>CM074722.1:419785524-420284409 GCA_037306005.1 Rhinophrynus dorsalis
AGGATATTGAGGTGAGTGCTGTGTAAATGTAATGGGCAATTAAAATGGGGGGGTTTGGAAACTTAGTCCTTTACTAATTAGGTCCAGTTCACTCTGGCAATATTGTTGCAACAAGTTTCACAGAAAAAAATATCATTATTTTTCCATAGGGCAGTTTACATAGGTGGTTACCCTGTCATAGAGGGAGCACTGCCCATTGACTTCTGTGTTAGAAAGTAAAGCCATACGATGCACGGCATACCAATTATATGTATTATATGTAAATAGAGATGCATGTGTCTATATGTACATATAAATCAGAAATTAAAGAATTTTGATAGAAAACGGATTGGGCTAGCAAAAAGGGTTTTATATAAGTAATAAAATTGTTTTAATTGAGTTAAAACTACACCAGCTTCTTAATTTTTACCCTGTGTGTGCCAGAGCTAAGAATTGTACCTTACACTAGCTTTCTAATGTTTAATGATATTAACCCCTTAAGGACCGGCGCTCGCACACGCGGCTGGCACTTGCGGACCACGGAGCATTTTTTTTTTTTTTATTAGCGCTTCCGGTTCAGGACTTCCGGAGAAGCGTGCAGCCGCGACGGGAGCCCTGAATGCCATGCCGTGCCAGGACAGTCATTGGTCCTTAAGTGCCGGACCGCCGTGACGGTCCTGGCACGGCAATGGTCCTTAAGGGGTTAAAGGCCTATGTTTGTTTGTTTTTATTTTTTTATTATTATTGTCTTTGGAAGAAAAAAAACACTGCTATTTTGCACAGAGAGAGAATGGAAATAGAAACAAATATTAACTTGAGTACTTGACATTTAGTGAAACATTTTAGTGAAATATGAAGTTTTATATGGTAAATTTAAAGTGATAGTCACTTTTTTTTTTGTTTATTTATTTTGCACAAGTAGAATACAGTCAAATTGCCCAAATTATAGTTTTATTTTATTTAACCATTTTAGTGACAGGAGTGTGTAATTCATTATCTTTGTATTAAACTTAATTCATTAATTCTTGCATATCAGTAGGTTAAAAAAAAAAAAAAAAAAAAAACAAAGATGCGGGCGGTTTGGGTATTGAAATGAAAAATAATGTGTATGTTGATGACTTATCCTGTAAAAATAAATAAATTAAATAAATACATAAAATAAGCCTATTTGACCAGTTGACTGCCAGAGGGGTATCCAGGGCATTGCTTTGCAGTGCATTGGGTACACCTCTGGCAGTCAGACGGCTAAAACAATTGCAGTTTACATTTGTCCCCTGTGTTGCGGTTGATTTGCTACAGAATTACTCCAGTTCCCCTCAGCACATTAGAATGGGTGCTGCAGCCCCTGTGTTGTGATCAGGAAGTAGTTCTTAGTTTTCCTCTAGAGCAGGGGTGGCTAATTTGAGGCCTTTCAACCACTCCCAGACTACAGCTCGCATCACCACCACTCCCGGCCCTTAGCTGGCTGGGAATGAGGAAAGCTGTAATTTGGCGGCAGCAGAAGCTGGAGGGCCTCATGTTGCCCACCCCCTGCTGTAGAGGTTAGAGCCCTGGTTTACTTACAGTGTCACTGCTTACAGAGCAGGAATGTAATAAGTGAAAGTTGTATTCCGACATTGATTTTGCATTAGGAAAATGCTTCCTGTTTTTCTCTGTGTGTGTTCTGCTGGGTTCATATGCAGGAAGCCTGCACTTTTTTGGTCTACAAACTTTAATAATCCTCAGCAAGTCAATTGCCAGCTGAGGATGAGTGGAGCTGTAGTGCAACAATTGCATGCTGGCCATCTCTGATCTAGAGCCTGAATTTCTATATTCTACAGTTTGTATTTAGAACCATTCACTTGTTTCTATATTTATCATTTAAAGTCCGGCTATGTTGACACTGCCAACAGGTTTGTAGTCATAAAATCATACTGAGAAATATATATTGGACTGCTTCTTAAAGGCATTTTTCATTCAGTTTCACATGTGATTTGTAGTGTTATTTTTTTAATGCAATTCCAAGGTTGCAGTAAGCTGTGCTACCTTTATGAATCACCCATGTGAAAAGCACAATTAGAAACCGATACCAGATTTCTTTCATGCCCTGATAGTGCTGTGCTAAACTCAACAGTGAGAACATAGCTTTTTTTATGGAGTAGTAAACTTTTAATGAAAAAAACTTTATATTCTTGGGTTTTTCCTGTTGAGTAAAACAGGTGTACCCCCACTGCTGGGAGATGCTCATTTCAAATGCAATTACAGTTTAACCTTTTGGTTTTATACATTATCAGTAACCTCTAGTGGCCAGATTTAAGATATATATTCCTTTGTAGTCTATGGGAGAGGTCAGTCACTGACAACAGATATCAGTACAATGTTCTAGTAGCATCTGATTACTTCATGTCAGTTTGAACTTTGAAGAAGCAATGAAGCTTTTACTCCGTTCCTGACAGTTTGAACTGTTATAACATTTGAATAATACAGCTGCTAGCATTGAAAATACCCTGGTTTTGTTCAGCTGGAAAAGACCTACATTAAAAAAAAAGACTCCTCTTTTAACAGCTTTTTTTTTTTCTTTTTCCCCTTTGCTGTTCTCTCTTTATTAATACTTGAACTTTATTATGTATACCTCACCAGCTACACCTTTTTTTTTTTTCCTTCTACAGGAACCGTGCGGGTTCAAAAACCCGGCCAGCATCCAGCAATCAGCGTTTCCTGGTTATTCTAATCATTGGGATCCTTGCATTCTTGACCCTAATCCTACTCATGTCTAAATTTGGCAGAGCATCAGCTGACAGTGACCCCAACCTTGACCCCCTGCTCAACCCTCACATCCGAGTCGGGCAGGAATAATGGAAAATGTCATATAATTGGGTGTGGGACAGAAGAGATTCTGATCTTCCCTATGCCATTTATAGATTTTTATAAGACCGTGGAGATCTTGAAAGTGTAAGGTAGAAAAGGACGATCCCTACAAAATATCGGTCGCTTTCTGTAGAGAGGCTTTTTTGAAGCTATGCTTTTCAAATATATGGGGTGGCAGAAAATATCTGAATGCAGAACTTTTAAATCCATTATTAATTGGATGAACCTACTGAGAAGGAAGTGGTGGTTTGATCCACTGAAGAAGGAAAAATGGTGAATTCTGGGCTCTAGAAGAGGAATTTGAAATGGAGAACTGTCGTCTGCTGCAGCTGATGCCCGTTCCAGAACGGTTACAAGGGCCCACCGGTTGCCTCTAAGGGCCCGATCTTCAACAGAAAAGTGGAATTATTCTAGAGCAAAGCATCTACATTACAAGGAGAAAAATACAAATTCCTAGAACTCTCACTAACTTTTAAATGTGTATTTTAACCCCTTGAATGCTAGAAAGGTCTCCAGTGCACTGCTTTGCAATGCATGTGAGACCATTCTAGCATTCAAGGGGGTTAAATGCCCATTTAAATCAGTTGGAGGGTTTATTTGTCCTCTCAAGTGCTACTGGTTTGCTCATGAATTTTTTTGAGCTGAGGACCCATATAATTCTAACATTGAGTGTTGTGTATAAGACTTGTATGTTCAATGTTTAACTAAAACAATAACAGATTTTTGTGTATATTAGAAATATCAGCACTGTAAGGAAAGACCAAGTGGTTATTTTGGGAATCAAAGCATATTTAAAAGCAACAGAACTAATTTCATAACAATGTCCGAAAGGTGTTTGTATGAACAATCCCTTATGTATAATCCAATGTGTATTATATGATTTTATAATCTGTATTAACACTAATCCCCTGATATTCCTGTTCAACCATTAATTATGCCTCTTTACTGTGTACATTATCCCGGGAAGAGTCAGATGCAGGAACGGGCAGGAGTTGTGCATATATACAGCGAACATTATCTGTAATTATATATTATTATTTTTTATTATTATTTAAACAAAATACTGATTGGCCCATGCTGTTATGACATCACACAAGGAAGTGAGGTAGAGGTAACCTCCAGCAATGCACTATAAAACACAGATTTAAAGGGAAAGTAAACTATTTTTTCATTGAAGAAAACAAAAAACATATATTGTTTTTCCTGATGAGTAAAATAATGGTGTTCCTGCTGCTGGAAGATGCTTTGTCTCAAAGTTTTTGCAGGTTAAACTTTTTATAACACATTCAATATGCTATATCGTGTCTGGATACTTCAGCTACAGTTCAGCTGGTGTACAGATGGGTATCATTATATCAAGTGTAGTCTATTGTTACATATCCAGCTATTTGGGGATGATGGGAGTTGAAGTCCCCAACAGCTGGAGTTCCAACAATTCACTACCCCTGTAGTGCAGTGTATGACTGAAGAATGGCTGATGGGAGTTGTTTTGTACAACTGACAAGCCTCAGGTACCCTACCCCATTTTTTGTTTCAAGATGACATCACGAAAGAGGTTAAAATTTCATGTCAACAACTTATATAAAGCATATAAACTAATTCCAGTATAATTTCTACCATTGCTCAAATGACAATTTAGGGTTTATCCTATAGCCTTTATGACTGAATTTCTTTGTAATGGATTTAATGTATATTAACAATGCCCATCCATAGGCTTTGCACACGATTGCACACAAGTGAATTAACACTGTTAATAGTTTTGAGTCTGCCATTTTTCAAGTGGCATAATTAGCAGCAACTTGAGAAGAATCCTTAGACTTTGCCATTATCTTTTTATCAACAAATTCAATGAAAGCCAATAACAAAAAATTATTTTATTTTTTTATTAATTAAATGTGCACTACATTTATATAGCACCTAGCTAACTATGGGCTGGATTCTAATGCCCATTAACTTTTTCAATGCAAGAGGCACATTGTGAAGTAATGCACTGGACACTCCTCAATTAAATGGATATTACAGTGGATTGGTTCTCTAATTTTTTTTGTTTAATTAACTCTGGATATAATGTCCACAGAGGCAGACCTGGTTAATTTTACAGGACTCGAGAAATCCAGACTACTTACAATGAAGTCTTCCTTCCTAAGAAATCATCGGGGGAGATTCACTAAGCAGTGATGACTTCTCCAGTTTATCACATCTCAGATTCCTACGTTATCCTATGGAGCCTATGCACTAAGATTTCTTCAGCTTTGGAGATCTTAGTGAATAGGCTGTATAGAATAACATAGGAACTGGAGATGTCATCTCCACTTTATCACCGCTTAGTGAATCTACCCCCCTCCAGTTTATCACTTCTCCAATTCCTATGTTATTCTATGGAGCCTATGCACTAAAATCGCCAAAGCTGAAGAAATCTTAGTGCATAGGCTCCATAGAATAACATAGGAATTGTTGAAGTGATAAAGTGGTGATGATCTCTCCAGTTTATCACCGCTTTAGTGAATCTCCCCTATCATTTGGGATCCTTGCACTGCAAGAAAAAAAAAAATAAATAAAAGATGTCTGCCTCCATCAGGATATCCCCTGCTAATTAATGATTAATCTTGGAGAACAAATCTACACAATTCATAACTGCTATCAGCGTTTTTTTTTTTGGTTTGTTTTTTTTTTTGTTTTGTTAAAACTCAGATTAAAGTATGGTTTATTATACGGATGTGTTAGTCTTAATTTAGCCCTTTGGTTGCCAGGAGGAGGTACCCAGCACATTGCTAAGAAAGATGTTTCATACCCCTCTGGCACTCAAAGGGTTACGTTCCGTAACCTTGAACTCACTTATTGATAAATAAGCAAGGTCAGAATGTCTGCTCATTAAATAGGCCAATTGAAAAGCTGCCAGAAAATTGCTGTATGACTGGCATATTTACAGTTAGGTTTTAAGTAGTAATTAGACCCCCCAAATCTCTTGGGAATTGCAACATCAAAATCGGTGACGAACATGGTATAAGAAATATAATCCAACTCTATAGATCATTTGCACAATAAAAAGTGGAGAATGTAGACCGGTAGCATCATAGGAAACGAAATTCATATTTATAGCCACTTGAATGCTACAGAAGTCAAAAGCTGTATTTAATTAAATGGGCTAATATTTTTAGCGGAACTACCACCTCTTACAAACATCGCCCCAAATAATTGCCCATCTGGCGACTAGCTGCCCAGTAGCGCTAGTTGCCAGAATTATTACCGCGTTAATGAGAATTATACACTGCTCCCAGACTGACAGACAGGAAATAGCGCAGACATCTTTCCATAGTGACGCCATCGCTGTCAGTCCCTTTTGGAACCGAACAGCTCCTAGCAACGCCTCCTAGTGCAGGCTGGGACTGACAGAGCAGGTGTGCAGATGTCACCATGGGAAGATGTCTGCGCTGTTTTCTGCTATCAGTCCGGGAGCAGTAGAATTTGTCTCTAAGGAGGTAATTATTTTGGCGGGCAGGGGAGTAGGTATTTCCTGCCTAATATTTAATGTGTTTTAGTTAATTAGGTTAGAAAAAATATTTTTAAAAGCACATCAGGCGGGCCGCATCCTGGGGTACGGTGGGCTGCACATTGGACACACATGAACTAGAGGGGATGGTATCCTTCCCGCTCCAAACTAGTTGCATCTGGTATCCTTTGAAAATGTCGCCCTCTATTGGGTGTGCAACACAACGGTTCATTCAGAATAATGATATCAGAATGCCTCCTGCATGAAAATAGTGAGATTCTGATATCACATGGCAGAATGTCGTATATACACAGGGAGCTATGAGCCAGAGGCATTGTACGTCACTGAGCTCTCATTAACGCAGGAATAATTCTGGCAGCTAGCGCTACTGAGCAGCTGGTCGCCAGATGGGTAATTATTTGGGGCCATGTTTGTAAGGGGTTGTAGTTCCGCTTTAATTTGTTCTCTATGGCGTAACTGGTTTGCCAAAGATTTGTTCTGCTTATGTTTTATGCATATGAACCTCTATTTTTAATTCTAAACAATGAAATCACAATCACGCCAACTGTAGGGCAGTTGGTGGCCCTTACATGCTACTTCTGCAGCCAGTGGTTGGTGCTGTGGTACACTGGAAAGAAGCAATGTCTCTCCGACAAGCGTGTATGCACACACTTTTTTTTTTTTCAAAAACAAATTTTTATTGAGCTTTGAGAATAAAGATAAACAATTCAAAGTAGATAATAAGTTTAGGAATATAAATGAGTAAACAGTTTAAACAAATAATCGTCTGAAAAAAATGTAATGTATAAAGGAATAAAATAGTGAAAAAGAGAAGGGAATAGAGGGATTAATTTGAAACAGCCTGAGAAATATATCGGCATCCTTTGGAGTATTTACTATCTAACCATGGGGACCAGATATAAATAAATTTAACATAGTTATTAGATTCCAGTGAAGTAAGGTACTCATAATAACAAATATGAGCGATTTTAGATAAAATATGATCGTAAGGGATAGTTTTGTTTTTCCAGTTTTGTGCAATGGACATTCTGGTGCAAAGAGTAATTAAGAGAACCAGACTGTCCTGGAGTCTATTAAGACCTAAAATTCTTTTACCTAAAAGGGCTTCCCAAATATTAAGAGAAATGTGTTTTCCAAATAAATTAGAAAGTAAGTTAGAAATTTTATTCCAGACAGAACAAACTACCGGACAAGTCCACCAAATATGCAAAAAAGAACCACACACTCATGCACGCACAACCTATTTTACCCCAAAAAGCACACAGCCTCTTTTTTTTTTTTTTTTTTTTTTTTTTTTTTTCCTTTTGCCTCAACGCAAATCTTCCTTACACTTTTGTTGTTCCAACTTTTAACCTCTTGGGTGGTAAGGAGGCCTCCAACACATTGTGAAACAATGTGCGAGAAATGTTTCTAGCATCCAATGGGTTCGTCTAAGTATTTCATCCCCTATTTTGGTGAAATTGAGGCTCACGTATGCCGGCTTTGGGACAGTGATTCTCAGCTACAATTCTGAGGGCACATTAACAGGTCACGTTTAAAGGGTTTGTAATGTCTTATAGAAGTCAAAAAATAATATTGTAGATAAAAAAAAAAAAAAAAAAAATCAATCAATGCCAGCCTGAGCTCTCAGACCTTTATGGTTTGAGAGATATAACATTTTAGAATTCCCCCCTCACTGATGTCAGCTGTAAAGCGACACCAGAATCATCTTCTGTTACCTAGAGGCTGACGTCAGGGGAAGGGAGGAGGAACTTTAAAATGTTATATCTCTCAAACCATAAAGGTTTGAGAGATCAGACTGGCATTGATGGATTTCTTTTTTGATTATCTACAATATCCTTTTTTATTTCTATAATACATTACTAACCCCTTTAAGGATATCCCTAATTAGGAACAGCTAGTTTAATTTCAGTGACAGAGCCAGTAATTCTTTACCGAGGACTAACCTTGAGAAATAGTGCCTTGATGTGAATCTGGTCTCCTGTCACTACTGAAAGGTCCATGTCAGAATAGGAGCTGCAAGGAAAATGTATGTAAACGCTTAAAATCACATTAACTTACTAAGAAAAATGGTTACATTTCTCTTACTTGAGCTGCTATGAAACAATAAAATATGATATAGACCAGTGGTTCTCAACTCCTGTCCTCAGGACCCACTAACAGGCCAGGATTTGATGATTTCCTCTGATCACCACACCTGTGCTCTAGCAGAGAATTCCCTAAGTCCTGGCCTGTTAGTGGGTCCTGAGGACAGGTGTTGAGAGCCACTGATCTAGACCCAGGATGCCCTGGAATGTCAAATTAGCCTCATTTCAATAAAATATTGATAATTATTATGATGTTAGTACTGTTGCTTTTATTTGTTCTTTATTTTACAGAAAATGATTACCCCTGTATGTTAATTAACCCACTGCATGCTAGAGATGTCTCAGTAATAGACATATCTAACGCCAAAGGGGTTAATATCAGGTCCTTATGACTTACCTTCTGATTTTCTGTGTTTGTTTTTGTTCTTTTTCCCAAATCAGTAATTTCACCATTTTAAAGATTTAGTAATGCCCGCTTAGAAGCTGCTGCTATATTGTAGATTTAAAAAAATAAAAATAAATAAAAAATAAATAAATAAAGTATCTTGAGAAAGTCCCATCTCTCAAACCTTTATGGTTTGAGAGATATTCACAGCTAAAGTTTCCCCTTCCCTCCCCTTGCACTGACATCAGCGCTCTACTGACAGCAGGAGATGTCAGTCCTGGGACCAGCCGGCTGCTCTTCAGCAGAGACAAAATAGCGATCTTTAAAAAGAAATACTTGATTGGAACGGTCTACAAAGTGTTTGCAAGCACACTTTGTAGGCTGTTCCAGTGAAGTAGTTCTTTTTAAATATCTCTATTATGGCTCTGCTGAAGAGCCGCCTCGAGTCGGCCAACACGGATTTCCTTCTGTCAGCTTTATAGCTGACATCAGGGTAGTGGGGGACTGAGAGATGAGACTTGCTCAAGATACTTTATTTTTTAAAATCTACAATATAGCAGCAACTTATAAGCAGACATCCCTTTAAGCAAGTTTTTTTTTCAGTATGGTTTGATAACTTTGATTTTATGAAGAAAAGGTTAAAATGCATTTTAGTTTTATAAACTAACTGGTTACCATACGGACACTCTTGTGTAACTGCAGTGGAACAGTCTATAAAAGAGAGAGAGAGATGTACTGTTTAATCATTTGTGGGGGGAGGGGTGCATTTATCAAAATACACTGAGGAGCAGTAAGCTTTTTTTCTTAGGGTAACAAGAAAATTAATATATATGCTATTATGATATTACTGGGAGATTAGTCATTCAAAAGTTATTATACATACATCTTACATTAACCCTTTGAGTGCCAGATGGATACACCTCGCAGAGCAATGTCTTGCGTACCCCTCTGGCACTCAAATGGTTAAACTGCAGTTTTCGATTGTGGTCACCAGATTGTGCTGTTCCTCTCACTATAGGAAACAATAGTTTGAATGAAGCTCTCCCATACAGTGTGTTATTTAAAAAAAAAAAAAAAAAATTATATATATATATATATATATATATATATATATATATATATATATATATATATATATATATATATATATTATAAATATGCATTTTGGCTACCAGTTGGTGCTACTGTTCTCAGTTTGATTTAAATGAAAATGTTTCATCTGTAATAACTTTTGAATGAAAAATCTTCCAGCAGTGGAATCACTCTTGTGTTACTTAGCAGGGAAGCTTCATAATTAACCTCATTAGAAAAAGTTTACTTCTACAGTAAGCATTATACAGTAAAGGTTAATAACCCTTTGAGTGCCTGAGAAGGATCCATCGCACTGCGTTACAATGCGTTTGATTTCTCTGTGGCACACAGCTAAAATATTTCCATTACATTAGATTATTGTGGACTGAATACATTTTATATCCTTGGGTTCTAAAGACGTGTCCAACACATTGTGAAGCAATGAGCTGTAGACATTTGTAACATCCACGTGGCTAAAGGAATACAAATACATCCTAATCCAAAACCTCCCACCTACTTTAATCTTGATAGAAAATCCTAATTATTACTATTAATCAATCTTGCATGGATTAGTTCTCCAAAAGTTGTCTCTGATTAATACAAGATGTCATTTCCAAAGAGGCAGACATTTCTTTTTTGCTGGATTACTGCAGTTTGGCTTTTTTGGGGGATGATGGAAGTTGAAGTCCCACACAGTTGAAGGTCCAGTAATTGACTACCCTTGCACTAAGGTATGATAAAGAGGTGAGACACACTCCAATTCATGTGTTACTTTATGGAGCCTATGTCCTAAGGTCTAGCAGGTTGAGATATGTTAGTGCATAGGGTCAATAGAAGAACATAAGACCTGGAGGGAGATGCTCTAAAGTGTGATAAAGAGATAAAGTGGAAATCACTTCTTCATTGGTTTAAACTCTTCAAGTCTTAGGTTATTGTATGGAGCAATATAAGGTATCACTAACTTGAGAGATCTTGGTGCAGAGGCTCCATAGAACAACAAAGGACTTGGAGAGATTGTTAATGGAGAAGTGATTTCCTCTTAATCACCTTTTTATCACACCTCCCTGGTGACTTTGCCTATCTATAATTTGCTGTACATAAACTAGCCACTAGGTAGAGTAGGACAGAGGAGAGGGAGGAGTATACATCGGATTTTGAGAGTTTAGAACACTAGAGAAGTGATCTCCAATTTATTACCTCTGTATCACACGTTAGTGCAAAGAGAGAGAGAAAGGTTATCAGAGTGGAGACATTGGGGGTTATGCACTAAGGTGTGATAAAGTGGAGATGACTTCTCCAGTGATATCACTTCTCCATGTCCCTATGTTGTTCTATAGCACCTATACACTAAGATCTCCAAAGTTGGAGAAATCTTAGTGCTTTGGCTCCATAGAGTAACTTAGGATTTGGAGTAGTGACATCACTGGAGAAGTCATCTCCTCTTTATCACGCCTTAGTGCATCTCCCCCATTATCTCATCTTTATCATGTCTTTGTGCTTAACCCCTTAGTGACCTGCCACGCGTGCACGTGGCCGGCACTTAACGCCCACCGAACATTTTTACGTCCTCGGGCGGTAAGGGGTTAATACACCTCCCACTGAACTCTTCTAAGACCTAATTCACACTGGTGACTGAATTGGAACAGGTTGAAAGTATGAAAAAGATAAAAAAACTTTGCCTTAGAGAAAACCTTTGGGGGGGGGGGGGATTATCTACCAGGACCCCTGCACCAAAGAATTATGTCTGCCTCCATAGGCATGATTTCATCCAGTGCCAATTAAATATTGATTGGAGAGAACCAATCCACACATAATTAATTCAAATTGATTATTAGGATTTTTCCACCCAGATTAACCCTTTTAGTGCCAGAGGGGTATGCAATGCATTGTGTACCCCTCTGACATTCTAAGGGTTAAGGTAAGTGAGTGTTTATTATTGAGAGATGTTGGTGTCCCTTTAAGGGTCCTGCAATGAAAAGTGATAATTGAATTGTAATATAGATCTCCAAGAGAATTTGGGTTGTAATAACTAAACCTGGTTTGTAATATTTATTTGTTTGATTTAATAAACTTAAGTTCTGTGTTTTAGATGTGTGTTGTATAGATTAGTGGCAGTGACCTCATGACTGCTGTATAAAGGGTATATGAACTTGTCACTACCACACAACTGCAAAGTGATCTAATGAAAGCCCCTACAGCAACCAGGTGACCTATTTAATACAGTTGAAAAAAAATAATCAATTGTATGCGCGAATGACGTGGCCTACTAACAGTGACACATTTAACAGCTCATCTGCTCTGCGCAAAACAAATTAATCTGTTACTTATGAAGTGTAGTTATCAGGGAAAATTTAAAATTAACAATAGATACAGAAATGGAGCTGTAGCTAAAACACAGATTTCATATTAACTCTTTAAAAGATCAGAGGGCCTACCCTGTGGAGGGCCTACCCTTGTGCTCCTCCTTAAAGGGTTAGAAGGAAGGAGTACCAAGTTTTTCAGCTGTGGGCCACATGATCTGTAATTCATATGTCTTAAGACTGCATACACACACAGGGCTTAAAATTTGAAGTCCTTTGCTACTAGCCATACCTGAAAAGTTACTCGCCACTGCACGCCATAACATACCCACCAGGGCTAAATTTCTACTTGCCAGGGCTACATTTTCACTCACCATTGGCTAGTGGCGAGTGGAAATTTTGAGCCCTGATTTTATATATATATATATATATATATATATATATATATAAAAACATGAAGAGAAGATGGCACTCACTGGTCTTCTTTAATGATCACAAAGCAGTGCTCTTTATTAACCAACGTTTCAAGGACAAAGACCCCAGTGAGGGTCGAAACGGTTAATAAAGAGCACTGTTTGTGATAATTAACTGAGACCTGTTAGTGCTGTCTTCTCGTCATGCTTTCTATCTACATTTTACCATCAACTGGCACCCAGGCAAGTGACTATTTTAGTAAAAGAGTGCCCAATCTTTTGGTTTTATATATAAATGTATGTATATGTTTTTATTTATTTTTTTAAACAGCTAACAATGGTTAATCTTATAGCTGGTCAAAAATACAGATTTTTTTTTTGTAGCAGTGATACAAAATCAGTGTTAAAAAATAAAATAAATAGTCAGCTTTATGCATTCAGTAATGGGCTTGGGGCCAGTCATTGATCCGTTTTAATCAAGTCAATGAGAGGACTGATACAAAATGAGCCATTTTCAATAACCGTAGGGTGTGAGTTATACAATCTTAGTGACGTGCAGATGGTTGTGCCTTACTGGCCGATTACTTCATGTGCTCTTGCTAATTAAAAAAAAAAAAAAGTGTTAGACTTTGGCCCTGAGGCTGCATTTTGGCCACCCATGACATACAGGAATAAGCAGTTTGAAAACCCCGTTCACAAGGGCAACTAGAGTGTCATCATTTTCTCTGAGCAAAACACTGCCTTGGGTAACATATTGTCCTTAATGTTGCCATTCACACTGCCAGTTATGGTCTTCCTTAAAGCACCCTAACTTTGATGCACTCATGCTTTGGGTACATCCAGGTTTCAGCATGACATCTCCATAGCAGCCTGTGGGTCACCATGCAGATCTTTCACACAAGAAAAATGGGACCAATGACCAACTTGGGCATCAACCACTAACATATGGCCAACAATCATGTAAGCAGGCCATGTGACCCACCTACGCCATACCATCTATGCAAGTGAATTGCAAAGGGAACACAGGACATTGGTAAAGGAGCAGATGGTTTTTCCCTCATTTAAATGGATCTCGGCCAAGTCTTATGAGCGAATACAGCTTTAATGTGTTTAACTCTTTGAGTGCCAGAGGGGTGTCCAACACATTGCAAAGTAATGTGTTGGGCTATCCTTTTGAAATGTTGCACGCTTATTTAGCCACTATAACTAGGTTGCCGGCTTCAAGATCGCCTTATAAGAATCTCGCTTGAATCAAAATAGTCATATAAGAATCTTGCATGAATCAAAAGGGTGAGATTCTTATGGTGCCTTGTAAAACGTAGCCACTGCCCGCACTCCTGCACAGTCTTTTATAGCTTGTTTGTGCCAACCTGCACTCCGGTTGTCTCTCCTGGGCAGTGAACAGGAGTGAAGGTATTGGTATGTGGCAGTCTCTGTCTCTGCAGGGAAGAACACTGGCTGTAAAACAGTTATCCCAATATAAAGAAGATATAAAGTACCTCCTGATTACACCAAAGTAAATTATGTAATACAGCTACTCCTAAGTACAAAAAAAGAAAAAGGTCTTCACAGAACTTCCGTTCAGCAATGCCCGTCTCTCTCTCCCCGTCCTGTCATTGTGTAGGCAAAAACAAGCCAAACGATGTGAGAGGCTCTGAGCACGAGCAAAAGCACAATGACCTGTTCTCCAGCTAGTTACCGCTCAAGAGCATCACATTTTAGCTCTCTAGTGTCATTACAGAGGAGAAATTTCCACATACATTTTAGACTAATCCCGCCCATAAAGGCGGACCAGTACCAAAATGATGGGCAAGTCCCCCCTGCACATAAAGACCAGCTAACCCCAGACATACGTTTTGGCCTTATTTGGGCCTCATCAGTGAAGTGCATCTGGCTTCCCTAGGCACTGAGAACAAGGGGTCCATGTCTGGATTACACTTTACACTCAGAAAGAGACCCTAAGTGTTTTGCAGAAACAAGCCAAAAGATGTGAGAGGCTCTGAGCACAAACAAGAGCACAATGGCCTGTTCTCCAGCTAGTCACCGCTCAAGAGCATTACATTTTAGCTCTATAGTGCCATTACAGAGGAGAAATTTCTACATACATATTAGATTAATCCCACCCATAAAGGCAGTCCAGTACCAAAATGATGGGCAAGTTCCCCCTGCACGGAAAGACCAGCTAACCCCAGATATATGTTTTGGCCTTATTTGGGCCTTGTCAGTGAGGTGCAGCTGGCTTCCCTAGGCACTGAGAGCAAGGGGCCCATGTCTAGATTACCCTTTACACTTAGGGAGAGACCCTAAGTGATTTACAGAAACAAGCCAAAATGTGTGAGAGGCTCTGAGCACGAACAAAAGCACAATGGCCTGTTCTCCAGCTAGTCACCGCTCAAGAGCATCACATTATAGCTCTCTAGTGCCATTACAGACAAGAAATTTCCACATACATATTAGACTAATCCCGCCCATAAAGGCAGTCCAGTACAAAAATGATGGGCAAGTACCCCTTGCATAGAAAGACCAGCTAACCCCAGACATACATTTTGGCCTCGTCAGTGAGGTGCAGATGGTTTCCCTAGGTACTGAGAGCAAGGGGTCCACATCTGTATTACCCTTTACACTTAGGAAGAGACCCTAAGTGTTTTGCAGAAACAAGGCAAGAGATGTGAGAGGCTCTGAGCACAAACAAAAGCACAATGGCCTGTTCTCCAGCTAGTCACTGCTCAAGAGCATCACGTTTTAGCTCTCTAGTGCCATTACAAAGAAGAGATTTCTACATACATATTAGATTAATCCCACCCATAAAGGCAGTCCAGTACCAAAATGATGGGCAAGTTCCCCCTGCACGGAAAGACCAGCTAACCCTAGATATATGTTTTGGCCTTATTTGGGCCTTGTCAGTGAGGTGCAGCTGGCTTCCCTAGGCACTGAGAGCAAGGGGCCCATGTCTGGATTACCCTTTACACTTAGGGAGAGACCCTAAGTGATTTACAGAAACAAGCCAAAATGTGTGAGAGGCTCTGAGCACGAACAAAAGCACAATGGCCTGTTCTCCAGCTAGTCACCGCTCAAGAGCATCACATTATAGCTCTCTAGTGCCATTACAGACAAGAAATTTCCACATACATATTAGACTAATCCCGCCCATAAAGGCAGTCCAGTACAAAAATGATGGGCAAGTACCCCTTGCATAGAAAGACCAGCTAACCCCAGACATACATTTTGGCCTCGTCAGTGAGGTGCAGATGGTTTCCCTAGGTACTGAGAGCAAGGGGTCCACATCTGTATTACTCTTTACACTTAGGAAGAGACCCTAAGTGTTTTGCAGAAACAAGGAAAGAGATGTGAGAGGCTCTGAGCACAAACAAAAGCACAATGGCCTGTTCTCCAGCTAGTCACTGCTCAAGAGCATCACGTTTTAGCTCTCTAGTGCTATTACAAAGAAGAGATTTCTAAATACATATTAGATTAAACTTGCCCATAAAGTACCAAAATGATGGGCAAATCCCCTCTGCATAGAAAGAGGAACTAAGCCTAGGCATACATTTTGGCCTTATTTGGACCTCATCCGTAAAGTGCAGCGAGCTTTTCTATGCACTGAGAGCAAGGGGTCCACGTCTCGATTATCCTTTACACTTAGGGAGAGACCCTAAATGTTTTGCAGAAACAAGCCAAAAGATGTGCGAGGCTCTGTATGCTTATTTTGGATACACTTAGGGGCTCTCCCTAAGTGTGAAGGATAATACAGACGTGGACCCCTTGCTCTCAGTGCCTAGGGAATCCAGCTGTACCCTCCTGATGAGGCCCAACTAGGATAAAATGTACATCAGGAGTTAGCTGGTGTTCCCGTACAGAGAAGACTTGCCTGTCATTATGAGACTGGACTGCCCTTTTGGGTGGGGTTAATCTAATATATATATGTGGAAATTTCTTGTCTATAATGGCACAAAAGCTAAAATGTGATGCTTCTGGGCGGTGACTAGCTGTAGAACAGGCCATTGTGCTGTTGTTCATTCCCAGAAGTCTCTCACATTCTGTATGTTTATTTTAAATGCACTTAGGGGCTCTCCCTAAGTGTGAAGGGTAATCCAGACGTGGACCCCTTGCTCTCAGTGCCGAGGGAATCCAGCTGCACCCTCCTGACAAGGCCCAACTAGGCCGAAACGTACGTCAGGGGTTAGCTGGTGTTCCAGTGCAGGGGGGGACTTGCCTGGCATTTTGGAACTGGACTGCCCTTTTGGGTGGGGTTAGTCTAATATGTATGTGGAAATTTCTCCTCTGTAATGGCACTAGAGAGCTAAAATGTGATGCTTCTGGGCGGTGACAAACTGTAGAACAGGCCATTGTGCTGTTGTTCATTCCCAGAAGCCTCTCTGTATGTTTATTTTGAATACACTTAGGGGCTCTCTCTCTCACATTCTGTATGTTTATTGTGTAGGCAAAGACGGGGAGAGAGGGCCGTACAGAATGACTTCACTTCCGTTTAAATAACATTGCTCATGGTGCACAATAACAAGCCAGAGCGGGGAGAGAGAGACGGGCAGCGCTAAACTGAAGTTCTGTGAAGGCCTTTTTCTTTTTTTTTTTTTTTTGTACTTTGGGGTACACAGGAGGTACTTTATATCTTCTTTATACTGGGATTTCAGTGTTCCACGTATACTATGTGTTTGATCCTCCACAAATATGAAGGTAGCGACATTTCAAGAGGTGACATGAGAACGTGATGCTTTTATGCAGAGCGAGATTCTCATGTCGCTCTTTTCAACACAGCAACATGGTTAATGCGGCTGAAAGCCGCACAATATTTTATATGCAATGTTTTAATAGTGAACCTGTGTTGGACACTTGGCTGGCATTCAATGGGTTAAAAAATTAAGAGTTGTTGCTAGAGAGTTCTCCTGGAAAGTATATTTTATTTAAAGCGGAACTTTTACCTATATCTTACTAACCCTATACAGTAGTCAGGTCTCTAAGGTCTGTGAAATATGCATTTATAAGTTGAAAATCCCTGCTGTATTGTAAAAAAAAAAATAACTTTGAATGTGTCCGGTGCAGAGAGACAGAGTGGCACCATGTCTGTGACGTAGATGATGATTGGCATCTCTCTCCTGTTAAATGGAGTACAGTGGACAGCGAAAGTACCGCCCCTGTTTTACTTTACTAGACTGCTCTCACTGTCTCTCTCTGACCTGGACACGCATAGGACAAAGATCCCGCCAGGTCAGAGCTACACGTCATTAGGAGGGTGGGCTGGATTGACAGACATATGGGAGGACCTAGGAAGTGCTGCGGGACACTTAGTCCTGCAGGGACCAGCTGAATGACGTCAGGAGGTATCAAGAATGGGCTAAATCCTATATAATAATTCACTAGGATGTTTGTCAGAAGCCATCATGCGCAGTAGAGACTGCGTGCGCTGCAGTCATGCGCAGTAGAGACTGCCCACGGTGCAGTCATGTGCAATACAGACTGTCTGAACATACCGCAGCTAATACGGAGCGGGGTGCTCCGGATTCGGACCGGAGTCCTCTCTTTGCACCCGCGGTGGGTTCGGGCAGTCTGTACTGCTCATGACTGAACAGCAAGGCTCCGGGCACCAGCCGAGGCTGCTGGGTGGCACTGTGTACAGGAGCTTTTAAACTAGTATCTCTGTAAACAGTTGAATAAAAAAAAAAAAAAAAGATATTAGATGTTAACTTTTGCATTGCAACCTATTAACCTTAACTTTAATGTAGGCGAATGTTCCGCTTTAAATAAATAAAGCAAGCAAACTAGATATGGAAATGGTGTTTTTATCACCAGCAAATCCACAATTCTTATGGTGACTCGGGTACTAAAATTAATCTTTCTGAATATCCTAGCCACATAGATGGACGTTATTCTTTGTTGCAGGATATAAAGACCCCAAAGTCCTTCCACTGATGGATTCCTAAGAAGCCCTCAGTGTGATGAATTTGGTGTCTAGAGGCCATATTCATTAGGAAGAAGAGGTGCAATTCTGGAGTAAACTAAATTTCCCATAAAAGCTTGCTTTGCAGGCTGTTCACGGATTGGCTCCCTTTTTGGTCTCCATTTTCTTTTCCCTTTGCACGAGTGTCATAAGCAGGGCTTGGTCTCCTCTACTCTCCTTCTCAGGTTCTTTTGCCAGATAAGTACATTTCAGGCTTTCTGGGGTGAATTATTTAATCTGGGTAACATTATTTGGTTTCTCCTCTACTCCAAGACACTTTTCTCCTGTAAGAATGTCTGATCCATTAGGTCACGGGGCTAGGCCTAAGTCTAAGGACTCAGGGATGTCTTTGACCCCCTTACTTACTGTTACTCATGTCAAACAGGGCTTCCCAGAGAATACTCAGGTCATTTATGCCCTTCATGTGCTGTGGGCCCTGCTTTGCCACCAGGGCCCTCCAGCCATGAACAAGAGCCACATTGGGTCAAGGACTTGAAGACATTTATGGCACAGTTTCCTCTTTCTCTTCAGGGGGTTCTCCAATCCTGGAAACCCCCACTTCATTCAGACATGTGGCCCCTAAGGTCCCTGGTATTCCTAATGTATTTGATTCCTCTGTGGAGGCTTCAGATGCAAAGTCTGAGGATGGTGTGTGCTCATAAGGAGCTTCCTCACAATTTTATGGTGACCTCTTTGATGCTGACCCCTCTGTTGAGGGCTTCATTAAGGAAGTTTTAACTACTTTGAACATTCCCTCTACTCCTGTAGAGCCTCAGTCCACTTCTGACATCTTCCAAAGGCTTAAGAGGTCTTGTACTGTCTTTTCACCTAATCCCACTCTGGATCAGGTTATACTGGATGAGTAGAAGACTCCTGACAAGCGTCTTAATCTTTCCAAGCTGTATCCCTTTTCTGACACAGCTTTGGCTCAGTGGGTTATGCCTCCTCAAGACAATTCCCCTATTTCCAGGCTTTCTAAGTCCACTGTATTGTGTGTTGCAGACGCTTCAGCGCTTAAGGATTTAACTGATAGAAAGCTTGAGGCCATCTTGAAACCTACTTTCTCTGCCATTGGTACGTCTCTGAGGCCCACCTTGGCTTCTGCTTGGGTCAATAGTACTATTGCTGCTTGGACTGAACACAGAACTGATGCATCTCATAAGGGGCCCCTAAGGCTGACATTTTGTCTCTTTTGGCCAATATTTCTGAGGCACAGCACTATGTTACTGATGCTCTCTTTGACGCTATTAGGCTAGAAGGAAAGGCCTCTGCCTTCTCAGTGGCTGCCAGGCACTAACTGTGGCTTAAAATCTGGTCGGCTTACTTGATTTCTAAGAAATCTCTGATTTCTCTTTCTTTTCAGAGTAGCTCTTTTTGGCCCTGAACTGAAGAACCTCATCAGTGAAGCCACCAGAGGCAAGAGCACCCTGTTGCCTCAGGTTCCTAGGCACAACCCTCAGGCCAAAAGGCATCACCTTTTTCATTCCCGCCAAAGCGAACACACCTCCACCAAGCCCAAACCCTCCAAACCTTCTTCAGCATGACTCGCCGAACCCTGTTCTGCACACTCCTGTGGGAGATCGCCTGCATCACTTTTTAAGTACTTGGACAGGCTCTGTTGCGGATCAGTGGGTTTTACAGGTGGTTTCCGATGGTTACAGGGTTCCCTTTTAATCCCTGCCTCCCTTCAGTTTCTTCCCTTTTCGCCCTCCTCAGGGATAGGAACAGTTCAAACTTTTAAATGGGGAGGTTCAGGCTCTCTTGGACAAGGGAGTTCTAGCTCCGGTTCCTCAACCAGAGATAGGTTCTGCCTTCTATTCCAACCTATTCGTTGTTCCCAAAAAGGACAGCTGTTGCCATCCTATCCTGGACATGAAAGATCTCAATTAGTTTGTTATCAAAACTCGCTACAAGATGGAGTCCTTGCGCTCTGTCATTACAGTGATTTGTCCAGGTGAATTTCTGGCCTCTCTGGATCTGCAGGATGCTTTCCTGCACATCCCAATTCACCCAGTCAGAAGTACCTCAGACTCTCTTGCGAACTAAGGCACTTCCAGTTCACCGCCCTACCCATTGGGCTCACCAATGCTCCTCAGGTGTTCACCCAGGTATTGGGGGCACTCATTGCCTTCCTGCACACCAAGGGGATTCAAGTGACTCCATACATGGACGACCTCCTCCTGAAGGCTCCCTCCCAGGATCTTCTGGACCTCCAAGTTCAGGAATGTGCTCAGGTCCTCCTTCAACACGGTTGGGTCCTGAATATGGACAAGTCTTCTCCAGTCCCTTCTCAGAACTTGATCTTCCTTGGCCTCTGGTTCGACATTCTGTGGAGTATGATCTATCTGACAGAGAAGTCGATTCAGCAGCTCACCTCCAAGGTGTCTTTAGCTCTGATGTGGACGTCAGCTCCAACAAGGAAGTTTTCTTCTCTAGTGGGGAAGATGATATCCACCATGGAAGTGGTGCCTTATGTGATGGCCCATGCCAGAGACCTTCAGAGGTTTGTGATTCAAGTTTCCAGAGGGAATCTGGACCTTTTGGATCATCCTGTCTCTCTTCCTCTGGATGTGAGACTGGGTCTCCACTGGTGTCTGGACCTCTCCAACCTGGAAAAAGAGAGACCATTTGTGATTCCATTCTGCACCATAGGGACGACAGACACCAGCCTGTTTGGGTGGGGTGCGTACATCAACAAGCAAGGCGGTACCAGAAGCTCTGCTGCTTGGTTCAAGATCAAGGCTATTTTGGCTTGGGCAGAAGCACATGTACCTGCCATTTCCGAGGTGCACATCTCAGTTGTAGAAAATGTCCTAGCAGACTACCTCAGTTGCCACACAGTGGATCCAAGGGAATATGGAACTACACCCCGAGGTTTTCGACCTCATAGTGCGGAAGTGGGGCCTTCCTTGCATAGATTTTATGTTCACCAGGGACAACCAGAAAGTTCAGTTCTTCTGATCATGATGGTGGGACCCACTGGCGTTTGCAGTGGATGCCCTGTCAATTCCCTGGAAATTTCATCTGGCTTACATCTTTCCTCTGCTTCCTCTCCTGCCCAGGGGGCCGAGGAAGATTCGTAAGGACGGAGCATCTGTTATCCTGATAGCTCCTTACTGGACCAGGCAACCTTGGTTCCCTGAACTACTGGCACTTTCTGCTCAGGAACCGTTTCCTCTGCCATGCAGACTGGATCTCTTCCTTCAGGGTTACCTATGGAAGGAAGATGTGGACCAACTGGCTTTGATGGCATGGTGGTTGAAGCCTCATTCTTGACAAAGAAAGGTTATTCTTCGGATGTGGTCTCCACTATGATCCAGGCTAGGAAACCAGTCTCCTCTAAGGCCTACCACAGGGATTGGTCCATTTTCCATTGTTGGTGTGTGGACAGGGATCTGTCCTCTCAGGAGTTTGATCTCCCGACTATCCTTTCCTTTTTGCAGGATGGCGTGAACAGGGGGTCTTAGCCTTAGCGCTTTGAATGTGCAGACCTCAGCTCTCTCAGTCTTTTTTCAGAGATGCATTGCCACCTTGCCAGATGTCAAAGTCTTCTTTCAGGGGGTTGCCCATGCTTTTCCTGCTTATAAGGCTCCCATTACTCAGTGGGACCTTAATTTGCCTTTGCAGCAGCCTCCCTTTGAACCCTTGGCTACCATTCCTTTACGTCTTTTGACGTGGAAGATGGCTTTTCTCTTGACTGTGGTCTCTGTCCACAGAGTTTCCGAGCTGCAGGCTCTGTCCTGCAAGCGTTGCCTTTCCTGGTGTTTCACAAGGGTAAGGCTGTTCTCCATACCTCTCAGGAGTTTCTTCATAAGGTGGTCTCTGAGTTCCACATCAAACAGGATATTGTTGTGCCTTCCTTTTGTCCTGATCCTAAATCTGACAAGGAGAGGGATCTCCACTTGTTGGATGTGGTGCGTTGCCTCAAGTTTTATGTGCACTGCACTGAGTCTTTCCATAAGACTGATGCCTTATTTTACATCCCTGAGGGTCCCAGGGCTGGTATGGCAGCGTCCAAGGTGACTATTGTGTCTTGGATTAAGTCTACCATCCTCAAGGCTTATGAGCTCAGAGGGAAACCTGTTCCCTTACGCATTACTGCACACTCTACCAGGTCTGCTGGGGCCTCTTGGGCCTACAAGAATCAGGCATCTGCTGATCAGCTGTGCAAGGTGGCCACTTGGTCTTCTGTGCACACATTTGCCAAACACTATTGTGTGGATGTGCTAACTTTGGCTGAGGCCAGCTTTGGCAAGAAAGTCCTGGAGGCAGTTTTGCCTGTCTATGATTTTATATTTCCTGTGCCTTATAGTTCTTTAACTTTTGAGCCCTGTTGGCTCTTGTTCTGTGTACTGTGTATTGTTTACCAGTGTCTGTTGACATTTTGTTATTTTGGGATGTTCCGTGTCCTAGATAGTCCATGGGAACTCTGCTGTCATGGGGCCCAGGGCCTGGTCCTTTTCTTCTCTTCCCACCCTTGGAATCTCAATGTTGGTATGTCCCCATGGTACCTGTAAGCTATATTGGACGATAGAGAAAAAGAGGATTTTAGTCTTACCTGTTAAATCCTTTTCTCTTAATCCATATATGTTTCCTGTGTATGAACGTGGGAGTCCTATTGGGTTCATGCTCACAGGAGTCTTTTTCTTCTTCTTCTTGCTATCTAGTTCAGTAGGTTAGTGTCACAAATCTATCTGGAGGGGAGAGGCTAGGTAGCCTGCTATGGAGGAGGGGGAGGCTCCACCCCTGCACTTCTTTGAAGAATTTTTCAGGAGCTGGTACCTGTAAGCTAAAAGGATTAAGAGAAAAGGATTTAACAGGTAAGACTAAAATACTCTTTTTTCATCGTACCCCCAAAAAAAAACATCTGGTGAATGACATCCTATTTTGGACTTAAAAGTGTCTCAACCAATTTGTTGAGCTATGTGTCTGGGGGAATTTCTTGCCTCACTCAATTTGCAGGGCACTTATTTCCTAACCCATTCAGAACATCAGAGATTTCAACACTTTGCGTTTCAGGGTAGTCATTGTCAGTTTACTGCTTTTCTATTTGGTCTGGCATCCTCGCAGAGGGTCTTCACAAAGGTCATGTCTGCTTTGGTGGCTCACCACCTAGACAAGATTTATGCACGCAGATTCAGATTGGGCACTCAATTAAAAAAAATCTTCTCTGGTCCCTCCCAGGTCCTTCAATTTCTAGGTATGTATATCAACACTTCACAAGGGAGGGTATTTCTCCCCGATGAAATTCAGACCTTGTCTCTCTCCAGGCATCTCAGGCAATATCCTGGCCATTGACAATGGTGCACTAGTACATGCAGGTACTAGGTTTCCTGGTTTCTGCCTTGGAGGCAGTTCCCTTTACACAATTCCATACATTTCCACATTCTTAGGAATTGCTAAACACATCAGTCACAACTGATTCATGTCATGTCACTGTTCCTTCAAACAAAGGTGGACCTTTGATGGTGGTATCTGACTTTGGGTTGTCCTTTTGTCATGTCAGATTGGATTGTGGTCACCATGGATTCCAGCCTGCTGGACTAGCGTGCTTTTTTAGTCCTTTCAGGGAGAAGAGCCTTCTGGTCATCAATGTGCTGGAATTGAAAGTGATTCACCTCACTCTACGCCACTGACCTCATCCCTTTCTGGGACTTCCAGAATAGATTCAGTCGAACAACCCAACATCAGTTGCTTACATCAACCACCAGAAGTTTATCTCCGAGGTCCAGAAGGCATTCTTGTGGGCCAAGGCGCACGTACTGACCATCTCAGTGTTTCACATTCTAGGGATAGTAACGTATTGGCAGGCTTTCTCAGTTGCCAACACTTGGATCCCAGAAATTTTGGAGCTCAATCAGAACTCTTGGTTCCTGTTTGTTGTTACTTGGTGTGCAAGTTTGGTGTCCGTGACACCTGGGGTTTCTGTTGTACCACTTCAGTCCTGTGGATACTGGTCTGTAATGGAGATTTTTTTTCCTCTTTTTCTATCCTTGGAATCTTGGTGGATAGCTTTGGTATATCCCCATGGTTCCTGTGTTCCACACTGGATGACTGAGAAAAGAAGATTTTAGTGAACTGTTAACCCTTTGAGTGCCAGAGAGGTACAAAACTACCCCTCTGGCACTCAAAAGGGTTAAATTATTTTTTTTTCTTAGTCCATGTGGAACACTAGGTTGAGTTCCTGGGAAAAGGGGTCCATTTGGGTTCTCTATTCAGGGGATTTCCTTCTTTTCTTTTACTTCTGTCTGCCTTATCTTGGCTTTGATACATGTTAAAACTGGATGTTAGCTGTCAGGGGTAAAGTGAAGAAAGGGGGGGATCTATGCCTCAGGGACCTTGTTTGGAAGTGTCCTGAGCTCCAGAGGAGGAAGAGACTTTACACTATGGTTTCAATGCTCCATATGTATTTAGAGAAAGTGATTTAAAGGGATAGTAATACTTCATTTTAACTTTATTTTATTTTGTAGGCATTAAAAAAAACATGAAGAATGATATAAGTCTTATCTCTGAAACCTTTATGGTTTAAGAGATATTCACAAACAAAGTATCCCCCCCCCGTTCAACCAGATCAGAAGGGAGATGCCCAGGTAGACTGCAGAGAGGGACAATCTTCAATTAAGATAATGGAAAAAGCTGAAAAACTTGTCAAGGGGGGAAGGGCTTTCATTGTTTTCATACAAAGAAAATTGTCCCCTTCTGTTATCTGTACTGTCATACAACCAGACTCACATCTGAGAAGAGATGGCTTACACTAGGTAAAAGGGGCGGGGAGGGGAACTTTGCTTGTGAATATCTCATAAACCATAAAGGTTTGAGAGATAAGACTTATATCATTCTTCATGTTTTTTTAATGCCTACAAAATAAAATAAAGTTAAAACGAAGTGTTACTATCCCTTTAACATGAGTTCATTAAAATATTCTTTTTTCCTGTTCCTTTATTTTCTCTTTAATAGTTGATGGGATAGTCTAGTGGTTGTCAATGGTTGGACCTCCAGCTGCTGGGGACTACAACTTCCATTACCCCCAATCAGCTGTTGGCTTGTTGGGGAGGATGCATTTGAGCTCCCCAACAGCTGGAGGTCCAACAATTTACTTCCTCTGGTTAAGCCCATAGAAGGGCAATGTTTCCTAACTATAGTGACAATTTAAAGGGATAGTAATGTTTCAAAATAAAAGCAGCTTCAATTAATCTTCATAGTATTTAGGCCAAGGAGAGTGTTATTTCAATACTGTCAGAGTTGTAGTTCTAGAGTAATTGAATGATAAAGTATCCCCCTCCCGCCCCTTTTACTGACGTAACTCACCTCAGAGCACTAAGACTGTTTGGATGTATCGCAGAGAGGGTCAATCTTCATTGAGCATAACGGAAAAACTTGAAAAGCCTGTCAAGGGGGGGGCAGGGTTTTCATTGTTCTCACAGTAAGAAGATTGTCCCATGCTGTGAGCTGTCTGGTCTTAAGACCAGATTCCACATCTGAGGGGAGGTGGCTTACACTATGCAAAAGGGTCTTGAACTACAACTCTGACAGTATTGAAATAGCACTCTCTATGGCCCAGATACTATGAAGATTATTTGCAGTTGCTGTTTTTGTGAAACAGTACTATCACTTTAAATCAATTACGGAGCCAGCCAAACTTGCGCCCATCTAGAAACAAAGGACAAGCTGGAGTGGTGCAATTCTGGGGTGAACCAACTACACCATGGGGGTGATAAGCATTTCCATAGCTTTAATGATGCTCTGCTAGAGAGGTGTCCAGCATGTGGCTATGGCATGTATTGGAGACCTCTTAAGCATTCAAGGTGTTAAAAGTCCTATGGGGATTTAAAGAATTTCCTTTTGAATCCTATGAGGCAGTTGGTTTGCTTCCTAAATACACCTGTTTATAGCTTGATAAAAAGTGACCTGCTGACAATGTCAAGTTGTTAAATTATTACCTTCATTCAATCACAGCTCAGCTGACTCAGTGCCCACACCCTGTATATAGGGATATTTCCTGGTTCCCTCCTAATTAACTAAGGTTCTCATTAAATCAAGGGTGTGTAAGTGAGTGATAATGCCACTGCGGCTCTGTCGGACTCCTAAACTTTATCTGTAACAGCAACAATATTATTTCAATAAGCAGTAATATTGATCTCTATCACTGTTAAATTAACATCATACAATCAGAGGAGGGCTGGCAACATGTGGCCTGGGGGGCAAATACAATCCAGTGGTCTGTTTCTACTATAATTCAAGCCCACTGTATCAGTCCATCCCCTTTAGTTAATTCTAAAATTGGCATTAATGTTGTGAAGTAAGGCAAGTGATGCCACAGAGCTTACAGTTGAAATGGGGCTACACTACTGATACTACAGAGCTTACACTGTAAGAAAACCTACACAAGTGCGACTATAGTGCTTACAAGGGAAATTAGTTATGCTGCTAGTGTAGCTCCATATCAGTTGTAAGCTCTTTGGTATCACTAATGTAGTTCCATTTACAGCAGCATGCTGGAGATTGAGTGAGGCAGTGGCCAGCTGGCCCAGACATGTGACAGGCCCAATGGGCAATTGCCCCCCTGCAACCCAGGCCAGCCCTCCCATGCATACAATGTATGACTTTGATCATCTGCTGATGCTAAAAACAGCAAAATTATACACTGACTGTACTAGCTATCTGATGATTAATATGTAGAGGCTGCTGTATTAAGAAACGGAGCAATTCTGGGGCAAACCAACTGCACCATGGGTCCATGGCAGACAATAATACCCCAAATTCCCATTAATTTTTAACCTCTTGAATGCTAAAAGGGTCTCAAATGCATTGCTTCACTGATATGATGGAGATGTCTCTAGTATACAAAAGGTCAAAAGTTCATTTGGATAAATTAGATTTTATTTATAACTTACTAGTGTAAAAGCCCATGTACACGGGCCAAGGTCTGGTGATGTTAACCTTTTGAGTGCCAGAGGAGTTTGCAATGCGTTGCGTACTCCTCTGGCACTCAAAGGGTTAAGAGGCCGGTCCTGCTCTGCATCCTGCCGCCGACACAGTCATGCACTGTAGAGACTGCACAAAAGCACAGAACTCCCGGCATTCTGTGCTCCCAGCATTCCATGCGTTTGGGCGGTCTCTACTGAGCATGACAGCTTCTGACAAACATTGTAGCGAATTATTATATAGAATAGCGCAGCTGGTTTGGTTGCGCTGTACAATGATGCTGCATACTGACACAGTGAACAGTCTGCACTGATAAGGATTTTCTGTTGCTGTACACTTTACAGCTGTCAGTAGGAGAAATCAAACTTCAAACGCCCGTATCTCTTAAACCATAGCGGTTTGAGAGATACGTATTTTTGCATTTAGATCAGCTTTTTGAGCTCTTCTAAATGCAAAAAAAGGTTTTTTAGACATTACTAACACTTTAACACTAGGGACAGTTGACAAGTATGCAATCAACAATTCTCACTTTACTTTTTAGAACTCTGTTGGCAATAGTGGATGGGAGTAGAGTATTGGGAGCAGCTATGGGTGCCTTCTTAGGCCTCCTGAGATCTAAATATGGCCCTGAATAACAGCTTCCTACCTGAGCCACCTCGTATGTAATAGATCTTTGAATTAATATGTGTAGATTTTTCTTGCTAATTTGAGTTTGTCTAGCATACTTACAGCTTGCAGGTTCCAGGAGAAGCTGAGAATAATGGGGATGGTAGCAGTTGTCACATTTGAGGCTGCATGAGACATTTGTTCCTGTGGCAGACTGAGAGCGAAATGACATTTGTCCGGGAGCCCCCATTACACTCACAGATTGTAGAAAGACAATTTCAGCAACCCCATTATGATAAATGTTCACTTTTTTTTTTTTCAAACAAGCGACTGGTGGACATCATGTAGCCTTGTAGCTATTTCTGAACTACAACTCTCATTGGCTGGCTGAGAATAGTGTGAATAATAGTCAAAAAAACAGCAGGAGGAAATCCACAGTGTGTCTGTCCGAGCCTATGCCCAGATGGCTGTAATCAATTTTGTAAGCAGCAATACACAAAACAAGTTATGCGTATTGTTACTGTATATTTATTTTTCAGAAATTCCTCCAAATGCCTCACTTGAAGCAGGCATAAGGAAGTGGTATAACGTTACGGCATTTCCTCTGTACAGTGTTTAAAACACTTGAAAATTTTGTGGATTTAGGAGCGTGCGTCACAGTTGCACGTTTAAATTGTCCCTTACATCAAAATGGCATGTTTAAAATGTTGCAGTTTATAATGTCGCAAAAATCAACCCGAACCAAAACCACCCTCCAAACCCTAATAAATGTAGCCCAAAATCTAACCAAACACTTAACTTAGCCTAATAATGCGACATTTTAAACAGAATCATTTCAAACATGCTAATTTGATGCAAGCTGAATTTTAAACACACCCTTCTATTGCTTGATATTTACTAGTAGCCAGTATAATAGGATCCTCTTTACATTCCTCCCAACATTTCAAATTGACAAAGAGGGACACTTGTGTTTTAGGGGGTGTGGCTGGTGGGCAGGTATTTCCGAGAATTTTTAGGCTATTTCATGACCTATTGATACCTCCTTGTGTAACCTAATAAATGACTTATAACCAGACCAAAGTATTTTATTTACACAGACTAATTTATAAACACATATACTGACGTTTAAACAAACAATAATATGAGTTTTATTGCTGTAGACCAATATGATACACTTATATACACAACACACAAACTAATCTCCTAAAAAGAGGGACATCAGGGTGGGAAAGAGGGACAAGGGGATTTGGGTCTAAAAGAGGGACTGTCCCTCCTAAAGAGGGATACTTGTGAGGTATGCCTTTAATATATGGCGTTAACCAAGGTGCCGTCCCAGCACATTTAAAAGAGAAAAATCGTATCAGTACACCCTCCATACTATGCTTTATATTCCTCCAATATTGCTGCATCTTCTTCTCTTCCCACATTTGGTGTACATGTATATGACTGGGACTAATAAATGCTGATGGTAGAGAGAATGATCATCCATAAAGGAACAGTAAATTATTCTTAACACAAAACCTATTCACTCATTTGTGTGATTTTCCCTCCCTGCTTCTACCTGGGCTTTCATCACTCTGGCCACAGATGATCTGCTGTAACCATATTGGAACACCTGTGCTGATTGGCTTTGTGAAGTGATATCAAAAACATACCATCGGGTTCTAAGGAGCAGGCGCAGAGGACACAGTTCATTGGTAAAGAGGCATGGTACCCCTAGAGGCACACAAGTGGGAATGTGGCTGTTTTAAGCTTGTATTATTGAATACGTTACTGCACTTATATATGAAACTTGTTGCTTCACATTGCATTTCATACCCACCTGGTTGAGAAGTAATGCGCAAAACTATTCAACGGTTTCAAAACCCTGTCTGAATCAATTAGAAAATTGGGAGTTTTTATGTGTTCCATATGGTGAAGCTGGTTTACTTTAGCATACCTCCCAACATTTTAAACTGCCAAAGAGGGACACTTGTGTTTTAAGGGGTGGGCCAGGGGGTGTGGCTGGTGGGTGGGGCATTACCAAGAATTTTTAGGCTATTTCATGACCTATTGATACCTCCTTGTGTAACCTAATAAATGACTTATAACAAGACCAAAGTATTTTATTTACACAGACTAATTTATAAACACATATACTGACATTTAAACAAACAATAATGTGAGTTTTATTGCTGTAGACCAACATGATACACTTATATACACCACACACAATCTGATCTCCTAAAAAGAGGGACATCAGGGTAGGAAAGAGGGACAGTGGGATTTGGGTCTAAAAGAGGGACAGTCCCTCCTAAAGAGGGACACTTGTAAGGTATGCTTCTGTGTTGCACCCCTTTTCTTAGTATAGTAGCCTCACAAGACTAAAATCCATAATGAGACACACATACACGCAACACATAGTGCCACACTAACCCTAATTTAAATTACATTTGACATGATTTGAAAGCATCAATTACAGAATGATATATTAGGTTATTATTAGATATAAAGGACTCATTATAATGTATATTGATACCCAGCCTCATTACAGAACTTGTATTGTTCATTAGCAGTGTATAAATACCAATAACCAGTCTCACTATAAAAGGTGGTGCACTCATTTTCGGTGTATAGATTCATGGCATTTTTATACCAATTGGTGTAATCATTTCCAGTAATTAGATTCCTTGCATCTTTATAAAGTGTGGGGTCGGCATGGACTCTAATGCAGGAAAACAAAATGGAGCATTCTGGACCATAAGGGAAAAATAAGATTTCCCAGATTCCCTGCTCCTGGCCTCCTACTTAGCATTTATTCAGGGCTCATGTCTCCTATGCATGAGAACAAAATGAAACATATGCTAGAATGGGAAGTTTACATTAGAGCTGAACTCCCTGTGGAATCTTGGTCAAGAATTTGAATTAATGCAACATATAGCTTCATCTGTACTCTTCATAAAGAGAAAGCATACAAACTTTTGCACAGATGGTACCGGATGCCAGCCAGATGTCACAGGATTTATCCAAATGTATCCCCTCAATGCTTCAGGGTGTTCCAGGAGTGGGATGAACTGTTTCATATCTGGTGGGCTTGCCCAGTGGCCCAGGAGTTCTGGGGGTTAGTGGAATCTTTGATTCACTTGGTTACAAACTTATCCTTGGGAAGAGATCCCTTGTGGTTGTTGCTGGAGCTCAACGAGGACAGAGCAATAACTTGGACATGATCTCCGACCCTGACAGGACCAGGACGAACAGGTGCAGAGGTGTAACGATTGCAAATCAGGGGTTTTAGTAAAGAAACATGAAACACATTGGAAATGCGCATACTGGCCGGGAGATCTAGGGTGTAAGGTACCGGGTTGACTCTAGGGAGGATATGGAATGGACCGACAAAACGAGAAGCCAGTTTCCTACAAGGTACATGGAGGTTCAGGTTGCGTGAAGATTGCCAAACTCTCTCTCCCACCTGGAAAGTTGGTGCTTGCCTTTTTGTCATTGTATGGACCTTCATAGGGTTCTCTGAACCCGTACCCATGTGGAGTGGAGTTCCCTCAAATGCTCTTCCACAGCTGGAATATTCTGTGCCTCAAAAGACTCGGGAAGTATAGATGGTTAAAATCCATAGTTTATCAGGAACTGAGAATTCTGGGATGAAGAGTTCACAGCACAATTCCGGGCAAACTTCACCCAAGGTAACAGGTGAGCCCAATTATCGTGGTGGTCTGATATATAGCAATGAAGAAATTGTTACAAGGCTTGATTAGGCCTCTCTGCAGCCCCACTGGATTGTGGGTGGTAGGCCAAGGAGAAAGAGCTGGATACCCATCTGTGTGCAAAAGGCCCACCAAAAGCGAGAAACAAATTCTCCCCGATCCGAGATTATAACCTTAGACACCCCGTGCAGATGAAATACCTCTTTGTCAAAAACCAAGGCCAATTCCTAGGCAGTAGGTAGTCCCTTGAGGGGTACAAAATGAGCCATCTTGGAAAAACGATCCAATATCATAAGGATGACCATGTACCCCTCCAATACAGGTAGTACAACCATAAAAACGATAGACAGGTGAGACCAGGGACGTTCTCCATTGGAAATGGGTTGAAGGAGGCCCTCCGGGAGATGTTGTGGAGTCTTATTCTGTGCACATGTGGAGCAAGTTGCTACGAATGTGGCAATGTCGGCTCTCATACTGGGCCACCAAAAGAGCCGAGATATTGACCATATTAGCTGATCTCTCCCAATGTGGCCCACTGCTTTAGAAGAATGATAGGTTTGGAGCAGTCTAGGCCTTAAAGGTTCAGGTACAAAACATCTCCCCCTAGGTTTGTTAACCGGAGCGGAGGCCTGAGCTGCCATTATCTCCTCTCCCAGTGGTGAGGTAATACTAGTACGTATCGTGGCTAGTATGCGGTCCGGAGGAATTACAGGAGTGGGAGTACTGTCCTCCTTAGAGTTAGAACCAAACTTGTGGGATAGGGCATCGGCCCTAATATTCTTGGTATCTGGAAGGTATGAGACCATGTAGTTGAATCGGGACAGAAACAAAGCCCATCTGGCCTGCTGCGGGAATAGTCATTTGGCCTCTGACAGATATTTCATATTTTTGTGATCCATGAGAATAAGAATCGGAGCACTGGTACCCTCGAGTAAATATCGCCACTCCTGGAGGGCTAGGACAATGGCTAGTAATTCACGGTCACCAAATTTGTATAGACTCTCAGCCTTGGACACTTTTAAAATAAATTAAAAAAAACAAAAACGCAGGGAAGCAATACCCCACCCGGAGCCGAACGCTGCAACAGGAGGGCACCTACTCCTGACTCAGATGCATCAACCTCCAGGGTGAAGGGCAAGGCAGGATTAGGATGGGTCAAAATAGGAGCTGCCCGAAAGCAGACTTCAGAGTATCAAAGGCATGAAGAGCACTAGGAGACCAGTCAGACGGATTGGAATCCTTGTGAGTCATATCCGTGAGTGGTTTGACTATCGTAGAAAAATCTTTTATAAACTTCTGATAGTAGTTAGAAAATCCCAAAAATCTCTGTATAGACTTTACACCAGCCGGGAGAGGCCATTGTAGGACCACAGATAATTTATGAGGATCCATGGCTGGGCCAGAAAAGGAGATAACATAGCCTGAAAAAGTCACTTGGGATTTAGGAAACACGCATTTCTCTAACTTACAAAACAGACCATTTTCTCTCAACAGTTGTAGGACCTTGGACACACCTGAAAGATGGGCTTCCAGTGTCGGAGAATGGATGAGGATGTCATCCAGATAGACAACCACACAACTTTGTAATAGGTCTCTTAATACATCATTTATAAACTCCTGGAAGACAGCGGGGGTACTGCACAGCCCGAAGGCCATGACTAGATATTCGTAGTGACCGCTTCTAGTGTTAAACACTGTCTTCCATTCGTGACCCTCTTTGACTCTTACAAGGTTATAGGCCGCACTGAGGTCAAGCTTAGTAAATACCAACAAGCCCTTAAGACAGTTGAACAACTCGGTAATCAATGGAATAGGATAAGCATTCTTGACCATAACCTTATTTAATCCTCGAAAATCAATACATGGCCTTAGTTTGCCATCCTTTTTCTTTACAAAAAAGAATCCTGCACCAGCCAGAGAGGTGGATTTGCGAATGACTCCCCTTGTCAAGGTGTCCGCCACATATTCCTCCATGGAACGTCACCAGGAATCAGGTCAATAGTACAGTCGTACGGCCTGTGAGGAGGTAAGGTACTGGCTTGTATCTTGTTGAACACATCCACATAAGCCTGATACTCCTCAGGTATCCAGAATAATCTCGTTGGATGATGAAGGCAGGACTCAGCACACTGGGGACACACTCAGCACACAAGACAGATTGTCACAGGTACGCCAATCGAATTTGGGGTTATGTTTCTGCAACCATGGGAACCCAAGAGCAATCGCATAATGCGGAGATTGGATGACCTGGAATTGAAGTGTCCAATGGTGAAGTGCCCCTACCCCAAGAGACACAGAAAGGGTCTCATGATCACATGGGAAGGTTATAGGGGTCTCTCATCAATGGCTACCAGCGACGAGTTGGCCCAAGAGAGAACGACCTCAAGGATAGGTTTACCCCGTAGAACCTCTAGGGACTGCAAAATACCACCCAGGGTCTGCCCCTGAAAAGGGGGCTACCAGTGCTTCATTGTTCCAACCTACCTCTGCTGTCAGAGTATGGAATCCGATCGCGTACTCAGCTACCATACAGATGCCCTGAAGACTGGTCATGAGTTGCTTGGCAGCAGAGGCAGAGTGAGCCGGGTTATAAAAACCCGCTTAAAGGAGGCCACAAACTTAGCAAAGTTATAAATAATTACTTTGTCTGTCTCCCATAATGGATTGGCCCATGCCAAAGCTTTGTCAGACATGAGTGATATCATAAACCCCACTTTACTCCGCGCAGTGGGAAAGGCCTGTGGGACCATTTCAAGAAAAATGCCAACCTGATTAAGGAACCTACGGCAAAGTACTGGGTGCGGAACCGGACAATCCTCTGGCAAAAGTGGCTTCAGGAGTAGCAAGGGCAACTGGTGCTGGAACCGAATCAGAGGATGCCACCGGTTGTCAGACAGGTGAGCAGTACGGTTCAAGAGTGTCTGCATGGTCAGAGATAATTGATCAATACGCTGATCCTGCTTATCCATCCTGGCCAAAATGCTCTGAACTGGTAGGTTCCCTGTACCTTCAGTACTCATGGTCTTTACAGTAACAATAATGACACAACGCGACAAGTACAGTTAAATGAACACCACCTTTAATAATACAATAAATATGGAAATAAAATGAGGACAGAGCAATAACTTTGGCAGGCTCAAAACATAGGTAGGCGCTGGGTAAAGCTCCCACAGACAGGGAAGGCCCAAGCCCTGGGTAGAATACAGAGAAGATCATGGACTCTGCTAGAAATAGCACCAGAGGGAGAGATGACCTAGCCTAGGTCAGTACCAGTGTAGGTAGTCAGACAATGCCCAAGGTGACCACCAGAGCGGGAGACACTCAATGCCTAGGTCCGGTACCAGAGTGGATAGTTAGACAATGCCTAAGTCAAACACCAGAATGGGTAGTCAGCCAAAGCCTAGGTCAGAATCAGAGCGGGTAGTAGCCAATGCCTAGGTTAGACTGAGAGTGGATAGTCAGCCAATGCCACACACTTAGTACCATAGGAGGAATGGAAGCCAAGCCAGGGGTCATACATGGATAAAAGAATTCATACTGCACTGGAACACCACGTAAGGACGACTAAGCTCTGTGTCCAGGCAGCTTTAAAAGCCTAACCGGTAGGTGGAGCAGTGAATGGTCACACGGGACCAATCACAAGGGCAAGTGCGACATCAGTAGAGGCCTGAACCAGCTGCCGTGCACCTTCTCTTGCGAGAGACTGAAGATGGAGCGCGGAAGCTGCCGGTGCTCAGATGCTTGCCGCTCACGTCAGGCACACTTCACTAGAGAGGAAACTAGGAACAGGTCAGCCCTCTCCTGCTGCCACTTCCACAAAGGTACAGACTGTAACACTAATATCACATATCCTGCTGGCAGGCAGAAATTTACTAGCTTCCCACTGAGAAAAGCACTACTTACCAGACAGCCGTGATTTATAGTGTTTGGAAAATCTATGGAGAAATTGACCTCCCTCCTTTCTGACTCACAGGTATTTATTTGAAGGTATAGTAGCCCACTGGTGTGAATGTATGAATCCAACAGCACAGCTTTCCTGGCATTAGTTCCAAAGCCTGTGGCTGCTGTTCTGGGTTGGTAATGGTAAGATCCAAAATGGTGAAAAATCGTTCATACCATATGAAAGCAGGGGAGGGCTGGCCTGGGGGGCAATTGCCCCCTGGGCTGGCCATGTGTCTGGGCTGGTGGGCCAGTGCCTCACTCAATCTCCCACTTGCTGCTGTAAATGGAGCTACACTAGTGATACCACAGAACATAGGAAATGAATCTATATGCAAGTGATACCGCAGAGCTACAATCCAAACATAGCTGCACTAGTAGCATAATCCATTTCCCTTGCAAACTCTATGGCATCACTATTCTATCTTTACCTAACCCTTTGAGTGCCAGAGGGGTACACAACGCATTGAAAAAGCAATGTGTTGTGTAACCCTCTGGCACTCACAGGGTTAAATTGTAAGCACTGTAGTATCACTAATGTAGCCCCATTTCAACAGTAAGCTCTGTGGTATCATTTGCTTTAATTGACAGCATTAAAGGGATAGTAATACTTCATTTTAACTTTATTTTATTTTGTAGGCATTAAAAAAACATGAAGAATGATATAAGTCTTATCTCTCAAACCTTTATGGTTTATGAGATATTTACAAGCAAAGTTTCCCCCTCCCGCCCCTTTTACCTACTGTAAACAATCTCTTCTCAGATGTGGAATGCAGTCCAAAGACCAGGCAGATAACAGCAGGGGACACTCTTATTCCTATGAAAACAATGAAATCCCTGCCCCCCTTGACAAGCTTTTCAGGTTTTTCCCTTATCTTAATTGAAGATTGTCCCTCTCTGCAGTCTACCTGTGCAGCTCCCTTCTGCCCTGGCTGAGAAGTGTTACATCAGTAAAAGGGGCGGGAGGGGGACACTTTGCTTGTGAATATCTCTTAAACCATAAAGGTTTGAGAGATAAGACTTATATAATTCTTCATGTTTTTTTAATGTCTACAAAATAAAATAAAGTTAAAACGAAGTATTACTATCCCTTTAAGGACAATTTTAAAATTAAGGAAACAGGGGTGGGCTGGGACAATGGGCTTAGACGATAATAGATATGGGCCACTTAATTGTATTTGCCCCCTGGGCTGTATGTTGCCAGCCCTCCCCTGTATGAAAGTGGAATAAGAGACGATAGAGGCTAACCAAATTTGCAGAAAAAGGAAATTAGTACATCCTGAATTCATTTTACAGGATATAAGCCCAGAGAAAAAGGACATGGAAAAGCCCTAATGTCAATACAAGTGAAGTCGATTTATACCTGCAAATACAAAAAAAGATATTCACTGACTGCTTAGTCTTTGATTATTTTAAATTTGGAAGAAAGCATCAGCTAGTGAGGGCAAAAATGAAAATTGACTGCAAGAAAAGTATAAAAAATGATGATCAAGTGATCAAAAGTGAAGATCGACACTAGCCAGTGATTAAAAAGTCACAAGAATTTTGAATTAGCACTGTCCAATCCATAAGTATTTGGAAAGTGATAAATGTTTTGTTGTTTTTACTGTACTCCAGTGGAGATTGTCAGCTTGAATCTGAGGGTATTTATATTCATAAATCTTTAACCATATAAGAATTATAGCTTTTTTCATACAGTCTGTCCATTTCAGGCTACTGGAAAAATAACAATCTTGAACAAAGTCATTATATTTAGAGCTTTTTTGCAAATCCTTTGCATTTGACGACTGCCTAAAGTCTGATATCCATAGACAGGGGAGGGCTGGCCTAGGGGGCAGGGGGGCAATTGCCCCCTGGGCTGGTCATGTGTCTGGGCTGGTAGTCCAAAGCACCTCACTAAATCTTCCGACTGATGCTGTAAATGGAGCTACACTAGTGATACCACAGAGCGTACAATTGAAATGGTGCTACATAATTGATACTACAGAGGTACAATCCAAATGGAGCTAAACTAGTAGCATAAACCATTTCCCTTGTAAGCTCTATAGTATCTCTAGGTAAGCTTAACTTAAATTGCAAGATTTGTAGTAGCGCACTAGTGTAGCCCCAGTTCAACTGTAAGCTATATGGTATCACTGGACTTACATCACAACATTAATGCCAATTTTAAAATTAACTAAAGGGTGTGGGCTGGAACAGTGGGCTTGAATGATAATAGAAATGGGCCACAATGTATTTGCCCCCTGGGCCACAAGTTGCCAGCCCTCCCCTGTCCATAGACATCCCCAGACTCTGAGTATCTTCTCCTATCCACCATTTTGGGGGTCAAAAAGATTGCTTCTACTGATGGTGGTGGGGGAGGGTGCTGGAATAAATGGACATTAAAGGGCTAGTAATGTTTCACAAAAAAAGCAGCTCCGATTAATCTTCATAGTATTTGGGTCATAGAGAGTGTTATTTCAATACTGTCAGAGTTGTAGTTCAAGAGTAATTGAATGATAAAGTATCCCCCTCCCGCCCCTTTTACCTAGTGTAAGCCACCTCCCCTCAGATATGGAATCTGTTCCTGGGACCAGACAGCTAACAGCAAGGGACAATCTTCTTACCGTAAGCATAAGGAAAACCCTTGTTAAAAAATGTGGAAAGGTGTCAGTGCCAGGATATACAACCTCAGTTGAACTCCGTATATCTAATCTGTATCTAGAGTCCCCCTATTGTGTACATCCAGGCCTAGACACCCCCACTCTGAGCACTGTAACTGACCAAACTCCAATATGACAAATAAAAAAAAATAAACAAATAATGAATAGAAAGAAAGCGTATCACCATACAAGGAGCCCTAGATAAATTAGCACACTGTTCTAAAATAGAGGTTGTCCCACTTGAGGATATATGGGTCCACAGTCTCAAAGCACACAACACATATCCAATGATAAAGTACGTATCTCTATTATGATGGATGAAATAATGAGATGATGGGTGATATTATGAATTGATGAACGGATGGAATTAATGTATGAGATGATAAGTCTGCAATCTTTTCACAACAAAAATTCCACAAGGTTTCCCCGATGTATCCCTTTGATGCAGCCTGTCACGGTTTATTATGACTCTCAGACACAAGTTTTAGGTAAAAAAAATCAATTTTATTGAAATAATAAATGATAACTTAGGATGGCAATAACATACATAATATATATATACAGAATATAGCACAGACAGAAGGCAGACTCTACCGGTCCTGTCAATATACCGGACAGGACAGTCTTTAGGCTCTACCGGCCTTGCCAATACCGGGTAAGGCAACCTGCAGATGGAATAGCATAACGGTTTACCGGCCTTACCAAATTACCGGGCAAGGCAGCCTCAATAGATACACAATGTAGGCTCTACCGGCCCTGCCAATACCGGGTAAGGCAACCTCAGATGGAATGTGGCAAAAGGTTCTACCGGCCTTACCAATACCGGGCAGGGCAGCCCAGAGATAATAGCAGCAGTCAGATGGAACTGGCAAATTAGCAGAATCGTTAAGCAGCAAGGCTTTGGAGCAAACCAGCGTCCGCACGCTGGAAACAACACTGAATAGTATAGCCGTCAGGCTTAGCGAGCAAACCAGTGACCGCACACTGGAGTAACAAGCGAGTAGTATAGCCGCAAGGCTTAGGAGCAAACCAGCGTCCGCACGCTGGGACCAACACAGATTTGTATAGCTGATAGGCTTTGGAGCAAACCAGTGACCGCACACTGGTGTAACAAGCGAGTTTGTATAGCCGCAAGGCTTAGGAGCAAACCAGCGTCCGCACGCTGGGACCAACACAGATTTGTATAGCTGAAAGGCTTTGGAGCAAACCAGTGACCGCACACTGGTGTAACAAGTGAGTTTGTATAGCCGCAAGGCTAGGAGCAAACCAGCGTCCGCACGCTGGGACCAACACAGATTTGTATAGCTGAAAGGCTTTGGAGCGAACCAGTGACCGCACACTGGTGTAACAAGTGAGTTTGTATAGCCGCAAGGCTTAGGAGCAAACCAGCGTCCGCACGCTGGGACCAACACAGATTTGTATAGCTGATAGGCTTTGGAGCAAACCAGTGACCGCACACTGGTGTAACAAGCGAGTTTGTATAGCCGCAAGGCTTAGGAGCAAACCAGCGTCCGCACGCTGGGACCAACACAGATTTGTATAGCTGATAGGCTTTGGAGCAAACCAGTGACCGCACACTGGTGTAACAAGCGAGTTTGTATAGCCGCAAGGCTTGGGAGCAAACCAGCGTCCGCACGCTGGGACCAACACGGAATTGTAGCAATGTCACCAACGCGACCAGGCAGAAGGTCGCCAGGATACTGAAGACAGGTGATGAGATGACAGGAACCAGCAACGATCAGTCAGGTCAGAAAACAGCAGAGAAGTTCAGCAGGAACTGCAACACCAGAGACTAGGCCGGAACCAGGACTGGAAGTACTTCAGCATGCAGGAAACACTGGAACAGTAGAGATCAGGAACTCAGGAACACATGAGATCAGGAACTCAGGAACACTGGAACAGAGGCCCAGCTATCACTAGCATAGTGATAGCAAGAAGGTCAGAACAACACGAAAGGGCACTCAAAGGGTGCCCAATCCAGGTTTAAATAGTCAATAAGAGGCGGGCTATCTGCAGACAGCCAATAGAAGCCCCCTACTGGTGACAGACAAGTAACTGCAGCCAATCACGGGCACCGTGATAGTACCCCCCTTTCAAAGACCCCCTCTCCTAGAATAGGGTTTAGGTTTCTGCGGGTAATTGGCATGAAAGGTCCTAGTTAACCTAGGTGCATGAAGGTCCGTACTATCCACCCATGATCGATCCTCAGGACCATACCCTTTCCAATGTACCAGGTACTGTACCCTTCCTCTAAGCCTACGGGAATCAATAATGCTCTGAACCTCGTACTCCTCCTGGCCCTCGACCTCAACAGGTCCTGGCACCACAGGTGTGGTAGTATAGCGATTGCAAACCAGAGGCTTAAGAAGGGACACATGGAACACATTATGGATACGCATGGATGCAGGTAGGTCTAGTGCATAGGAGACAGGGTTAATTTTGCGAATAACTCTGTATGGACCAATAAACCGAGGAGCCAACTTATTAGACGGAACCTGCAGCTTGAGATTTCTGGAGGAAAGCCATACTCTATCCCCAACCTGAAAGGAAACCGCTGGAAGCCTTCTGCGATTAGCATGGCGCTGATGACGCTGAAATGACTGACCAAGTGCCCTCTGAACTTGTGCCCATGTGGAACGGAGTTGCTCGATATGCTCATCCAGAGCTGGAATCTGTTGCGTCTGAAATGAGTCTGGAAGCAAACAGGGCTGGAACCCATAATTAATCAGAAACGGAGAGCTCCCAGATGAAGAATTGACCGCACAGTTCCTGGCGAACTCTGCCCAAGGCAACAAGTCGGACCAATTATCATGATGGTCAGTAACGAAACAACGGAGAAATTGTTCCAAGCCCTGATTAGCTCGTTCAGCGGCTCCATTGGTCTGGGGATGGTAGGCAGAGGAGAAGGACAGCTGTATGCCCATCTGTTGGCAAAATGCCCTCCAAAATCTAGACACAAACTGGCTCCCCCTGTCAGACACCAGTACCCTAGGCACTCCATGCAACCGGAATACTTCTCTGGCGAACACCATTGCCAATTCCTTCGCTGAAGGAAGACCACGGAGGGGCACGAAATGAGCCATTTTAGAAAACCTGTCCACCACCATGAATATAAAGGAGTACCCCTTCGACATAGGCAACTCTCCCATAAAATCAATGGAAACATGAGACCAGGGGCGTTCGCCATTAGGCACCGGTTGAAGCAAGCCCACAGGGAGATGTCTCGGGGTCTTAGCGCGGGCGCAGGTGGCACAGGCATTCGTAAATTCGGCACAATCGTTTCTCATGGAAGGCCACCAAAATAACTGAGAAAGGGACCATAACAATTGGTCTCTACCAATATGTCCCGCAGCCTTAGAGGAATGGTAGGTTTCGAGCAGCCTAGTACGAAATGATTCAGCGACAAAACATTTGCCCATTGGGGTTTCATGGGGAGCGGACCCCTGAGAGGCCAGGATCTCCTCCCCTAGAGGAGAAGTGATACTCGTGCGTATAGTAGCCAGTATTCTATCAGGTTGGATGATAGGAGCTGGTGCTTCCACTCTGTCACTGTCGGCCTCAAATTGTCTTGACAGTGCATCAGCCCTGATATTTTTTGACCCTGGTAAATATGATACAATGAAATTAAATCGAGACAGGAACAGTGCCCACCTGGCCTGACGAGAGGACAATCTCTTGGCCTCCGAGAGATAGGTCAGATTCTTATGATCTGTTAGGATTAAGACAGGATTCTTAGTACCTTCAAGCAAATGACGCCATTCCTTAAGAGCAAGGATAATGGCCAATAATTCTCTGTCACCTATCTCATAGTGACTTTGAGTGACAGTCAACTTTTTAGAGAAAAACCCACAAGGTCTGAGAGTTCCACCTTTCTCGTGTCGCTGTGAAAGTACTGCCCCGACCCCAATATCTGAGGCATCAACCTCTAACGTAAATGGAAGTAAAGGATTGGGGTGGGATAACACAGGAGCCGCAGCAAATGCCAGCTTCAAATTCTCAAAAGCTTTCTCAGCAGATACCGGCCAACAAGAAGGATTAGCACCCTTGTGCGTAAGATCGGACAGAGGTTTGACAATGGAAGAAAAGTTCTTAATAAACCTCCTATAATAATTAGCGAAACCCAGGAAACGCTGTATGGCTTTAAGACCCTTGGGTTTTGGCCATTGTAGGACAGCTGACAACTTTTCTTTGTCCATGGCAATGCCATCATTGCCAATTATGAACCCCAAGAATGGCACACTGGTTCTATGAAACTCACATTTTTCCATTTTACAAAATAATTTGTTCTCACGGAGTCGTAGCAATACTGCGGATACATCTTTGATGTGCTGTGCCATGTTTTGGGAGTAAATCAGTATATCGTCGAGGTACACCACAACACATGTCTGTAACATATCTCTCAGAACATCATTTATCAGTTCCTGGAAAACTGCGGGTGCATTACACAGCCCAAAAGGCATTACTAGATACTCGTAGTGCCCAGCTCGAGTATTAAAGGCAGTTTTCCACTCATCACCTGCTCGAATGCGAACCAGATTGTAAGCGGCCCTTTCGTACTGTCACGGTTTATTATGACTCTCAGACACAAGTTTTAGGTAAAAAAAATCAATTTTATTGAAATAATAAATGATAACTTAGGATGGCAATAACATACATAATATATATATACAGAATATAGCACAGACAGAAGGCAGACTCTACCGGTCCTGTCAATATACCGGACAGGACAGTCTTTAGGCTCTACCGGCCTTGCCAATACCGGGTAAGGCAACCTGCAGATGGAATAGCATAACGGTTTACCGGCCTTACCAAATTACCGGGCAAGGCAGCCTCAATAGATACACAATGTAGGCTCTACCGGCCCTGCCAATACCGGGTAAGGCAACCTCAGATGGAATGTGGCAAAAGGTTCTACCGGCCTTACCAATACCGGGCAGGGCAGCCCAGAGATAATAGCAGCAGTCAGATGGAACTGGCAAATTAGCAGAATCGTTAAGCAGCAAGGCTTTGGAGCAAACCAGCGTCCGCACGCTGGAAACAACACTGAATAGTATAGCCGTCAGGCTTAGCGAGCAAACCAGTGACCGCACACTGGAGTAACAAGCGAGTAGTATAGCCGCAAGGCTTAGGAGCAAACCAGCGTCCGCACGCTGGGACCAACACAGATTTGTATAGCTGATAGGCTTTGGAGCAAACCAGTGACCGCACACTGGTGTAACAAGCGAGTTTGTATAGCCGCAAGGCTTAGGAGCAAACCAGCGTCCGCACGCTGGGACCAACACAGATTTGTATAGCTGAAAGGCTTTGGAGCAAACCAGTGACCGCACACTGGTGTAACAAGTGAGTTTGTATAGCCGCAAGGCTAGGAGCAAACCAGCGTCCGCACGCTGGGACCAACACAGATTTGTATAGCTGAAAGGCTTTGGAGCGAACCAGTGACCGCACACTGGTGTAACAAGTGAGTTTGTATAGCCGCAAGGCTTAGGAGCAAACCAGCGTCCGCACGCTGGGACCAACACAGATTTGTATAGCTGATAGGCTTTGGAGCAAACCAGTGACCGCACACTGGTGTAACAAGCGAGTTTGTATAGCCGCAAGGCTTAGGAGCAAACCAGCGTCCGCACGCTGGGACCAACACAGATTTGTATAGCTGATAGGCTTTGGAGCAAACCAGTGACCGCACACTGGTGTAACAAGCGAGTTTGTATAGCCGCAAGGCTTGGGAGCAAACCAGCGTCCGCACGCTGGGACCAACACGGAATTGTAGCAATGTCACCAACGCGACCAGGCAGAAGGTCGCCAGGATACTGAAGACAGGTGATGAGATGACAGGAACCAGCAACGATCAGTCAGGTCAGAAAACAGCAGAGAAGTTCAGCAGGAACTGCAACACCAGAGACTAGGCCGGAACCAGGACTGGAAGTACTTCAGCATGCAGGAAACACTGGAACAGTAGAGATCAGGAACTCAGGAACACATGAGATCAGGAACTCAGGAACACTGGAACAGAGGCCCAGCTATCACTAGCATAGTGATAGCAAGAAGGTCAGAACAACACGAAAGGGCACTCAAAGGGTGCCCAATCCAGGTTTAAATAGTCAATAAGAGGCGGGCTATCTGCAGACAGCCAATAGAAGCCCCCTACTGGTGACAGACAAGTAACTGCAGCCAATCACGGGCACCGTGATACAGCCTCCACGAGAAAAGGACCTTATCCCGTGTATCAATAGCAGATCTGGAATGAGGAGCGCAAACAAAGGCACATCTAAAAGTAAAATCTTAGATCAAATATATTATGCAAGAAGTACATCAAACTCACCAGATCACTAGTGTTTGAACGCATTGAATCTCCCAGTCCAAACAGCCTCGAACCGCCCGTCCTACAGAATCTGGTCTCAGGAACTCTCAATGTCGTTCTCTGGCAGTGTTATCTAATTCCAGTATTCTCCTCCGTTTGTGGGGGAAATATATTGTTCTTTTCTCCTGTGAGCCTGTGTGTCCCCAGGAAATTATCTGCATCAGAATCCTGAGACCAGATTCTGTAGGGCTGGCGGTTCGAGGGTGTTCGGACTGGGAGATTCAATGCGTTCAAACACAAGTGATCTGGTGAGTTTGATGTACTTCTTGTATAATATATTTGATGTAAGATTTTACTTTTAGATGTGCCTTTGTTTGTGCTCCTCATTCCAGATCTGATAAGGAAAACCCTGCCCTCCTTGACAGATTTATCCTTAAACTCACTGAAGATTGTCCCTTGATGACATCCATGCAGACAGTCTTGCTGCTCTGGTGGTTACATCAGTAGAAAGAGGCGGGAGGGGGATACTTTAGCATTCAATTACTCTTGAACTAAAACTCGGACAGTATTGAAATAAAGCTCTCCATGGCCCAAAACTATGAAGATCAGAGCTGCTTTTTTGTGAAGCATTACTATCCCTAGAAATGAATAGGAATATCAAAACAAAACTCCCTTTTGTTGCACCCTTCAATAGTTCAATAATGATCTATGTAGTGGAACAGAAAAAGATGAACACAATATAAATGGCAATTAGGCATGTAATCCAAAATATCTATCACACAAACAAATAAAAGCAACAACAAATATACATTTACTGGAAGCCCCCAAATCTCTCTGGATAATAATCCTATCCTGGGAATGGAGTCTGTAAGATAAAAAACACTATTAATCAGAACATTAATCCTTTATTCAATAAATCTAACACCAATTTGCAACAAATAGGCTGGCTAGTAAGAACTTTTCTGAGATATATATATATATATATATATACACATACACATACACACACTAGTATGAAAGCCCATATACACGGGCTATAGTACACCCAGTGACCCCGGCTGCTGCCCTGGAGCTGGGAGCAGAGACAGTCGGTGAGCCGTCCAGATCAGCGCATTCGGCCAGTCTCTACTGAGCATGTGCGGTTAAGCAAACAGGGAGCTTCGCAGGCTAGCGTTTTATATTATTTACATGAGTGTATATGTATATTGGAAATATAGAGATTACTCATATAAAGTAATTGGATATCAGTGAAAATAACTACAAACCCCATATCCTATATAATAATTCGCTAAAACGTGTGTAACGATGCAATTGTGTGCACTAGAGACTACTGTGTGTGCTGCAGTCATGCTCAGTAGAGACTGCCCGCTCCACAGCTGATTTAGAGCTGGATGCTCAGAAGGAGCATCCAGCTCTGTATCAGCCGCGGCGCGGGCAGTCTCTACTGCGCATGACTGCCCCACGACCGGCTGGCTGTGGCACTGTGGCCCGTGTAACGGGCTCTTCAACTAGTACTATATAAAATTATAGTGACCTCTACATAAAATACTTACAAAAAAGTAATATGAATTGATGCTATAAAATACACATTTTAACAAAACAAGTCTAACAATAGTGATTAAAGAGCAATCAAATCACTAATAAAATCCTTGTGTATTTCAAAGTCAATGTGACCCAAATAAAAAAATGGAAAAAGTAGCTTTTACTCTAATAACAAAACACTAAACCACTTGTACAAGCGCTAAATACCACAAACGTTATAACTCGAATCCTACCAGTCCCAATATATATCCAGAAAAAATAGTTAAAAGAAGATAATACAGTCTTCCTTGTCTGCGGTGCTGCTCTTCAACTGGATCCGCTGACACCTCGGCTCCCCACATATATGTAAAGTACAAAAGAAAAAGAAGAGCGCACACGCTCTAAGTGTAGACCATTAAAGCTTGTAATGAACCGTCACCTTTGAAAATCACCACTGTTGTGCCCAATGGTTCTACCCACTTGCTCCTGAGGCATATACCAGCCTCTCAGTATAGGAGGACTATATGTAATATGACTATAACCCAATTAAAGCGGGACTACCACTCAACAAAATCTTTAGCTTAACTAAGTCCCCATATGGCGACTAACTGCTTAATAGCGCTAGTCGACAGAATATTTACCTTATTTAATAGATTTCTGCTCTCTTCTATGGCTGACAGTAGCACGGAGCGCGGACATCTTGCCATTGTGACGTCCGCTCGCCTGCACTGTCAGTCCCAGCTGGAGCCAAATGGCTCCTAGCAACTCCTACTAGACCTGGTTGGGACTGAGAGAGCAGGCGCGTGGACGTCACTATGGCAAGATGTCCGGGCTCCGTGCTACTGTCAGCCATAGAAGAGAGCAGAAATCTATTAAATAAGGTAATTATTCTGGCGACTAGCGCTACTAAGCAGCTAGTCGCCAGATGGGGACTTGGTTAAGCTAAAGATTTTGTCGGGTGGTAGTTCCGTTCTAATATAGGATAAAGAACTCTTTGGGGAATTGACCTTACTGAGAGGTGACAATCAAATCACTATAATGCTCAAGTAAAAAATATATTCTCACTCTAATAGAGTAAACAGATACACATAAACATAAAATAATTATGTGCACAAACAATAATAACAATAAAAGCCCTATATACTACCCTACGCGTTACATAGCCAAAATCCACTTCATCAGGGGTTATAGTCATATTACATATAGTCCTACGGTGGGGCTCTGTGGATATTATACATTTCCAGTCAGCAGAGATTTAGGCTGTTTCCCTCAAGGAATGAAGGAGAGACTTCACCCAGAAGGACGGGGATCAAACCCTACAGACAGGGCCGGATTTACATCTCAGGAGCCTGTAGGCACATAAATATGAACAGCTCCCCCCATTGGCCATCTCTACAATGCTCCAAATCTCCACATTACTCCCCATCTCCATATTGCCCTCACATTGCCCCCATCAGCTCCACATTGCCCCCATCAGCTCCATATTGCCCCTATCAGCTCCATATTGCCCCTATCAGCTCCAACTTGCCCCCCATCATCCCCATATTGCTCTCACGTTGCCCCCATCATCTCCACATCAGCTCTAATTGCCCTCACATTGTCCCCCATCAGCTCCAACTTGCCCCCCATCATGCCCATATTGCTCTCACATTGCCCCCATCATCTCCACATTAAGACTCACATTGCCCCCCCATCCGTTTCCAAACTCCCTGGTGGTCCAATGGCAGAAAAGATCTGTGCTTCTGCACAGACCTGTAGCTGCTGGAGCTCACGCTCGGTCTTCCCTTTAGTAATGCAGAGTGCTGGGAGATGACATCATCTCCCAGTGCTCTGCATTACTAAAGAGCCGGGTGAACTCAGCAGCTACAGGTCTGTGTCGAAAAACGTACAGACCTTACCATCGGAGGGTGGCACGCCACTTATATATATATATATATATATATATCGATTTCAATGGCAGACGCCCCTCTGTGGGGTGTGCCTGTAGGCAGATGCCTGCTCTGCCTTATGGCAAATCCAGCCCTGCCTACAGATACCCGCACTGGGGGTCATTCGGTGAATGTGATTATATGGAGAGGCTGGTATATGACTCAGGAGCAAGTGAGTAGAACCATTGGGCACAACAGAGGTGATTTTCAAAGGTGACGGTTCATTGCAAGCTGTAACGGTCTAAACTTAGAGCGTATGCGCTCTTCTTTTTCTTTTGTATTTTACTTTTACTCGAAATCAGAAATCCAAGAAATAATAGTGAAGTGACAATCATAATAACTCAAATAATGAAGTGAAAAATGACTTGATGAATAAGATTTGAGATGAAGACAACAAGCAACATATGTAATCAAACTCATGCACCTTTAAATATCTAGGATACAATTAAGAATAACATAATGAATTAAGTGATGAGTGAAAATTAAGGGATTAGTGATCCTACTTAAATACCATTGAGTGTCATTTGGTGTCTGTTTGTACCTGAGATCAGACACCTACAAGATCAGCTGCTCTGTTGGGTCAGCAGTTACAGAGGTTAGTTGACGCTTGCATTGGCTGTCAGGCTGAATAGCGGGACTGTACAATCCATCCTGCTAGTCTGGCAGGTCTGTTTCATTGGGTACAGACCTGCTTAAACAATTTCATTCTAGGGACACTTTTGTGCTCTAAGGGCCGTATGTTCAAAGGGATAACGACATAAAATTGTCGTATGAAAGACAAAAATAAGTCCTTGAATGCATGAACGACATATTTTCTATAGAGTATACGACAAAAAACTAGTAATGTCCATTGTGTACGACACAACTCCAGAATTGAAGGGCAAAGGGGCGTGGCTAAAGTATTCTCCAGTGTCGTATAGAGGAAAAGAAAATTTGTCGTAACTAACGACAAAAAAATGTCTTTCAAAAGACAAAATTTGTACGTTAAGAAAAAAGTGGAGGGAATGTCTTCTGAATGTGAGAATTTTTGTCTTTAGTTAAGACATTTTTGTCGTTAGTTAAGACATTTTTAAAGACATTTTTGCTGTTAAGACATTTTGTAAGACATTTTTATCTTTAGTTAAGACATTTTTTGTTGTTGTTCCATACGACAATTTCAGTCAGGGCAAACGACATATTTCCTATCACAACCGACACTCTCTGAAGATATTAATGATCCCAACGACACTGTACTTTGAAAAGTCGTCACAAACGACAAAAGCTATTTTGCAACGTCTTTGAACATATGGCCCTTAGACATAGTTTGGTAACCTTTTGCTCTCCTGCTGTTGGAGACAACGCCCATCATAACCAATCAGCCAGGATGATGAGAATTATAGTCCCTAACAGCTGCAGATCCAATGGTTGCCTACCCAAAATCAAAGACAATATGGTCTATAACACCTGAATACTAGAAAGGGCTAAACTGAAAGTCAATAAAATATTTAACCCCCTAGATTAGTGTTTCTTAATATTAGTCCTACAGGCATACCAATAGGTTGCCATGCTCAATCACAGACGAGTAATCAGCGGCATAGTCATTTTGATTAATCTACCTGTGCTTATTTTGGGATATCCTGAAAACCTGACTGGTTGGTGTCCCCTGAAGCTGACAATCAATGACCTAGATACTAGAGATGTCTCCAAATCATTGTGAAAGAATGCGGTGGATATCTTGCTAGCATACAATGAATTAAAAGTTTTATTGACTATATTAGTAATTAGAATCTATAATTAGCTATCCAACTAATCAAACAAATTGACATATTCTCAACACGTGTTGTTGTAAGTGGCCTATTATTTCCATGATAAATCAATCACAGGGTTGTGAAATGCGTAGGACCAGAACCTTAATTAGCCACTTACCTGATGTTGTGATAGTTGCTTCCATATCTCCACCCCAAAGCATGTGTAGGCATTAAAAAACATGAATAATGATATAAGTCTTATCTCTCAAACCTTTATGGTTTGAGAGATATTCACATGCAAAGTTTCCCCTCCCGCCCCATTTACTTAGTGTAAGCCATCTGTTCTCAGATGTGGAATCCAGTCCATAGACCAGACAGATAACAGCAGGGGACAATCTTCTTCCTAATGAGAACAATGAAAGCCCTGTCCCCCTTGACAAGTTTTTCAGCTTTTTCCCTTATCTTAATTGAAGAGTGTCTCTCTCTGCAGTCTACCTGAGCACCTCCCTTCTGATCTGGCTGAACAGTGTTACATCAGTAAAAGAGGCGGAAGGGGGATACTTTGTCATTGAATTACTCTTGAACTACAAGTCTGACAGTATTGATATAACACTCTCCAAAATCCAAATACTATAATGATTAATTAGAGCCGCTTTTATTATGAAACATTACTATACCTTTAAAGGAATGAAGTAGGCCTCCTGTACATTGCCGTAGTCAGGGGCGGATTGTGGTGCAATACCAGCCCGGGGGATTTTCTTATTTAACTGGCCCACTAGCTGGTATTTGAGAGCCAGGGTGGGGGTGTGGGTACACAGTGCATTGCTCAGCAATAAATACTGTATGCAGTATATTATAAGTTATTAACATACCTGGGAACTTCCAGCTGAGGGCTACCCGGAGGGGGGTGAGAAAAATGACGCTAATTGCGTCAAAAAGGGACGGGGCTTGCCGCGAGTGAGGGGGGGGCTTAACCCTCTGAGTGCCAGAGTGGTACGGAATGCATTGCAAAGCAATGCATTCCTTACCACTCTGGCACTCAGAGGGTTAAAGGTGTCACACAGAAGGCTGGGGACTGAGGATCAGCAGGAGAAAAAGCGGATGTGGCAGAGTTTCAATAGAAACTCTCCACATCCGGAGGAATCAGCCTCTGCCCCGGAGACCCGGTAAAATTCTGTCAGAACCGGAGTCTCCGGGGCAAATCCGGAGAGTTCCCAGGTATGGTTATTAACCACTTGCATGCCAGAGAAATGTACAGTAATGCATTCTGAGATTAACCCATTGATTGTCCCATAGGTGCACACCACATTACACAGGAATATGTATCTCAATGTATAACCCCTTGTGTGCTAAAGAGGCATAATTAATCTGTAACTGACATCTTTATTCACCTTTCTGGTATACAAGGGGTCAATTACTCATGAATTAAGCCTCTAGCATACAAGGGGTTAAACAGTGAGGTACTGCGTAAGAGGAATTCAGTGGGTTAACAGTAGAATAAAACAGTGCTGTAATCCTGTCTGGCATGTAAATGGTTAATACCTGATTATACCTATCTAAAAAATACAGGGGGTTAAAGGGTTAACACATCATACATTAAACCTATCTAGCAACAATACAGTTAGTTAATAAAAATGAATACCATTTGGAACTGCCAGGTAGTTGGGACCCAGAAGCTTTGCCTGCTAATCTTGCACTGCACCAGGACACACTGCAGGCAGAGCAGGGACAGCTAAGTCAGCCTTGGGGGTGGGACAGATAGAGGGAACAGGACCGCGTCTTCACTGCTGCTCTGGTGAGTTGTGCCTACGGTCCACAAAGTTGTGGACTGGAGAGGTGAGATCATCTGATCTCCCTACCGGCCCATAACTGAGCGGCCAACCGGGGGATGCCCGATCCCCCGATAGGACAATCCGCCCCTGGCCGTAGTTATCTGAGGCTTTGATTGGCATGCGTTATGAGTCTACATTTTGATATATATATTTGTATCAACTGCTTTTAGTAAATGTTACACAGAAGTGAAAATGTACAAATACAATTCTGCTCTGCAATTTATTCTCTGGCCCTGTTCCTGCCTATAGCCACATTTTGAAGCTGCTTACTCCTAAAACTCACCCATACCATTTGCTCCAAGGAGAGGAATGCGGTTGTCTGTAGGTGTTCCTTTCCTCTCCGACTTGTTGCACTCTATGTACTAACAAAGAGCAGAAGAAATTAGCGTAATCTTTCGTGTTCATGCTATGGGGCAGATGAAAGGGGCTTGCTTGTCGTAAAGTCTTAATGATGGTGGAGTGTTCACCAGTATGCACTATAGCAATGACACACTGCAGTGCATACCCTGAAGTGCAGCTGTTAGTGTTGGAGGATAACTCCAGTTGAATTGCGCTTGTGAATTGATACATTCATCCTAATGAAAAGCTGTGTGCCTAAGCCTTTTTCTTTAATTAATAACAATATTGGCTAGGTAATTCTGGCCAAAACATGAAATATAATTGAGTAAGCTAAATTATTTCTTATTTAACTTTTGTGGAATCTCAAGGTTATTAAAATAAAATCTGGGATACATTGGTATAAGAATGGGCATGTTGCCCTGATAGTGAAATAGAAATTAAATAAATACGTACTTAAAGGGATAGTAATGTTTCATAATAAAAGCAGCTCTAATTAATCATTATAGTATTTGGACTTTGGAGAGTGTTATTTCAATTATGTCAGAGTTGTAGTTCAAGAGTAATTCAATGACAAAGTGTCCCCCTCCCGCCCCTTTTACTGATGTAACTCTGCTCAGCCAGATCAGAAGGGAGGTGCCCAGGTAGACTGCAGAGAGGGACAATCTTCAATTAAGATAAGGGAAAAACCTGAAAAACTTGTCAGTGGGGGAAGGGCTTTCATTGTTCTCATAGGAAGAAGATTGTCTCCTTCTGTTATCTGTCTAGTCTATAGACTGCATTCCACATCTGAGAAGAGATGGCTTACACTGGGTAAAAGGGGAGGGAGGGGAAACTTTGCTTGTGAATATCTCTCAAACCATAAAGGTTTGAGAGATAAGACTTAAATCGTTCATGTTTTTTTAATGCCTACAAAATAAAATAAAGATAAAACAAAGTATTATTACCCATTTAAAGGTCTTAACTTGGAGAAAACTGTTTTAAAGTAATGTTATCAGAATGGTTACTTATCATATTTCCAACACTTTTAATTCTTTCTGACAAATAAAGGGATGGATTTACTTCTGAAAATACCATCCTCCTTTTTCTGCCATCCCACAACCTCACATTTTTTTATACTACAAGGACTTTTTGACCATCAAATCTTAGTATTACTTTAACCTGATAATTGTTGTGTTTATCACAGTGTTGTGTGACATCACTGGGATCGTCTTTCTTCAGGTCTTCTGTATTTACAATTCCACAAAGACTGAGCAGTGACAAACTTCCTCCACGTTTAAACATTTTACTTGTTCAATGCACGCACAAACACTTTCCACAACTGATGATGCTATATTATTGCACGTCGTAATGAGTCTTGGGACATAGAGCAAAGAAAATGCAACCTTTTGCAAAAAGTGGCTTTTATTAAGTATCTAAGTTGACCAGTTTCCAGAAATGCACAAGACATTCCCATATTTTAAATATTTTTTTTCTGCGTCTCTGGCAGATCTCCCTTCAGGGAAAATATACAGTCCTGGAATGATAACTCTGGAGAACTGTGTCATAAAACAATGCCTTTGCTGGGCTGCAAGAGCCTTAGTGTAGTCTTATATTGCAGTTCCTCTCAGGTATAAGGAAGTAGGACTAGATTCTCCCTCTAATGTGAAGAATTTTGTGTGGAGGTCATTTTCTTGTAGCCAAGTACATATGTCACAGCAGCCAGTGGGAAGTTCTGCCTCAAGTGTTAAAAACTCTGGATGTTCCAGAGAAAGCACAAGTTACTTATGTCCTTTGTATCAGAACACATAGTGCAGTTGTGACTAAGCCCAGTTTACGTGGAGGCCTTAAGCTCTGCACTGTCCTGTAACCTCTTTCAATCAAACCAGTCTCCTATCTTGGCTAGCAGCCTCTGACATCATCCCACAAGGCTGCTACCAGCCAGTAAGATAACAATATCATTGGTGAGCTCCTTCACCTTTTCTTCACTGACACTTTGATCACTAGAAAGTTGCGCAAAGCATTGTAAAGGTCTGTGTTGACATGTTATATAAAGTGTGTGTGTGTGTGTGTGTGATGGGGGTGGCAGTCAAAGATGTCACCTCAGGGCTCAGTAGGTTCCAGTTATGCTCATGTTACAGTAGAGACATGGGATCATGTAACACCACCACTGCAAATTATTAGATCTGAGGAGAAGTACTCTGCCACTCGCTGCAGTGTCCCAGAATGGTAGAAAGGAAATGTAGTCACTCTAAAAGTGACATGTGTTTGCACACATCAATCATGGTTTCACAACATTTATATCTGCAAAATACCAAACCTCTCAAAAAGAAAAAAATGGACCTTATGAACAAAAGAAAAATTGACTCAATCTGGAGAAAATCAAATGAACTACAGGATACAAAAAAACTTGTTGTCTTAAATGGAGATTTTATCCTCCTTGAATGCTAGAAAGGTCTCCAAAGCATTGATTTGCAGTGCATTGGAAGTCTCGCTAGAATTCAAGGGTTTAAAATCCCAATTTAAATAAGTGAGAGTTCTGGGACTTCCATATGGTGCAACTGTATATGGTTAGAAACTGAACTGGTAACAGTGGGAAAGACAGGGTAACATGACTTACAATATGTAACTTAAATGCAGGGACACTGTTAGCAGGACAATTGGGACTGATCACAGTAAGCAGGCAGATTGGCTTGCAGACAGATATACAGAATGTTGGAATTCTGTATTATGGTAGTACATCATAGGTTTATTACACATAAGAAACAGCAATACAATTAACAATAACATTTACCATAAGGCCCACACTGTCTGCCACAAGCTTGGAGAGTGTGTAGCTATAGAGCAAATCTGGAACCAAACTGCAGCACTCAGTGCTGGGCAACAGATCTGGGGAGCACAGAGAGTAAACACTGATAAGAAGATATAAGGCAACCAGAGTTAGGAGGATAGCCATATTACAGGTGATGCAGGTGCAAAAAGAGGGAGAGAGATATTAGAAGGAGCACACAGTAAGTGGCTAAACAGTATAGGTTGAATATAATCCACGGTATGAAACAGACACAGTTGAATAAGTCCATTTCAAGACTGTGGCACACATGTTGTAAGGCTAACTTTACTGAGACTTGGTAGGAAGTAGGAAAAGTAGCAGATAACTTTGCAGGGGTAACTTGGCAGGTGGCAGACAGAGAGGTGGTCAGGCGTTGTGCCTGACAAGACAAGCCTACACTAAGAATGCTCAATGAGGAGCTGCAAGTGTGGTTTTAAAAAATGGCCAAAGGTTCATGACTGGACCCAGAAGGCCATCATAACGTAGCATGTCAAGCCAGTTCCTCCTCATGACTTGGGGAAGAAGGCTTGATTGAATACAGGATAGCCTCCTTCCCCCTTTCTCTGGGGAGCAGGAAATAAAAGGGCAGGCCAGGTAGAGTAGGTAAGGAAAGGGGGAGAGGATTGGAGGCATAAAAGTGCGGTGGCCTAGGGATTGCTAGTTTATTTGTACCTGCTTTCCTGTTTTCCCACCAATCCTAACCCCTTTTCTTTTCTTTCCTCAGTTTCTACAGTCTGCTGTGGAGTAACATCCGCTACAGAGGAGGCCACTCTTAGGCCAATTATCATCTTGGGATAGGAGTATATGTCACCTACGGCCACCAATGTGGTGTTCACGGACACAGACCATGTGGTTTAGCCAAAGTAGATTACGGTGAGGTGGTACACTGACTCGGTAGTCAGGACACCCTGAGGGCGGGCTAAAGCCAACTAAGCAGAGGTGAGGGGGAGGCACGGTGGGTGAGCCATGGTGGATTGGCATCACCCATGTAGTCTCATAGATGTGTTGGTATAGCCACTGCTGGGGCCAGGGCATGTGTATTTAATGGCAAAGGTGCCTGGAAGTGGTTGGCACCCTCAGCTTCCCAGCGGCAGGCAGAAGGGCCTGGCGAGACCCAGGCTGCAGCTACGGGCCCGGGGGCACCGCATTGAGAGTTTTTTTTGGGGGGGGTCCTGGGGTCACTACATAGGTCAAATCCAAATAATAAAGCTGTGACCTCTTTATTTTGCCACCTACATTGTTGTCTGTCTGTTATTTCCTGTGTTTGTGTCACTTGGAGGGAGTGTAAAGGGGGAGGGGGAGGTGAAGAAAATGAGGAAGAAGCTATGGAATTGGTACCTTAATACCCTAGGAGATGTGTCCAGGTGTACCTGCAGGACCATACATAAAAATAGGAAAAAAAGGCCTTAAACATAAAAGAAGTGGAACAATTCTGATACAAACCAACTGCTTTATAGGGGTCAAATAAAAGTTCCCAAAATTCTCTGTGACTGAAATGGGTCTTTTTACAACTTGAATGGTAGTGAGATCTCCAATGAAATGATCTGGAGACCACTCCATCATTCAAAGGATTAAAAGCCCTATTTGAATCAGTGGCAATGTTTATGTGTCCCCTGCAGTACAGTTGGTTTGCTCCACTCTTCTTTTGTACCTATGGCACAGGAAGTGCTGGGACCAGGTTTTTACACCAGCCCGCTCAGAAGCACATACACAGATGAGAATAAAGTTACAAGATAAGTACTAATGTATTAGTTACTTTACATGCCATTGTAATCAGAGCAACCTGCACTATACACTATAACGACTCTTACACTGTTTATTTACTGTCTCTTTAAACTTAGGGCTGTATTCTGAAACTAAAGAGGTGCAATTCTGGAGAACAACTGTACAATAGGACATAAATAAACATTCCAAAAAATTGCTACTGATATAATTGGAATCTTTAACTCCTTGAATGCTAGCATCCAAGGGGTTTAAAGCCCCAATGAAATAATTGTGAATTTTAATTTGCTCCCGTATGTTGCAGTTGTTGTGCTCCTGAATTGCAGTTCTTTAGCTTAACTGTTTAAGTGCCAGAACAGTGGGAAATACATTGCTCCGCAATGCACTGCCCACCCTTATGGCACTCAAAGGGTTAATAAGTATGACTCACAGTTCCTTAACTGAGAGCCAAGAAGAAGTTTATGCTGCACATATTCAGGATGATGTATTAAGATGAATTTAAGCAATTCTGGGTCAGTTATAATGTATTAAAAATGTTCTTTGTACCTAAGTTGTTAAGGAAAATTATCAATAAAGTAAGTGTATCAAATTCAAAATGATCAGCTTATCCTATATAATAATTTGCTAAGTTGTGTGTAACGCCCGACATGCGCAGTAGACACTGCTGTGCGTGCGGCAGTCATGCGCAGTACAGACTGCCCACGCCGTGGCTGATACAGAGCTGGGCGCTCCGAAGGAGTGTCCAGCTCTGTATCAGCAGTGGCGTGGACAGTCTCTGCTGCGCGTGACTGCCCCGCGACCGGCTGCCAGAGGCACTGTGGCCCGTGTAACGGGCTGTTCAACTAGTATAGCAATAAAATTATATTGCTGTGCAGTTTCAGGGGACGTTGGTACATACTGGTTGAAGGAGTTGACGCCCTGGGTCTCGTTCTTAAAGGATCATTACATTATTAGTATGAAAAACAAGAAAACTAACATACACTGTATTGCTTTTCCTGCTGAATAAAACCAGTGTGTTCCCACTGCTGGAGGATCATTCATTCAAAAGTCATTACAGTTCAAACTGCCAGGAAATTATAAAGCTTTTTCAATAATATTCGGTGGAAACCTGCAGCCTGAACAATTTAATATAAAAAAACAGATTGAGCTGTAATAACTTTGGTGCAAATAATCACACAGAAGTGGGTGAATTCTTGCTTTTAATAATAAAAGTATATTGATCCTTTAATGTCCCAATCATTTTGAATGCTAAGGATATATATTAATAATGATCTGTGCAACTAGACTGTGTTACACTTATATACAAGCTACAAATTCTGTTCTCCTAAAAAAATAGGGGCACCAGAAAAGGAAAGAGGGACAGTTGGATTTGGGGCTCAAAAGGGGGTATTACCTATCATAAGGAGGGACACTTGGGAGACAAGCTTTTCGGTGCCAGGTGAGGTGGGCAGAGCATTGGACTGCCAGTTAGTGAACGTGGTGGGGTAATGTAGTGCTCCCAAGAGGCTCCAAAAACCTAAGTGGAGGGTGCCATGACATGGGTCTGGGCCACTTGAAAGGGTCTTGGTTTGTACTGGAGGTGAGGTAGCTGGGGTGGTCTCTGTCAGAAGGCTATAAGAGGGAGTGGAGATTTTCTGGCATCCTGGCAAGTTAGTCAGATGGCAAGTTGGGTTGTAAGGGCCTATGGGAGACATGCCAGCGGGTCGTATGGTCTCTGTGAATGGTTACTTGTGGAGGATTTCGAGGTCAAACTATCTCCTGGCTGGTCCTTGGACCTGAGGCTTTTTCGTCTGTCTTGGCATCTGACCACTGCATCCGTGCTCTGATACTTCCCATTTATGGTCTTATCCACTTGCTATTCGGAAATAATGTTTGCCACATCTGACTGTCAAAGTTATTAAACAGCTGCAGCCATAGTTCATCCAACTCAATGTGTGGTCATTTGGGTTAGTGGATGCCTTTATTTGCATAATTTATAAATCTAAGAAAACCATAAACCAGTTTCCTAAAATAAGATGGCCAATACTAGGGATGGGCGAAAATTTCCGCCTCAAACTGAAATCGGCGAAAAATGGCACTTTCCACTTGGCTAAAAATTTACAGCAAAAAGTGATGATTTTACGCTTTTTTCACCCATTGAAATCAATGGGAACATAGAAGTTACACACAACACATTACAAATAATATTTTAATTCCCAAAGGCACAGTATAAAAGGGGCATGAGAGTACCTGTGTTGGTGGGATGTGGAGAAAGAATCAGTTGAACAGGGGATGATTTTTGGGGGGTTGTTTACTGGGATTGGGTGGTACTTAATAAAAAAGAAATCTAAATAAAATAAAATAAAAACTGTAAGACATGGTATAAAGGGGTCTGAGGAGGGTGCCTGTGTTGGTGAATGAATGAATCATTTGAACAGGGAATTTGTTTTTTTGGGGGGGTTCTTGACTGCTATTGGGGGGACAGTTAATAAAAAAATAAATCAATAAAATAAAATAAGACATTTGTATTTAAAATGACAGAGACAGAAACTCCCTGACATAAGTTGCCACTGGGGTGGACTGATACTTGACTTGATAGAGTATTTTTTAGAGGATGATTTGTTTGATTTGTTGTCAGAGGCCTTTGTAGGACTTAGACTTATTAGAGGCTCAAGCCCTGAAGAAACATTGATTTGTAGGACTTAAGCTTGTTTGGCACAAGCCCTAAGGTAACATTAATTTGTAGGACTTAGGCTTGTTAGAAAATTGTTTATTTTTTTGTAGGACTAGTTTTTTTTCTTGTATTTATTTATTTTTTTTTCAAAACACAAGCCCTGAGAAAAAAAAATAAAAATGCCCTACTGGCCTAATGCCAGCAGGTCATGTTGGTCATGTTGGCCAGTGGCCACTGTCAAATGTCCTTCTGAGTTGCAACTGCTGTTCGTACTGCTGCTGCTGAGTTGTTTAAGCAGCAGGATGATTAGGCAGCTGAAAGGGAATGGGATCAACAACAGCAGTAACATGGAAGATGAAGCTTCCACTTGCCACGACTGACTCCAGTGATGTGCCTGAGGCAGTAGCAGCAGTATAAGTAGCTCCCAGTCTATGTGGAGAAAAGAAGAAGTTGGCCATTAGATCTTCTCCACTGGCCCCTCCTCCAAAATCATCATGGGTGTGTTGTTATTAGAATATATTTTTTTTCCCTTGATAGCAGGATCAGTGGGTCTCCTCAACAACTGCAATGTGCACAGTATGTGTGTGGTAAATAACATCTGGGGGCACAACTGTAGCCAAACACCATGACACCCGAAACCAAGTACAGCCGCTGTCACTGTACCCCTTTTCCACACCCGCTAAGGACACATGACAACTTGTTGACAGTTTAATAGTAGTGATGAACCCTCCCTTCCACCATCTTAGCATATTCTGCAGGATGGAATATCCTCAGATGCCGCTTGATGCACTGATTGCGATTCTCCTCCATCACACTGGCATGTGTGGTCAGTGCACCACACAGTGTGCAATGGGTAGAGACGAACTTCTACATCCTAACATCAACAGAGTGGCTATCATTTGGTGGGGGAGGTAATGAACGAGGAGGATTGGCAGAAGATGTAGTTACCCTAGAAGGTGATGGCGAGCTAGTAGTTTCACTCATCCTGGAACTTCCAGTCTCTGCCAGGGTTGTTCTATTCCTCCTCCTCGCCTCTTATTGCCTTTCTGGTGAGTCAGGGACAGCAAAAGCGCTGCTTGATTTCTGTGGTGGGTGTCTGTGTTTCATGTGGGATATGAGGGCACTTGTGCCAAGGTGTGTTCCCTCCTTTCCTCTTTTCACTGACTTGTCACAAATTGTGCACAGTGCCGTTGCTGATGACTGTACTGTGCCTGCCCCAAAAGAAAAATAGTCCCACACCCATGATGAATTCAGAGGAAAGGGGAAAGGTGGAGAAGAATGGCCTCTTTCTTCTTGTCCTCCACATTCCCCTTCATGGTCTGCGGCAGCAGATAATGTTGCTGCTTTTGCTCCTACTGCCTCAGAGTCAGCACTGCAACTAGGATCAGGAGAATTGCTACTGCTGGCAAGTGGAACCTGTCCTAGTGCCGCATAACTTGTTGATCCCATTCCCACTGTGTCCACGGTTGCCTGTGGCACACTAACCTGCTCCTCAGCATCCTGCTGCCCTTGCAGGGCCGGCGCTGCCATTAAGGCAGAACAGGCAACTGCCTTAGGGCGCCGCAATGGAGGGGCTGTCATGCTGCTCCTGACTGCTCCTCCTACCTATAATCCTATTGGCGGCTGTAGGCTTTATGTACCTGGATCTTCCATCAACCCTTGCTCGATTTTAGCGCCAAAAGTCTGAGAGAAACCTTTGTCGTGAGTTCCTGTGTTTGCTGATTCCGTGTACCGAACCCTGCCTGAATACCGACCTAGTCTTGTCTTCTGCCCGTGGATCTTGACCCCAGCTTTGCCTGACCACGTCTTTGCCTGCTCCTTTGGTTACTGATTCGATTCCGGCCTGACCCAGTATTCTCGGACTACGCTTTCCATTCGGAACTTTCTGCCTCACAACGAGAGTCCCTCCAGCTGCTATCAAGGTTGGTTCCAGTCTACCGTTCCTTCACCTCTGGGGCTCCGACTGGTTTGGGTTGCCATCACCGGCCGCTCCGGTGACTGCCCCGGCCAGTCGAGGGTGTAGGAACTCGTATTCCCCTTACCTGCTTCCAGTTTCCTGGGCCTCGAGTCCAAACTCGATTCAAGCAGAGAATAGAGGATTCGTAGTCCATAAACCTCGAACCTGCCTCGAACCTTATCGATACCCCAAGACCTCGAACCTGTCTTGAACTTTATCGATACCCCAAGACCTCGAACCTGTCACGAACCTTATCGATACCCCAAGACCTCGAACCTGTCTTGAACTTTATCGTTACCCCAAGACCTCGAACCTGCCTTGAACCTTATCTTGACCTCGAGGCCTTCGATTAAAGGGAACTCTGTCCTGCAAATTAAAATAAAAGAAATATAAATGGCGCTCACTGTGGGAAACGGATAGAGAGTACAATACTTCAGTGTTAGATCAGACCCAATATTAGTACTTATACAGTGATATTACTACGGTCTGACTAATAGAAAGCTTAAAATTAAGAACAAACAGAACTATTGGCATATACACGCTAAGACATACTAAACATTATTGACGTTACAAGTCCAAAGATTGATAGTAATATAAAGACCACTAAGTCAGTACTTGTTGTCTTGGTCATGAAATGAGATGAGATGAATGGTAAGTCTGATGGAGGTTAGTCTAATGAATCGATGATGAAACTATTTTCAAAAATTCTTATTAGTCATTCAACCCAACATTCGGAAGGCTGGCAGCTGTCAGTGTCCCGGAGTCCACTCAGGTCATAGGCGATATGCAAAAAACAGAAAAAGAGACAGCGCACAACAAGCGACTTCTAAGTGTAGTGGTTTAGACCAAACATAGAAAATATACATATAAAGAGAATAAAATTGAATTTATTGTATAAAATATACAAAGGCGTGATGGTTTGAGGAAATCTGTATACCCTACATATATATCGGGACGTGCCTGAATAGGAGAATAATCGGGGACAGTATAAATGTATCTTAAAAACAGATACAAGTGAATTGGAGATGAAATAGATAACTGACAGATGTTAAAGTGCACTGGAAGCTCATATGTTGACTATAATGAGACCACTCTATGCGCTCACCAGATGGTTACTGGATAAAGCAGATACAATGAATCACTGTCAGTCACCCAGGTACAGAGGAGACATATGAATTCGCTATAGTAGATACACACTATGCGCTCACCGAATAAACGCTTGTATCTGGGCCCATCATATAAACGCTTCAGCGGCTGAAACACGTGTCTCCCTTCTCCAATCCGTCCCTTCGGATCTCCGTTTTTCGATGCAATCCTGTCACCCGTTTTTCTTTCTCCAATGTGGGTAATAGTCCTCAAACAAACACGGCTCTCAAATAAAATTGACACTTCAATAAAACATATCAACGCGTTTCGGGAATTCACCTTCCCTTTCTCAAGAAAGGGAGAAAGGGAAGGTGAATTCCCGAAACGCGTTGATATGTTTTATTGAAGTGTCAATTTTATTTGAGAGCCGTGTTTGTTTGAGGACTATTACCCACATTGGAGAAAGAAAAACGGGTGACAGGATTGCATCGAAAAACGGAGATCCGAAGGGACGGATTGGAGAAGGGAGACACGTGTTTCAGCCGCTGAAGCGTTTATATGATGGGCCCAGATACAAGCGTTTATTCGGTGAGCGCATAGTGTGTATCTACTATAGCGAATTCATATGTCTCCTCTGTACCTGGGTGACTGACAGTGATTCATTGTATCTGCTTTATCCAGTAACCATCTGGTGAGCGCATAGAGTGGTCTCATTATAGTCAACATATGAGCTTCCAGTGCACTTTAACATCTGTCAGTTATCTATTTCATCTCCAATTCACTTGTATCTGTTTTTAAGATACATTTATACTGTCCCCGATTATTCTCCTCTTCAGGCACGTCCCGATATATATGTAGGGTGTACAGATTTCCTCAAACCATCACGCCTTTGTATATTTTATACAATAAATTCAATTTTATTCTCTTTATATGTATATTTTCTATGTTTGGTCTAAACCACTACACTTAGAAGTCGCTTGTTGTGCGCTGTCTCTTTTTCTGTTTTTTGCATATCAACTCTGTCCTGCAGTCTGACTACGGTCTTGAACCTTCCCGAGCCTCCTAGTTCCTGTTGATCCAGTCTCGAACTCAGAGGAGCAGTGAACTGGTTAACCTGTGTCCTTTACCTTGCTTGACCCTACTCAGAGACTGACAGTAGAATCGAGCCAGTAAAATGGATGCTGCTGAGGCTTCCCTCATAGCCTCCAGACAGGAACAACAGGAGCAAGTTCTGTCTACCCATGCAGCACAACTACAAACCCTCAATCATAAGCTGGATGCTATGATAGAAATGTTGCAAACATTCTCTCCATCTACCCCTGCTCAAGCTCCACCACAGCCCCCTGGGGCCACAGGGTCTACAGGAGCCCCCTCAGGGTACAAGCCACCCAAGATACCCTTACCAGAGAGATACTCTGGCCGACCTGAACATTGTCGTGGATTCTTGAACCAGTGCCAGTTACATTTTCAGACCTTGCCTCATTCGTTTAACTCTCATTCTACTAGGGTGGCATTCATAATCTCCCTATTGACTGATAAGGCACTCGCTTGGGCTTCCCCTCTGGTGGAGAACAGATCTTCTCTTCTTGATGACTCCAATGCATTTATCGCTGCCTTTAAGACCGTATTTGATCTACCTGGAAGACAGGCATCTGCAGAAGCCAGTATACTGGGTCTAAAACAGGGCACTCGCACGGTGGCTGAATATGCAGTAGAGTTCAGAACACTTTCCTACGCAACCGACTGGAACAATGGAGCCTTGCGAGCCGCCTTTCGCAGGGGTCTGAGCGAACGCATCAAAGACGCTCTAGTTAATCAAGACATACCGGAGGATCTGGAGGGTCTGATATCTACCTGTTTAGAAATAGATCGTTGGCAAATCGAGCGACAGCTTGAGAGAGATCGCTTCCGCCGCCATAAATCTGATTTTGTTCCTCGATTATCCTCTCCCACCGAGACATTACAGACCTCTGTTGAACCTATGGATATTGGGTCTGTGACTAAACTCCCTGAGGAGGAGAAACGCAGACGAAGAAGTCAGGGACTTTGCTTTTATTGTGGCCTCAAGGGCCATCTCCTACGCCAGTGTCCAACTCGTCCGGGAAACTCCCAAAGTTTAGGGAACCATGGAGACACCTCCCTAGGCGTAATACACAAAATCTCTCCGTCTGACACAAACCGTTTGATGGTTCCTGTTCGGTTAAGTTGGGCGGAGGGCTCAGTCTCCACTAAAGCCTTCTTGGACTCAGGTGCGGCAGGGGTCTTCCTTGATGCTGGATTCGCTTCCAGGCACTCTATACCGCTTGTCCAGAAAACCAAACCCCTGCGGGTCTCTACCGTGGGTGGGGGTCCTCTGGGAAAGGGCCTCGTTACCCATGAAACTCAATTACTACTTCTTTGGACTGGCACCCTTCATTCAGAGACAATTCACCTCGAAGTTATAGAGTGCCCTTCCGTTCCAGTGATTTTGGGACTTCCTTGGCTTCGCCGTCACAATCCAGTAATTGACTGGAGCTCTGACCAGTTGATGAATTGGGGTTCTTCCTGCTACTCTAATTGCCTTTCTGAGATACCTGTACCAGGCCTTGTGGGTTGCATAACCACTCCTGAGGAATCTGTTCCTAAACCCTATAGAGACTGTCCTATTGACTTCTTACCCGGAACCGTGCCTCCTAGAGGAAAACCAATTCTTCTATCTGAACTGGGACCTAAGAATCTGAAGGTGGATGCCCTGCCTCCTCTCTTCACTACTGAACCAGAACCTCCTCCTGAACCCATAATTCCTTCTAATCATATTGTGGCCTCTCTATCATTGTATATTGTACAAAGGATCAAGTCCCTTCAACATCATTTTAGTGGACGTTTTCAAGGAAAACCCGCTCATCTGCTATTTGTTCCCAAGCGATTTCGTTCCTCTCTCCTAAAATGGTCACACCATTCTACTATGGCCGGTCACCCAGGCATTACAAAAAATACTGAATTTCTTCTTAGACGCTTCTGGTGGCCTTCCTTGAAACAAGATGTGAAAGCCTATGTCAAAGTTTGCACGCTTTGCACACAAAATAAACCATCCAACCAGAGACCTGTTGGGCTTCTTCAACCTTCACCAATCCCTCAGACGTTGCCCAACCTTCCAGTTTCCGATGTTCCCGAAGTTGATAATAGAGTACGAAATCTTTGTCTTCATTGGACTTCTGTTCCTCGCTCTTTGACAGCCGCTTCTTCCAGTTACAAGTCCATGGCGGATAAGAAACGGCAACCTGCTCCTTCATACCAGACTGGTGACCAGGTCTGGCTCTCCACCCAACACCTTCGCTTGAAGCAGTCCTCTGGTAAATTGGGTCCCAGGTTCATTGGACCTTTTCCTATCAAGACTCAGCTCACTCCTGTCACCTATTCTCTTGATTTACCTTCAACCATGAAGGTGGCCAATTCCTTTCATGTCTCCCTTCTACGTCCCTTGGTTAAGAACCGTTTCTACCAACCGGCCACTCCTCCTGCTCCTGTTCTGGTGGACGGTCATCCAGAATATGAGGTCAGCAAGATTCTGGATTCTCGGCTATCTCGGGGCCGATTACACTATTTGGTCGACTGGAAGGGCTATGGTCCTGCTGATCGTTCCTGGGTGCCAGCTACTGAGGTCCATGCTCCGGTCCTTGTACGGACCTTTCATCGCCTGCATCCTGATGCTCCAGGCCGTCCGGAGGTCGGCCGTTGAAGGGGGGGCACTGTAATGCTGCTCCTGACTGCTCCTCCTACCTATAATCCTATTGGCGGCTGTAGGCTTTATCTTCCATCAACCCTTGCTCGATTTTAGCGCCAAAAGTCTGAGAGAAACCTTTGTCGTGAGTTCCTGTGTTTGCTGATTCCGTGTACCGAACCCTGCCTGAATACCGACCTAGTCTTGTCTTCTGCCCGTGGATCTTGACCCCAGCTTTGCCTGACCACGTCTTTGCCTGCTCCTTTGGTTACTGATTCGATTCCGGCCTGACCCAGTATTCTCGGACTACGCTTTCCATTCGGAACTTTCTGCCTCGCAACGAGAGTCCCTCCAGCTGCTCTCAAGGTTGGTTCCAGTCTACCGTTCCTTCACCTCTGAGGCTCCGACTGGTTTGGGTTGCCATCACCGGCCGCTCCGGTGACTGCCCTGGCCAGTCGAGGGTGTAGGAACTCGTATTCCCCTTACCTGCTTCCAGTTTCCTGGGCCTCGAGTCCAAACTCGATTCAAGCAGAGAATAGAGGATTCGTAGTCCATAAACCTCGAACCTGCCTCGAACCTTATCGATACCCCAAGACCTCGAACCTGTCTCGAACCTTATCGATACCCCAAGACCTCGAACCTGTCTCGAACCTTATCGATACCCCAAGACCTCGAACCTGTCTTGAACTTTATCATTACCCCAAGACCTCGAACCTGCCTCGAACCTTATCTTGACCTCGAGGCCTTCGATTAAAGGGAACTCTGTCCTGCAGTCTGACTATGGTCTTGAACCTTCCCGAGCCTCCTAGTTCCTGTTGATCCAGTCTCGAACTCAGAGGAGCAGTGAACTGGTTAACCTGAGTCCTTTACCTTGCTTGACCCTACTCAGAGACTGACAGGGGCGCCGAAAAGAGGGAAGGTTTTTTTTGTTTTTTTTATAATCTATATAACTGCCTGGGTGTCTCTGCGGTGTGTTATAAAGACGCCGCGAGGGAGCGCTTGGTAGTGTAAATCAGCGCTCCCTCGCAGCGGCTATGTTACACACCGCAGAGAGACCCAGGCTCTGTAGTAATACAGAGCGCTGAGAGATGACATAATCTCCCAGCGCTCTGCATTACTGAGAGCAGCGCGCGGGAGCCTCAGCTCTGTGCTGAAGGAGGCACAGAGCTCTGAGCTGTGGCACACCGCTAGACCACCAGGGACTCAAGGTAGGGGGATGAAGGGGCATTATGGAAGGGTCAATGTGGAGGGGGTATTGTGGAGAGGGCATTGTGGAGATAAAGGAAGCATTGTGAAGGGGAATTGTGGAGATGAAGGGGCGATGTGGAGTTAAGGGGGCATTGTGGAAGGGGCAATGTGGAGATGAAGGGGCAATGTGGAGGGGGCATTGTGGAGATGAAGGGACATTATGGATGGGTCAATGTGGAGATGAAGGGGGCATTGTGGAGATAAGGGGGCATTGTGGAAGGGGCAATGTGGAGATAAGGGGGCATTGTGGAAGGGGCAATGTGGTGATAAGAGGGCAATGTGGAAGGGGCATTGTGGAGATAATGGGGCAATGTGGAAGGGACATTGTGGAGATGAAGTGGGCATTGTGGAGATGAAGGGGCATTATGGATGGGTCATTGTGGAGATGAAGGGGACATTGTGGAGATGAAGGGGCAATGCAGAGATAAGGGGGCAATGTGGAGGGGGCATTGTGGAGATGAAGTGGGCATTGTGGAGATGAAGGGGCATTATGGATGGGTCAATGTGGAGATGAAGGGGGCATTGTGGAGATAAGGGGGCAATGTGGAAGGGGCAATGTGGTGATAAGGGGGCAATGTGGAAGGGGCAATGTGGTGATAAGGGGGCAATGTGGAAGGGACATTGGAGATGAAGGGGCAATGCAGAGATAAGGGGGCATTGTGGAAGGGGCAATGTGGAGATAAGGGGGCAATGTGGAAGGGGCAATTTGGAGGTGGGGAGAGTGTGGAGGTGTATGTGGGCGGGGCAGGGGATTGTGGCAAGGTTGGGGGGGCGGGGGGCATCAAAATGCACCTTCGCCTGTGTATAAAAAAATCCTTGCACCGGCCCTGTGCCCTTGCATCTCAGCATCAGAAGGAATTAGAGCAGTTGCAAATTCCTCTTATTCCAAAATGTCCTTGCTAGTGGTGGTGGCGATACCCATCCTCATTCCTGTCTCCCATTCCTTCTCAGTTTCTGCTAAAAAGGCCATCAATGTCTCTTCCACCCCAGCTTCTCCAGCATCATCACCACCACCACTAGTCCCTACATGCTGTTGTTGCTGCTGCTGCTCTATTCCAGACATCTCACTGATGCTTGGAGGATGTAACGAACAATGTGACAGAGGGTCCCCTAATGTCAACACCAGTTCTGGCCTCTTCAGGTTCATATTCCACCTGGACACTGCAGTGAAGAGAAGGGGAGGACTCTCATTCCCAGGGTCAGGAGAATGGTGTGGGCTCCCTTGACCGCTAGTCTGGATGCTGTAAAATGTTTCCCCTACCACTCCAGCTGCTTCAGCAATACTGCTACTATTAACACCAACCACATCAAGTTCAGCCGCAGTCTTTCTCCTCAGTCTCACAGTCACTAGTAATATCAGGATATTGTTGATTACCCCCTCCTTCACTCCAAAGGCTAACAAGCTGCTGGACTTTAGTAGCAGTAGTACTAGCAGTGGCAGGACTGCTTGGGAATGGCAAGTGTGATTTAGGGTCCCTTGCTGTCACACATGGCATCATTTTCTCCTCCCCCCCTGAGTACTACAAGAAACACTAGCAGCAGGCAAAGTATTGGTGGCAGCAGATTCAGCACAGGCAGCAGGTTCAGTACTAGCAGCAGGTTCAGGACTGGCAACAGGTACAACACTAGTGGCTGCAGGATTAGAAATGGTGGCACTGGCAGCAGGTTCAGTACTAGCAGCAGGTTCAGGACTGGCAACAGGTACAACACTAGTGGCTGCAGGATCAGAAATGGTGGCACTGGCAGCAGGGGCAGCACATCTTGAATCAGGCACAGGCAGCTGACCTGTCCTGCTCTCACTATCTTTTTCTCCCTTTCTTCCCTTTTCTCCCTTCATTCCCATTCCCTTTTCTCCCTCCCTTCTCATTAAATTCCCCAAGATCCCTTGGGGTGATTTAGAGGGACTGGACAGCATTGGTTGAGTACTGCTAGTCACTTCCTCCTCCTCCTCCTCCTCCTCAGACTCAGTGGACACATAATAAGGGTCCTTCCAGTTACTCTTTTTGCTGCTTATAGTGATAGGAGTCACTATGAGCCTCTCCTGCCTCAATTTTTGCTAAATATCACAAGAGAACAGCACAGCATGTCTATCTCGCTCTGTAGCTGCTTCTATTATGTCTGCCTTCAGTGAAAACATCACGTTTTTATAGCGGAAGTGCAAAAACAATGTAAATCAATGGGTGAAAACTTTGTAGCCATTGAAAAAAAGGCGAAAGATTTTGGCCAGTGGGCAAAAGATGCGAAAATTTTAACCGCTAGTTTTAAAGCGGATTTTCCTGAGAAAAAGTGGATAACAACGTGATTTCTGCTAAATTTACTGCGGGAACACGGCGACAATTTTCGCCCACCCCTAGCCAATACAACATAAATGCATTTTTTTAAAGTTCTGTCAAAATCATCACAGGTGTGTTTAGTTGCCACGGACCATATCAGCTAAAACAAATATGATGATTTTTAAAGAGATTAAAAAAAATCATATATATATGTGAATTGGTTTTTAAATAAATACATTAACATATTTATCTAGACAGTTTTGTGTGCCAGAGAGGTTTGCTATACCTACCAATATTTCAAATGGTCAAAGAAGCACACTTTTGTTTCAGGTGGTGTTGCTGAGGGCAAGACTTGTGGGAAGGGCTTTACTGAGAATTTTTAGGTTATTTCATGACATATTGACAGCTCTTTGTGTGACTGAATACATGATTTAGAACACATAAGCATTTTATTTACACAGATTAATTTATAAATGCATATAATGAAGTTTAAATTAATGTGTTATTGCTCTACACTTGGGAGGCATGCTTAGTATCAGACGCTGGCACTCAAATGGTTAACCTCTTGGATGGTAAAGGCTTCTGTATCATCCAGTGGCAGACCTAGAGATTATCGGGCCAATATGCTAAATATTTTAGGCCCCCAATTAAGTGAAAACTAATAAAAATCTTAAAGATTATTAAATGGGCCCCTGAAGTTGTCTTGGCCCTGCTACAACAATGGTAGTTCAGTCATTGCTAGAACCCAATGGTGACTACCTATATGATATTTCATGTGACAAGCATACCTCCCAACATTTCAAATTGCCAAAGAGGGACACTTGTGTTTTATGGGGTGTTGCTGAGGGTGTGGCATTACTGAGAATTTTTAGGCTATTTTATGACCTATTGATACCTCCTTGTGTAACCTAATAAATTACTTATAATAAGACCAAAGTATTTTATTTACACAGGCTAATTTATAAACACATATACTGATGTTTAACCCCTTAAGGACCGGCGCATGCACGCCTGGCTGGCACTTGCGGACCACGGGGCATTTTTTTTTTTATTATTGCTTCCGGTTCAGGGCTTCTGGAGCGGCGTGCAGCCGCACCGGGAGCCCTGAACTCCATGCCGTGCCAGGACTGTCATTGGTCCTGGCATGGCAATGGTCCTTAAGGGGTTAAACAAACAATAATGTTAGTGTTATTGCTGTAGAGCAATATGATACACTTATATACACACACCACACATCCTGATCTCCTGAAAAGAGGGACATCAGGGTGGGAAAGAGGGACAGGGGAATTTGGGTCTAAAAGAGGGGCTGTCCCTCCTAAAGAGGGACACTTCTGAGGTATGGACAAGCATAAAAACAAGATAATATTTGGGGTCTTATTTTTAAAGACATGACAATAGTAAAGAAATAGGGAGAACAGCTGTGCAATAATTATTAATCCTTTTACAACCAGATGGGTGAGCAACGCATTACAGAAACCTCAGGCTCTTAACCTTTTAAGGACCTGAGAGATGTACAATACATTGCTTCTCAATGTGCCGCGCTCCTCTCTGGTCCTTAAAGGGTTAACCCTTTGGATGCCAGAGAGGTCTTCAATGCATTGTTTCCAATAACTTCTCTAGCATCCAAGGGGTTAAAAGCCCCATTTCTCGTTTTATTCCCTATGGTGTAGATTTTTTTGTACCACAACTTCTCCTGTTTTGTTTTATTAATTTACGCCATTGCCAGTTCGCCTACACAAGACGTTATTGTAATACTAATTTCTTATTAAAATATGCAAATTGGAAGCTAAATATTAAAACATGAACAGAATACAGTATATGCGAGTATTTAACCCGATAAGGACTAGAGAGCAGTGCTCCGTTCAATGTGTCGTGCAGCCCTCTGTTCTTTAAGGGGTTAAATATTAGTGTTACCGATACAATTAATGACAAAGAATCACGAACATATAGATCCGGGTTAACCAATTGTTCTTTCGGACCTGTAGCTTTTGGGGAGGACCACCATCACCTCCAACAAGCCAACTACTGTTCAGAGAAAATATAGATTACCCCTTATATACAGAATATACACATAGCCTTATGACTACCTATGAGAAAAGAAAGACGAGAGAGAAAAATCACCGTCACGTGACTTTGTTTTGCCTTCGTTCCACCCTTTCTACTCCTCTGTGATTGATTGGCTACAAGTGATGTCTTTCACAGATGGCAGGAGGCGGTGCTTTTACAGGTGTGCACCAAGAGAGATGGGCCACGCCCCAGTCCCTTGTCTGGGCGTGTCCTGACAGGTGAGGGAAGAAGAGAGGTGATTGCTGGAGCTTCAGGAAGAGAGGTCAGCCGGTGCCGGTCAAGAGATACACATATTTGTACTTACAGCACGGACACATACTAATGAAAGTCACAGATAAAACTTCAACACACATAGGTAGCATGAAGGGAGTCTATCGTCTTGAGGCAAGGCACATATACACTTAAATACAGACATAAGACACTAATTGAAGTAACTCGCACAGCTGAGGAGGTGAGTGTAACACTGCTTGACAAACTGAATGTGTCTGTATTTTGGTGAGTGCAGGAGGTAGTGTGTGAAAGTGTCATTCTTTGAGTTGACAGGCTAGGCAGAGGGCTGGTTGATTTGGACTGGGTTTGAGTAACAGGTTATGCACTTGATATTAGATACAGTGTGAAATTGTGTCATCATGTGGTTTTGTTACAGTGTAACATTGCTAGTTAATGCCCTTGTGGCACTTTGCATTCCCTGCCCTGTTTGTGGCAATGTGTGTGCATGACAGCTTGGGAGTGTGTGGCAGTGTGTATGTGGGTGAAAAGGTGAGTGTGTCAGTGTTGTGTGGCAGTGACATCAAAGGGCAGCGGCTCTTAAACATTGTGGCTGATACTGAAAGGATTTGGCTTATATGGTGTATCTCAATGTTTTTGAATAGGTGTCTGTGTGTGAAGTAATTGTTTGTGTCTATCTGTCACAAAGAGCACACTCGAACATCTTTCATATATCTATATATCACACACGTACAAGCCTTGTATATTGATATACACACACCCAGATATATATCTACACAAGCTTGTCACTGCAGATAACCAGAAGGAAAATATTTCATAAAAAGTGGGTCATATATCATTACCCTGAGGGAATCTACAGTCTGCAGAGTATTTTACATGCCTGCTCCAAAATGTTTCCATTTTATTTATAATTGTGAATTGTGCTAACAATTGTGACTTTACAAAGAGACCTAGATCAGGTCTGCCTGTGGTTGGCACAGATCACCCTAGATTCACCGCTCAGAAACATTGCACCTATTGCTAGAAGTTCGGATGGACATTGATTTGAAGCTCCTAGAGGTGTTTTGCTGCCCTGATTTCAGAGAAGATTTGCATAGATTATCCAAACATCAAAGTGGATATTTTGGTTGGAGGTGTCCTAGAGATCTGGAAGTTTGAAGGAGAACCCTCAGGATGTCTGTAGAGAAAAGACTGAAGGAGCTGGAGGAGATGATTTTGAGAGGTCCTCAGGGGCCTGATGCTGGGACGCTCAGTGTGGAGACCCTCCTAGACGCCCTTATCTGCCTGTGTCAGGAATGTAACTCTGCACCTCTGAGACGGGACAAGAACGTGATGGAATTCCTGTCCTGGGGTAAGAGCTATTCTGTATCCATGTTTATGGCCATATGCACAATGTAAACAAGCAGCAAATCTGGAGCATCCCATTAGGGTTTTAACCCTTTATATGTTGGTGGTCCACAGCACATTGTGAAGCAAGGTGTTGAAGACATCTCTAGTATTCTAAGGGTTAAAAGCCCCATTTAAATCAGTGGTGCTTCTTTTAATCCTTTTTGATATACATGGCATGCACCCTATTTGCTCCTCTTTTCTTTGTAGAGATGGCCTTTAGCACAGAGTGCTTAAAGGGATAGTAATACTTAAAATGTAAAAAAACAAATATGTTGTAGGGTTTATCCCCCTGAGTAAAACAAGAGTACTTCCACTGCTGAAAGGTGTTTCATTCAAAAGTTATTAATTTTCAAAGTTGAATTTTTTTAGGTGCAATATCACAGTGGCCTGAAATTGTACAGTGGCGCTGTTGCTACACGAGCCTATGGACAGCTTTGGTCCCGGGACCATAAATCTCCATAGGATGGTGTAGCAACAGCATCACTGTACAATTTCAGGCCACTGTGATATTGCACCTAAAAAATTCAACTTTGAAAATTAATAACTTTTGAATGAAACACCTTTCAGCAGTGGGAGTACTCTTGTTTTACTCAGGGGGATAAACTCTGCAACATATTTTTTTTACATTTTAAGTATTACTATCCCTTTAAGTCTACACATACATTATTGCATTATGCACAAAATAAAGTGGAGTAAATCTGGAGCAAACCAACAAAATACAAGGGAGAAATAAAACCTATTGATTTAGGATTATAATCCTTTAAATGCTTGAAGTCCCCAGTGAATAAGATTTCTCTGGCATTTAAATGTTTTGAAACTCCATTTATATTAATGAGAAATTGTATTTGCCTCTTAGAGAGCAGTTGGTTTTCTCCTGAATTGGTCCATTTTTTTTTTTTTTTTTTTGCGCATAAGGTCTAAATTGTTCATATGGCCTTATTCTGCTGCCTTTGCTAAATTCCTCACTGGTTTATGTCCATCTTTTTTCATAGTGTATTCAGTGAAAGGTGGAAAGCCCTTGAAGACATGAAATAGAGCAGGGGTGGGTGAACTGTGGGGTTGGCCAAGAAATTGGCAAACAGATAGCTGTGGGGCTGGCCTTCCTAGTGAGGTCTCAAAGGCTGTCTGGGGGCTTACAATCTGGCAGATCCTGCAGACTGCCCTCAGAGGGGCAATTAACACGTTTTACGAAGTCTGCCCACTGGGTTGCACTATGATATCCCAAAACGGTTCTTAGTAATCATTTCAGAGTGTCAGAAAACTTACCCCCCCCAGCTGGAATTCAACCCAGAGGTGTGTGGCTCTCAGCCCCAAGCTTGGCAGGATGTGCGCTCGGCTTCCATGGACACTTTACGTGGAGTTTTCAAATCTGTTTCATATCATCTATGAGAACTGCTTCATTCAGGACAAAAAGACCAATGAGGGAAGACAGGGGGTCATACCTTTTCAGATCACCATTCCATATCTCCCAAGTGTCTCTCTTTAGGAGGGACAGTCCCTCTTTGAGACCCAAATCCCTCTGTCCCTCCTTCCCACCCTAGTGTCCCTCTTTTTAGGAGATCAGACTGTGTAGTGTGTATATAAGTGTATCGCATTGCTCCCCAGCCATAAAACTCACATTAATGACTGTTTAAACATCATTATATGTGTTTATAAGTTAGTGTGTGTAAATAAAATACTTTGGTGTTTCTCTAGATCCTTTATTAAGTTAAACAAAGAACGGGGGTCAGTAGGTCATGAAATCACCTATAAATTCTTGGTAATGTCCTGTCCACCAGCCATGCCCCCAGTAACACCCTCTAAAACAAAAGTGTCCCTCTTTGGTCATTTGAAATGTTGGGAGGTATGCCATTCTGCTCCCACACTGGTCTATCCAGGCTTACAGTGCAGCTAAGGCCTTACTGGCAAGTCTTCTACCAGGTGAGCAGAACTGCTGGTCAGGCATTATCCTGGTGATAGTTGCTCTTTAAAAGCCTGTGTATGGTGCATGAATGTATAACTATGGAGGGGGGGCACTCTATACATTTTTTTTCCAATAAAAGCAGGAGGAAGTCTCTGTATGAAAACTTTGACCACCCCAGAAACAGGGGACGATCCTCTTGATTTCTACGTTGTCACATATACTAATGTCCTTCAACACCAGGCTTGAGGCTTGTATTTTCATCCCTTTGAGTGCCAGAGAGTTATCCAATGCATTGTGACGCAATGCATTGGATACAGCTCTGGTACTCAAAGGGTCACTCATGTCTCAGACCACCGGCATAATCCCGTAGATGTCTATAGGGAAAGGAGTTGGCCTAACTCAAGATTAGCTACTCATCATTATCGTTCTGAACCAATGAAATAGTATTTTTGTCTGTTTGTTTATTTTTTTCGTCCTGATCCACTCATAGAAAATCCTTTATGTATAAAACAAAGTGAGACGTTTTTGGGGGAAAACCAACTACTCCATAAGGCATAAATACAAATTCCCATTGATTTAACCCTCTGAGTGCCAGAGGGGAACCAATTAATTGCTACGCAATGCATTGGGTACTCCTCTGGCACTCGGAGTTAAGAGACTTTTATAAAGCTGAATCCTAGAGAAGTCTCAGTTGCATTCACGGTGCACTGGAGACCACGCCAGCATTCAAAGAGTTAAACTTCCCATTTGAATAAAATAAAATGTTGGTGACATCTCTGGAGGTCAAGCTGGTTAATCCTTTGGGTGCCAGAGGGGTACGCAACTCATTGCAATGTGTTGCATACCCCTTTGGCACTCTAGGGGTTAAAATCTCCACTTAAAGTGGAACTATCCGCTTCAATCAAGTATGGCCCATTTTAATTCTGCCCTTCAAACTGGCTATACATCGTATATATATATTTTTTTTTAATATCTTTTTCTATGTTATGCGTTAATAAAATTTCCCTGTTGCTGTTGCCTGTGGTACAAGCTGTACCGCAGGCATGTAAATGTACAGTTGGCCTTCCCCTGTGTACTGGTCTCCCCGCCCACCACCGTCTCTGCTCTCCCCAATCAAAGTGCTTACTGCGCGGTGAATTTGTTCATAGCTCTCTTGAACGCCTGCCTCCGAGAGAAGGGGCAGGTGCTCAAACAAAGATTGGCAGGCAGCAGGAGGGGGTGGGGGGCACTGCCCACACGTATTCGTTCATCAACATGGCTGCGCTCTCCCTCGCTGCACCGTTACAATACTGTCTCAGTTTACAGGTAAAAGAGCCGCTTATTTGTCTTAAAAACTGGGTTTGGTGCTAGTCATCATCCTCATTCTATATAATAAGTTGCTAAGTGTATGTTTGTCAGAAGCCGTCATGCTCAGTAGAGACGGCTGCACATGCTGCAGTTATGCGCAGTACAGACTGCCCATGCTGCGGCTGATAACGGAGTGGGGCTCCAAATTCAGACCGTAGTCCTCTCTGCGCACCTGAGGTGGCAGTCGCGGGCAGTCTCTACTGTGCATGACTGCACCATGGCTGCTGGTGGGTGGCACTGTTGCCCGTGTACACGGGCTCTTCAACTAGTATATTAATAAAAAAATGTGGTACATGTTAAAGTGACGGTAATGTCCCAGAAAAAAATCTTTATAGTTTTGTAGTGCTTAAAAAATTAAACTATATGCAACAAATCCTCTCTCTCAAACTGCTATGGTTTGAGAGATATTCACATTCAAAGTCCCTCCCCTTCTCCTGATTTCAGCTGTAAAGCTGACAGCAAGAGATCCGTGTCAGCCGACACGAGGAGGCTCTTCAGCAGAACCGAAATCGCTTTACTGGAAAAGAATTACTTCATTGGAATGGTTTACAAAGTGTGCTTGCAAACCAGGCACACTTTGTAGACCTTTCCAATTAAGTAATTCTTTTACAATAACGCAATTTTGGCTCTGCTGCAGAGCCGCCAGTTGGTCCCCGGACAGGATTCCCCTGCAGCCAGCACAGCGCTGACGTCAGGGAAAGGGAAGGGAGGGGGGAACTTTAGTGCCGAATATCTCTCAAACCATAGTGGTTTGAGAGAGAGGATTTGTAGCATATAGTTTAATTTTTTAAGCACTACAAAACTATAAAGATTTTTTTTCTGGGACATTACTGCCCCTTTAAGGGAAAGTTCCGCTTTAAATCAATTGTGTTATTTGTTTTGTCCCCTGTGATGCAGATGGTTTATGCTGCTTCCTCTAATACGTCTTTATCTCTGCATCTGCAGCAATATACATGATTAGTTCATCATCTGCATATTAGATGCTTGGCATCATCATCCTTTCAGTACCAGAGGGATGAGCAATGCATTGTTCAACCATCTGGCGCTGAAACTGTTAACCCCTCACAATGCCTCTGGGCAAATCTTTAGCATCCAAGAGAGTAAAACAGTCTTTGTTTTTGAACATACCTTCTGCATGATCAAACCTCCTAGTAAAGTGTGTTCAGTTTTAGAACACAGATACTCGGTAGGCAATATGCACACAAGAATACCGGAGCAAATCTGGGTCAAACCAACAGCACAGTGGAGGGACAATAATAGAAAATCTCCAAACTTCAATTCATGTAAATGGGTCTTATTATCCTTTTGAGTACAATTGAGGTCTCTTTAGCATTCAACGGGTTAAAAAACATTTTAATCAGTGTGAATTTTTTATTTGTCCCCTATGGTGCTGTTGGTTTGCTCGATGATTGATTATTCTTGCTTTCTTTTGTGCATAAGGCTTCGTATCCCTATACAGTGCAACATTTACTTTACCAGTAGAGCTCATGTCCAAGAATAAACCATAATATTGTTTTCTTTTGTGATGCCTTTGCTCGTCACTGGATAAATCAAAGAGGCCGTCTGGGTGTGCCAATGTGAGGTGCTGTGACGTCACCATCACCCTACCTGTCCCCTGACCACAGATCCCTAGTATCGGTGGCACGGAAACTGTCATGCTTTCAGCTGGTTTATCTGGATTTCTAACCACAGGTGTCTGTTTTATTTTTATCTCTCGGTCACCTTTTCTGTTCCAAATTAGAACCTTTTATGTGTTACTGTGTGAAACGGGAGACAGGCTGATTTACTAAGAACCGGGGCAAACTAACTGCAACATAGGGTACAAATAAACGCCACAGTTGATTTTAAAGGGATAGTAATAGTTAAAATGTAAAAAAATATGTTGTAGGGTTTATCCCCCTGAGTAAAACAAGGGTACTCCCACTGCTGAAAGGTGTTTCATTCAAAAGTTATTAATTTTCAAAGCTGACTTTTTTAGGTGCAATATCACAGTGGCCTGAAATTGTACAGTGGCGCTGTTGCTACACGATCCTATGGACAGCTCTGGTCCCGGGACCATAAATCTCCATAGGATGGTGTAGCAACAGCGCCACTGTACAATTTCAGGCCCCTGTAATATTGCACCTAAAAAAGTCAGCTTTGAAAATTAATAACCTTTGAATGAAACACCTTTCAGCGGTGGGAGTACCCTTGTTTTACTCAGGGGGATAACCCCTACAACATATTTTGTTTTACATTTTAAGTATTACTATCCCTTTTTAAAGGGTTTTTTTTTTTTAACTTGATTGCTAGGGAGCCACAATGCATTGGAGACTTCCCTAGCACTTCTAGTAACGTAGTAAATGAGATCTGAAAAAAGACACAAGTCCATCAAGTTCAACATTTGTCTTATAACCCTGAGGCATGAGGATTATATAGCTTTCCTGCTGCCACATAAGTTAGTCTTTATCAGACCACCTTGTTTTGCCTACTAATTAGAGATGCACCGATACCAATTTTTTAAGACCGAGTACTGATACTTTTTTCAAGTACTCACTGATACCAGTTACCGATACTTTTTTTGGCGGTCATTTGCCAGTTTTCCAAGTACCTAAAGCATATACATACACACACACACACACACACACACACACACACACACACACACACCACCTCTTGACTCTTGATTCTCCCCTTTTGCTTCTTTCTCCCCCTCTTCATTCCTACCTTTTGCTTCATTCTCCCCCTCTTGAGCCCCCTCCTTTTGCCTTGGCTTTTTCTCTCCCTTTTGATCCCCCTTTTTCCCCCTCCTTGACTCTTGATCCCACCCTTTTGCCTCTTTCTCTCTCTCCCTCCTGATCCCCCCTCCTTTTGTCTCCTGATCCTTCCTCCTTTTGCCTCTTCCTTTTTTTTTTTTTTTTTCTCCCTTAGTCCCTTTTGCCTCTTTTTCTCCCTCTTGACCCCCCTCTCTGCCTCTTTCTTCACCCGCTCTTGATGCCCCATCTTGCCCCTATTGATCCCCCTTTGCCTGCGAGACTGAAACGGTCTTCTACGTGTGCTTGCAAACCGAGCACACACAGAAGACCGTTTCAGTGAAATAATTATTTTTTACTAACGCGTTCTCGGCTCTGCTACAGAGCCGCCTGACTGTCGTATGACAGGCTTCCCGGGAAGTCAGCTACAACGCTGACTTCAGGGAAGGGGGAGGGAGGGGGGAACTTTGAGGGCAGTTATCTCTCAAACCATAAAGGTTTGAGACATGACACTGGGGACAATTACATTCTTTTTAACATGCCTACAATATGGGGATTAGTAATATTTAAGTATTACTATTCCTTTAAAGTATAAGACCTGAGGTTTTGGTCTCTGCTCCTGACAAGCCATCCTATATAATAATTCGCTAAATGTGTTTGTCAGAAGCCGTCATGCGCAGTAGAGACTGCTGCGGGCGCTGCAGTCATGGCACTACAGACTGCCCGCACCACGGCTGATAACGGAGTGGGGGGGTTCTCCGAATTCAGACTGTAGATCTCTCTGCGTTGCTGGGTGGCACTGTGACCCGTGTACACGAGCTCTTCAACTAGTATCTTATATTTGGTAACTCTGTGTATGTATGTGTGTATATTTATATAATTCAAACATGAAAGTACATCAAGAAAAGGCACATTCACCTCTGAAACTGCATGAGGAGAAAAAAAAAAAAAAGACTAAAGGGATCGTAACATCCTATATATAATAATTCGCTAAATTGTGTGTAATGCCACGACATGCGCAGTAGACACTGCTGCTCGTGTTGCAGTCATGCGCAGTAGAGACTGCCCGCGCCGTGGCTGATACAGAGCTGGGCGCTCCGTAGGAGCTTCCAGCTCTGTATCAGCCGTGGTGCAGGCAGTCTTTACTGCGCGTGACTGCCCCGCGACCAGGTGGCAGTGGCACTGTGGCCCGTGTAACGGGCTGTTCAACTAGTTTCATATAATACATATATTCTAGCAAGTGTGTGGCAGGGCCTCTCCCTTGTGGTGAACCTTGTGTTTTTTTTTTTTTGATAAAGATATTTACCCTTTGAATACCAGAGAGATGTCAGAGTATTGTGTTGCAATGATTTGGACACCGCCGTGGCGCTGAAAGGGTTAATAGCATTAAGAGCAGACCTCGTGGTGGGGCATCAGGACCCCTCCTGATGCCCCCCAGCTACTGATCTTCCAGTAGTGGCAGCAGTGGTTGATTGAGCTGCATCCTCTTCAACCAATCGTTGTTTTCCAGCCACGCCCCATGACAGCGAACCAAAATCACTTATATCTTTAATATAGATATATGTATTATTTAAAATATAATATGTGGTGGGGGTTTATCCTCCTGAGAAAAATAAGGGTACTACTACTCCTGAGTAGTCTTTTATTCAAGCAGTGTTTTATTGCAGCTAAAACTTTATTTATTTATTTATTTTTTGTGCGCTATTTTAATAGATTGCTGTAAAATTTCAATCTATGAACATTGCTCTGACACGAGCTGGACACCCCACTAGTGTTCAAATATTTAAAAATGCAAAATAACAATTATTATTATAATAGTGAAATAGTTACGTACAATCGATTTGCATACCTTTACCAGTGTTTAATTGTGGATGTCTTTTGCATCTGGACAATATACATCATACAATGGTCTTTCTCTTGTGTATGTGATGAAGGACCCTGTTAAGGCCAAAATGTTCTAGCTGCCCTGTGAGGAGCAGATAGAAATGTCTCAAATTCCCATTCATTTAAATGGAATTTTTAAAGGAGAACTATCACCATCTAAAAATACCCCCCCTTACTTTACTATGACCAGAGGATCCTAAGGACCCTTATGAATTTTGCTCTTGTGCTGTTATTTGAGATATCCTCTTCATGAAAATGGCATCCAGGACCAAATGGAGACAGGAATAACTGATGCTGGCAGCCTTTTCAAACCGAAGTAGGCAGAATTTCTGGGCCTGCTTAACCCTTTAAGGACCAGAGATGTGTGTTGAAGATTACTGTGTGCAGCGGGTGGAGTTTTTGTGCTATGACCGTGATAGCAACTGTCATGTCTGCCTCCATAGGCACTACATGCAAGACAGATTGGACCAACCAACAAGGCAAAATTCAAAAGGCTATTATGCTGTTTTGGCCAATGGAAGGTAAGTATGGGGAAGGGTGTTCTGTTTTAACCCCTTGAATGCCAGAGAAGTCTCCAGCGCTTTGAACATTCAAGGCATTAAGATCCCCATATAAACTAATGGGGCTTTTTATATGTCCTCTCTGGTGCGGTTGATTTGACTGGCCTACATCAGCCTCTGTGACAGTATCTCTCCCACTGTAGTATGCCTGAATGTGAAAGCCTGATGAGGTAAATTATTTGCTGCTTGATCGTAAAATGTGTGGCATTGCAGAGTCATGTGGCAGAAAAAGTGTGAAGAAGGATTTGCACACAGAATCCCAAGTTTTACTCCAGTGGTTCCCTTGTTTGTCAGAAAGAAGAAGAAGAAAAAAAAAAAAACATAAATTTTTTTGGTCTGACTGTCGCTCAAGGTAATCTGACAGAGCTTGTTTTTCTAGTTGAACATGTCCATACAAAACTCAAGAGAATGTTTCATTCTGAGACAAATTTCTTGAGGCCCTTATGAAAATTGTTTTTAGTTTATGCTTGCATGACTGCAGTGATAGGTCAAATGCCCATAATAAGCGTCACATTTAGAATCCAAGCAAGGTACTGACAATTATTATTTAACCCCTTGGATACTAGAGATAACTGTAATGCAAGGCTTCACTTCCAAGGGGCTATAAAAGAATTGTACAAACATTAATTTGTGAACAGATTATTATATTACACTGCAAAATTCATAAATGTATTAACCCTTTGAGTGCCAGTGGGGTACGTTGCATACCCCCTGGCACTCAAAGGGTTAATAATACGGCACAAAGTTATCAAAAGTGTAAGTATACCACAAAGGGTGATGGAGAGAAGCTGCAACTGACAGCTGTTTTGTACATCAAAGTCTACTTTATTATGGCCTCGATGTCCAATTAATAAATTATTTGAACTTTTTTTTACTATATTAGAGCCACGTCCTTTTCTGTTCATTGGACAATCCTAGTCTTTCACACCTGCCAACATTACAAATTGCCAAAGAGTGACACTTTGTTTTAGGGGGTGTTGCTGGGGGCGTGACTGGTGGGCGGGGCATTAACGATCGTTTTTAGGTTATTTCATGACCTACTGACACCTTCTTGTGTGACCTAAATTATATATAACAAGACCAATGTATTTTATTTACACATACTAATATATATACACATATACTGACAGTTAAACAAATAATTGTGTGAGTTTTATTGCTCTAGAGCAATGTGATACACTTATATACACACCACATAGCCTGATCTCCTAAAAAGAGGGACATAAGGGTGGGAAAGAGGGACAGAGGGATTTGAGTCTAAAAGAGGGACACTTGGGAGGTATGGTCTTTGTGGCTGGGGAGAACTTGGTTTGATACTTGCACCAGAAACCAAAGTAATTGGACCTAGGTGTGGTGGTGGTGTCTGAACTACCCAGGAAGTATATATCATGAGGGTAGTCCTGTTTTCTTTTTGAGACAAAATACTTAGAAGCATATATCAAAGTGTCACAAATCTTTATTGGTGTTAGAAATTGCCTTTGTGGACGTAATCTTTTACTTATTATATGATATGGTTCTGAAAGTCTGGAAATGGAGAACCGTTTGACATTTTGAGGGAGTTTTTTCAAAAACTTTAATAAAGAACCCTTGCAAACTGTTAATTTTTTTCTTTTTTTTTTTTCTTTAGTTAAAGTTTTGTGAGGGTTTTTTTTTTTTTTTTTAAACTTGTAACAGAAAAAATAGTGACATCCAAGGCAGTTGCAGATGTAAAGATGTAGCAGTGTTGGTTCAACTTTTGGTAAATGGTTATTAGATATTATAGGTCCTTGCCAACATTAATATATAAGAACATGTTTTATTCCCTAATAAGATTATGTTAAGGAACAAAGCTTTTGATGACCTAATGGTACCTGTGCCCCAAGTGTCTTATGCACAAAAGAAAAAGGAGTAATTCTGGGAAAATCCAACATCACCATAGGTGAGAAATGAAAAGCCTTATTAATTTAACTGGGGTAAGATAAGATAGTCTCAAAACTATCTGGAAACCTCTTTAGCATTCAAGGGGGTTAAAGCCCAATTTAAAAGTATAGGCATTTTTATGTAGGGTGACCAGTCTCCTGATTTAAGACCTCTGTCTCTGGAGAAAATATATTCCCAGTAATGTCCTCTGAAGGTCTGCCAACCTTAGGGCTGCCTGCTCCAACCCTGGGCTAATAGAAGGCATTCCTGCCATCTGAAAATGCTATTGGTGGACAAAAATATGTAATGTAGCCAACTCGGGGACTGCTTTTACAGCCTTTCATGTGAAGTATAGGCAACTGGACACATCAAGCACTCTCCCTGCTCATGTCCGTTCTCTGTATCACAATCTCTGTAGTTCAGTTTGCCTGTTGATTGCAGGCACTATGGCCCAGTCTGTGTCTTCACTGTAAACTCCATGGTTCAGTTCTGTAGACTTCAAGCTCAGAGGGTCAACTACATTGCAGATACTCCAGTTAAAACACGTATTGTACTCTTTTTCCAAACTCGGGTCCATCTAAGAAATTAATTTCAATGGGTCTCCTTTCTAGTTCTTAGTTGGTTACCCCTTTGAGAGCCAGAGGGGTTTATTCTGGCACCTAGTTTAAATCATTGAGAGGTTGTACTTGTCCCTTACTGTGCAGTTCTTTTATTCAGGTCTTCTGAATACAACAGTCTCTGTATTGCATTAAATTAAGGTTCATGTTGGTCCTCTTAAGACTGAGACAGGGGAATTGATTAGTGAGGATAAGGCTATAGCTGACACCCTAAATACAATCCTGGCTTCTGTATATACAAAGGAAGCAACAATTACAGACTATAGGCAAATAGATAAAATCACATAATTTCCTCTATCATGCGGGCAAAGTCCTTATGGTATACATCCAAGGGTACTTAACCCCTTAAGGACCGGCCGTGCATGCATGGACCATGGAGCATTTTTTTTTTTTTTTTACTTTACCCATTCGATTCCGGATGCCCCAAAAGGTGTGCAGCCACGCGGGGAGCCCAGAATTCCATGACGTACATGTACTTCCTGGTCCTTTAGGGACCGCAACCTCATGACGTACATGTACGTCATGCATCGTTAAGGGGTTAAAGAACTTAGCTCAGTAATGGCAAAATCATTATACTTTTATATTTATTGATTCACTTTCATCAGGCATAGTGCCCTGTGATTGGAGGAAAGCTGATGTAGTACCATTGTTCAGAAAAGGGGCAAGATCCAAACCAGGAAATTATAGACCTGTGAGCTTGACTCCTGTATTGGGTAAAATAATAGAACTGTTACTAACTGACAGTATTCAGAACAATGTGAAGAAAAACAATATTATTAGGGGTCAGCATGGTTTTTTCAAGAATTGTTCATATCAGACTAATTTACTTGCATTTTACGAAAGGGTAAGTAGTAATTTGGACAAAGGAATTACTGTTAATGTAGTATACTTGGATTTTGGAAAAGCCTTTGATACCTGAAAAAGTGCAGAGACGTGCAACAAAACTGATAAAGGGATTGGAGGATCTGAGTTATAAAGAAAGACTAGCTGAACTGAGTTTGTTTACGTTAGAGAAGAGACATCTAAGGGATGATATGATTACCATTTGAATGAATTATTTAAGCAAAGAGCTGCACTAAGAATGAGAGGCCATCCATTAAGACTAGGGGCAGGAGGGGGGGACTTTATAAGCTTATCTCTCAAACTATAAATGTTTGACAGACAGTATGTAAATCATTGCATTAATATTTTTAATACCTACAATATTAAACTTTTCTATAAACAACCATTACTATCACTTTAAATAGTGTACCTTAGCTAGCCAATACTTCCCAAATTTCAGACAAATTTCCGGGGACCGTTCCCCTTGGTAGTCACATTATAGAGTGGCACCAGCAGAAAACCTTTTATGATAGACTTAGAACTACACTTCAGAAGCAGAGTAGACCTATCCACTCCTAAATACAAAATTGAATCATATAAATGATCAAGATTACCATGTAGAGAAGCTCATAAACTATTAACCTTTTTTTGCAATCATATAAATGATGGGTTTGAAATGCAGTTTTAAAGTGTTAGTAATGTCTAAAAAAAAACTTTTTTGCATTTGGAAGAGCTTAAAAAGCTGATCTAAATGCAAAAAACCGTATCTCTTAAACCGCTATGGTTTAAGAGGTACGGGCGTTTAAAGTTTGATTTCTCCTACTGACAGCAGTAAAGCTGTCAGCAGGAGATCCGTGTCGGTCGACACGCTGGCGCTTAAGAAGTGCCGGGATCTCGTTATTTACACAGAAACCCTTCATTGGAATGGTCTAAAACGTGTTCCTAGTGTTCAGGCACACGTTTTAGACCATTCCAATGAAGGGATTCTGTGTAAATAACGAGATCCCGGCACTTCTCAAGCGCCAGCGTGTCGACCGACACGGATCTCCTGCTGACAGCTTTACAGCTGCCAGTAGGAGAAATCAAACTTTAAACGCCCGTATCTCTTAAACCATAGCGGTTTAAGAGATACGGTTTTTTGCATTTAGATCAGCTTTTTAAGCTCTTCTAAATGCAAAAAAGTTTTTTTTTAGACATTACTAACACTTTAAAAACAGGAATAGCAGGAACCAGGGACAGAAAGCCAAAACTAGGTACTGTACCTGGATATCAGGGGCAATTGGAATGCTGTTTCCACCTCTGGGAGCTGAAACAGCATTCTAAACTTACAGCCTTAAGCCATTGCTGCATAGGGAAAGTGGGGGGCTCCAGATACCTTACTGGGGAAAGGGAAGGGGGAGAGGGATCGAGAGAAGGACTGCATTTAAAAAAGGGTGTTTTTTATTATTTATTTATTTTTTTAAATTTTATTTTGTGTATAATGCACACAAACACCCCATTTCACATAAGGCGAAATGGGGCAAAAATTGTATTGTACCTGAAATGGAATGGTATGGTATGTACTACTAGGTTTTAACCCTTTGAGTGCCAGAGGGCTATGCAAAGCATTGCAAAGCAATGCATTGCGTACCCCTCTGGCACTCAAAGGGTTAAAACCTCAAAAAACAAAAAGATCATTTTTACAGAGGCTACCATGGAGTGCATGGTATTTCAATGCAAATAACCCCAGATCATTTTATCTGTTAGCGTTCCTTTTATTTAAATTGAACTTTTATACAATTAATGATAATTTGTAATTGTTTCATATGGTGCAGTTAGTATGCTGTAGAGTTGTTCCAATCCTTCTTAGTAGATCAGCCTCTGTAAGGTTATAATGAGTCAACTCCCACAAGAGTGAGTCGACTGAACTAACGAGTAAGAGTGTTCTACATAACAGATAGTGCTATCCACATGTACAGAGGAAACACACTGACAAGCTGAGTCTAGATCAAATAATCCTAAAGAATGTAAACATGGAGTATAGTGAACAAAAACAGAACATACAGGCATCAGTCTAGCACTTTGCAATCATTAATAACTAGCTGATCGCAGAAAGGTTTCCTGGAATCAAGACTTGGGCTGGAAAATCCGTCCAGAATAAATTACACAAGAATATTTGAGCCAATCCCTTGTTTGCATATGGACAGTTTTCTATTCGGTACATAGTCCATGAGGCATGTCAAGGTTTGATTCCCAAAACAAGCTATCTAAACTGTTAAATTCAATGCTTAATCATCGAAAGCCTATTCTGAGGCCTGCAGTCCTTGCTGATTAAAGGTAAAACAATGAAGCTCAGACAAACAGATTTTTGTATGGAATTTACTTTCCAAAGAAGTCTGACCTTCTAGGTAAATGGTTTCTTCATTAAAGCTAGTGAGGCCAGTTGACTTCCCCTTCTACAGAATCTTATGGGGTTTGTAGTTAAAGAGCTTGCAATAAGCTGTGACTGATAGATGCGTTATCTTAATGACCTGTGGGTTTCCTTGCGCAGAAGAAAAACATCCCATACAGGAATTAACCCTTTAGATTTTACAGACTTCTCCGTTGCACTGCAAAGCAATGTGTAGCATTCAAGAGATTAAAATGCATCTGTAATATGATAGTTGCCCCATCAGCATATCTGTTTCCCTGACAGCAGACCAGTACTCTCTGCAGAGAATAGGAAGAGGAGGCTTGTTTGGGCTGCGGTGCCCAAGTTAAACGTTGGGTGATTGGGGAGTTCGGCAGGAAATGGGGAGGGTTGAATAGGGGAAGAAATTATATATAGGGGGACAGTTTGTGAACAACTTCCTTTTTGGACAACACAGGAAACAGCATCCATCCCTCCCTCCATGTTATCATTGTTTGGGATATGGATGGGTGTAGGTTGCGGTGTGATTGTTTGTGGGGGTCATAACACTCCTTGTAATGCATTGTCACAGCTTTTGCTGCTTTGGGCCCTTGCCCATGGAATATATTGTCACTAATTGGCTGGTTGACTGTTAGAGGAAAATGTCAGGCCAGCAGCCTAGGGACAAGGATCCCCCCAGACCACAGTCGCAAGTTTAGTCATTGGCCCCATTGAGCTGCACTGACCAGCTAATGCTGCGGGGTGTAAGGTGGCGTCATGAGTGGATTATGGTAATTTGCCTATAATAATATGGGGGATTGGCAAGGGCTTAAAGTTATCGTGGTTGTTTGTTGTAAAATATAACAATAAAGTTGTGGCCCGATTTATACCCAAAAAGAAATTTGTCTGTGTTTACTTGGACTGTTACCCCATGTCCAAGACATGCTGGTGAAGCTGGGGCTCCCCTGAGAGTACCAGCAGACCAATGAGCAATAAGGGCCTGAAAAAGAATCCCCAGGGCATCGAAACTGCATTGAGCAGAACATTTTCCTGTACAGCAGACTTGAAATTCTGACACACAGGGTCTAAGGGAGAGGTAAAATAAAGTCCAGTAGCCAGGGAACACAGACTCCTAAAATATTATTTCTCGCTTCTAGATTTAATAAATACATCTGTCAGGATAGTTTCATGAGCCACATGATCAGATATACATATGTTTGAGGGCTGTCATACTTGTTTTTTATTGATAACTGGTGAATTAACCCTTTGAGTGCCAGAGAGGCACCTAATGCTTTGCAGCACAACACATTGGATACTTTTCTGCCACTCAGAGTTATAGCTTATTAATTATTTAAAAAAAAGTTTTACTTTTAGCATTAATACAAAAGCAGTACAAAAATATATAATCTGCTTTATTAGTGAGAATGCACATTTAAAGGCCTAGTGCTAGTCACTGATTTATTTTGATTGTCGGTGAGAATACTTGTATTCAAAGGGATAGTAATACTTCGTTTTATCTTTATTTTATTTTGTAGGCATTAAAAAAACATGAAGAATGGTATAAGTCTTATCTCTCAAACCTTTATGGTTTGAGAGATATTCACAAGCAAAGTTTCCCCTCCCGCCCCTTTTACCTAGTGTAAGCCATCTTTACCTGTGGAATGCAGTCCATAGACCAGACAGATAACAGCAAGGGACAATCTTCTTCCTATGAGAACAATGAAAGCCCTGCCCCCCTTGACAAGTTTTTCAGGTTTTTCCCTTATCTTAATTGAAGATTGTCCCTCTCTGAAGTCTACCTGGGCACCTCCCTTCTGCTCTGGCTGAACAGTGTTATATCAGTAAAAGGGGTGGGAAGGGGATATTTTGTCATTGAATTACTCTTGAACTGCTACTCTAACAGAATTGAAATAACACTCTCCAAAGTCCAAATACTATGATGATTAATTAGAGGTGCTTTTATTATGAAACATTACTATCCCTTTAATACTGCTCTTCTCAGACCGAATGGTTGCGGCCATGATTGGGTCACTACCACCCTACATATTCACGTGTGTTGGGTTGAAAAAAAATGTCTTTAAAAATCCTAGGCAAGCCGCAGTCTCGGGTCAGGTGGACCACACGTTGGACCCCCATGATCTTTGCACATGCACCTTTTTTCACTGGCTACTAAAACGCCAAACGTATTTGCCAGAATATGAGGGCTGTTTTTGAGGGGTTTTTTTTCCCTATGCATATAAACCTATAAAAAAACATCCTTACCGTTTATTCCGGGTGGCCTTTTAATTGAGCCACCTATCAGATTGGTTGAATAATGATCCAATCTAGTTTGCAGCCTGGAAATATATGTAACACACTACCTTTATCCTCACATACAGGAGGCAGCTTTGAAGATATATGTCTGGCATATCAGGTCCTTCCAGAACCTCTCTATGATTGCACAGGATGTTTTGGGTCTGCACATTGATATAAAGGTCCTGTAAGCATCAGAAAGGCTATAGAAATGTAGGGAAGGAAGTGGATGGTGAATTCAAACATGGCGCCTTCTGGACACATCTACAAGTCTGGTTCCTGTATATGTGTGGGAGAGAGATCAAAGAAGTATATAAGGGTTTTGTGTAGCAGTGTTAGTCCAGTGGCATAGATGACAAATGAATGCGTATTGCAGTATTTCATAATACTTTTTTTTTTTTTTTTTTTTATTGGACAGGCTTTTTGAGAGTTACATATTCCCTTTATCAAGTAAAAATCAACACTAATCCATTAGTATTGTTTTTGACTTGTTACAGAGAGGTTGTTACTATCGACCGTTCATCCTGAAAGTTGAATCTTAGGACAATAAAAAGTTATCACATACTGATGTACTCATTCACTTTGTGTGTGTGTGTGTGTGTGTGTGTGTGTGTGTGTGTGTGTGTGTGTGTGTGTGTGTGTGTGTGTGTGTGTGTGTGTGTGTGTGTGTGTGTGTATAAATAAAATATAGTATTTGCTAGGTGAGTTTTTTTTTTTTTTTCCCGGACATTTTGCCCTGAGAAAGTGATGACATATTTGGGCCTTAATCGTGCTGCCCGCCATATAGGAAGAAAATCCCATCCGGTGGGCAATCCATTAATATATTATACACATACATACTTGGGTATAATGGGCACTCCTTCCTATACGGAGTCAAGAAATTTTCAATTGCCTCAGTGCCACATTCATTTATGTATGAAGAAAAAAAAATGTGTATACAAACCATGTAAGAGTGAGCACTCATAGGCCTTAATAGTGTAGTTTAAGTAAGGATTTTTTTTTTTTATCAAAGTTTTGGCCCCCTGGAGGGCTTTTATCAAGACAACTAGAACACCAAACATTGTGACCTCCTATACAGTGTAGTGTGAGAAAGGTGCCAAGAACCTACAAGATCAGAAGCGTTGACATCACAACGTGTCACACAATAACAGTAATACAAACACAGAGACGTTATACCCCATGTCTACTTCAGTTAAGGAAGTGGCAGCTAAAAATAATAGTTTTTGAAAAAGGATGGCACGTTCACATCTTCTCCAATTCCTGTCATCAAGGTGACACACTTACAAACACCTATTTACAAAATAATACATTAATAAAACCATGGAGAATCAACTATGGTAATAATCATGTTTAGCACACTGCTTCATTGGCAAAATCTAAATATCGAGTAAACTGCACTGCAGCACACATGGTATGTTTCGATAAACTTGCTAACCTTCTGACACAAAAAATGCTAAAATATAAACCTTTAGACTATGGACTATACCAAAAGTTATTTTCTACTACAAAGGAGGATACAAATTGAAATAATGTCACAGGATTAATTACATAGCCACATAACTAAGATATTTTATTGTTTCCTACAAATGCACTGCTCTTACTACATCCCTGTACCTCAAAGCCCAGTACCAGCACCTGACATTGTTGCACTTCCCACCACCCCACCTCCTCTCCTGTGACACAATGCCCACTAGCACTACCACATCCCCAGGGCCATGAGCTGAACTGCTAGAAGTGGCAAATGTGTTGTTGTTTTTTTTCCCCACAGGTGGCTGTGTGCAGCATTAGCAGCACACAGCTGCCTGGCTTTGAGCCTGGTGCTGCTATGTCTGTGATCGTGACATCAGGTGCACCTCTTACACCTTACAATCACCATCACAATATGGAAGAAAGTAGGAATAATATGGTGGTGGTTCTGCTGGTGATTAGAGATTATGTTCACAGCATTCTTAGTTCAGACAAACAAGGAGTGTGTGTGTGTGGGGGGGATGGTGGGAATGGATATTCCCAGCAATAACATGTTTGGTGACATAGTTTCTGAACTTCTTGCTGTCTAACACCCAGTCTCACAGGTATCACCAAATGTTACAGCAGGTTTAGGAGGGTGTGTTCACCATGCTGGGTACTGGTGTGAGTGGAGGTATCTTCCCAGCCACAGGTTGTGGTGTTGGTGGTAGTGGAAGTATTGGCAGTGATATGCGACGGGTGTGCGTTCCACTTTCTACTGCTAGTGCTGATGATGAGGTGACAGCACCAAAAGCCAGTTCAGGTACATATGGGGAGAAAGTGTGCAGTCAAGAAGATTCCACCCCACCCAATAATGGCAAGTATGCCCACAGCAATTAAGGACAGAGAGTGTGCATTGTGCACAATCTGTGACAAGGCTGTGAAGAGGGAGGAGATGTCAAACCTTAGCACAGCCAAACTAATAAAACACCTGTAGCATAACCATCCTGAGGTGCATGTGGAAAATGAGCAAGAAATAAATCTTCTTCAGTGCCCCGCATATTCCCAACAACAAAGACATGGCACAAACACACAAAAAAGCCATGAGGCATCCCCCCACTAGCCCAGAGCCTTGACAATGTCATCTAGTGCTAGAGTCTGGCATTTGGCTACTGGTAATATTTTAGTTTGATCAACCAGAACCATCAGGCTCTTCCTTCTCCTGCATTGCCACTGACAAATTTGCTATCCGTATCACCATCAGACATGTATAGATGTAAGAATTTGATAATATTTATCCATACATTGCATACTTTGTGGTGCAGTAACCACTCATGGTAATGTGGTGGAGACCTGTAGAATGGAATGAAGAAGTTGCACCCTGCAGATTATGGCAGACATATCCAATAAGGTCATTTGAGTTTTAACGACTCATTGGAAGTGTTGATCACCCACCATTTGGTTTTTGTGGGACAGACAAGAGGCACAGTGACTGACACAACCTGATTTCTTGGGGGATGATTTAGCATTGTCAGCATGCAATAAGAGAAGACATACCCAGATATGTGCTGCCTGATTATGTGATGTGATATTTGCTGCTCAAATGACTCAGCTGCAGCTGGCACTAAATTAGCAAATACTATAATCTTACTGATGAGTGGCATATAATGTTTTGGTGGGGGTTTGACTGCAAACGCATTTTTCCAAAGGCTTGGTTTGCTATGTATGCCTGCTAGCATTTTTTTCAATGTTTCCTTGCTTTATAAGCCTACTAATATTTTCTTTCAAGTCATGCTGTGTTGTATAAGCCTGCTAACCATTCTTTTCAAGGCTTACCTTGCCATGACAGGTTGCGCTAACAATTTCTGTAAAGATTTTACCTGTAATTATTCTTCTTGCAAATCTAACCAATGAGTAACCCACTGGTATAATTTTTGAATGGTTTACTTAACCTGCGACCAGCTGTAAAAAAAAAAAAAAAAAAAAAAATATATATATATATATATATATATATAATATAGTGTGTGTGTTTTGAAAGGCCTCCTAACTAATCCTTGTGTAAACGCAGCAGTCCATATAATAGGTATTCAGAAGCGATGTGATGAATGTCCCAGAGGGTAGGAGACAGATGTAGTAAGAAGACCTGAGGTAATTCTGGGGCCAGCCTCTTCACTGTAAAGTATTAATAAAAATTCTCATTGATTTTTGAATGCTAGAAAGACCTCCAGTGCATTGTAAAGCAATGTGTTGGAGACTTCTCTAACATTCAGTGGGTTAAAAGCCCCAGTTAAAATTGGTGTGAATTTGGGAGACTGTATTTTGTTCTCTGTGCCACATCTGGTGTGCTTTTAAAATTGCTTCAGTTTGACTTTCCAGATCCTCCATTTTGAGAAGAAGTGCATGATTATTCGTCCATATTGTTTTATTCCAGCTCTCTGGTGGCAATTGATAGGTCCTAATAGCCTAAGAAGGTGAAAGGGATAGTAATGTCTTCGATAAATGAAATGTTATATTGTAGAGAATAAAAAAAAAAAAAAAAAAAAGAGAAAAAAATCCATTGATGCCATTCATATCTCTCAAACCTTTATGGTTTGTGAGATATAACGTTTTAACGTTCCCCTCTCCCTCCCCTTTCCCTGATGTCAGCTGTAAGCTGACAGCAGGAGAAACTGGTCCAGGGACTGGCAGACAGATCTTCAGCAGAGCCAAAATAGCGATATCTAAAAATAAATACTTCACTGGAATGGTCTACAAAGTGTGCTTGGTTTGCAAGCACACTTTGTAGACCGTTCCAATGAAGTAGGTCTTTTTAAATATAACTATTCCGGCTCTACTGAAGAGCCTCCTTGTCGGCCAAGAGGGATCTCCTTCTGTCAGCTTTACAGCTGACATCAGGGAGGGGAGTACCGTACTTTAAAACACTATATTTCTCAAACCATAAAGGTTTGAGAGATAGGAATGGCATTGGCGGATTTCTTTTTTTATTCTCTACAATATTACTCTTTATATATCTAAGATATTAATATCCCTTGATGAAGGGATTTTCTGTACATGTGAGAAAAGTATTATGCATGCGGGAGCTGACCAAGTCAGAGAACAAAGCTCTGCCAAGATTAGATTCACTATCTACTAAATCAGATATCTCAAACTAATAAACTAGTTGAAAAACAAGAAGCATAGAGTTTAGGCAGTTTGTATAGATACATTTCTCTAGGTGGTATGTTCACTTTCATTTTCTCTTGGTACATTAGCCTGAAGGAGTGTCAGGTTGGTGTGAGAATTATGATTGATATGTAAAGAGGGATCTGACTGCTACCGAATCAGGAGCAGAAAGGAAACCCTTCATGAGAAATGTTAACTGTTATTGCACAGTATTATATACCCACAGTGTCAGTCCTGTCTTTCTCTGCCTCTTTTACTCTCTTGCTTTTTTTGCAGCTCTCTCAATTTCCATTTCATTTTTAGACTTGCAGTCAAAGCCTGTTTCTCTGTACCTGTCCCCTCTCTCTCCCCCTCATCTGTTCTCTTTAACTTCTGCTCTCTCACCACTACTCATTTACGTATATGTTGTCTTGCATGATGTGTCTTTTGTTTGCATGCCCTTTGTGTTTTGTGCATGCTCTCTTTGTTTTTTTTTGTTTTTTTTTGGAGGGTGTTACTCTTGCTTGTGTTTCTCTCGCATTCTCTCTCTCATGTTGTTTTGCTTTCTTGCTGTGCTCTTTTGCATGCACTGTAGCTCACTTTCAAGCTCTTTTGCATGCATTCTTTCTTGCTTGTGCTGTCCTAGCAGTTTCCCTCTCTTGTGTGCTCTGAGATGACTGCTTAAGGGGCACGTACTCCCCCAACAGCCCCTCTCCCATACAAGAACTAGACAGACAACCAAACCGGGTAAGAAAAGGCCACAGTGATTTATTAAAGCGGAACTACCACCTCGAAAACACTTTATCTTCAATAACTCCCCATCTGGCGACTAGCTGCTTAGTAGAGCTAGTCGCCAGAATTATGACCTTATTAAAAAGAAGTATGCATTCTTACCGGGCCGACAGCAGCACGGAGTGCGGACATCTTGCCATAGTGACGGCCGCGCGCCTGCGCTGTCAGTCCCAGCCGGGTCTAGGAGGCATTGCTAGGAGCCGGCCGGCTCCAAAAGGAACTGGCAGCGCAAGCCCACGGATGTCGTTGTGGCAAGATGTCTGCACTCTGTGCTGCTGTCAGCCCAGTAAGAATGCATATTTCTTTTGAATAAGGTCATAATTCTGGTGACTAGCGCTACTAAGCAGCTAGTCGCCAGATGGGGAGTTATTGAAGATAAAGTGTTTTCAAGGTGGTAGTGAAATTGCTGCATTCCGGCTCATTCCAGGTGGCATGATACTGCACACAGTTAACCAGAGTCTCCATCCTCCCCGAGCCGTTGGCCAACGGGGAAAGGGCTGACTTCACAAAAGCCCATAACCAAAGGGCAAGTCAATTATCCACTGGCGAGGACCATAACTGCTAAAACAGGCCGCTGTGACAACAAAGAGACAACAAGGAAAACGGGGGAGGGAGGGCAGAGCAATTTTACTGTCCCTGCAAGGATGCCGACAGGACGAGTTACGAAATGGAGGCAGCCCCATGTGGGGAGATTTTCCCCCACCACCCATGGGTCAGTTGCTATGGGGCACAAACCCAAATATTTTCCCAGTGGGATATGTGCCCTGCAGTCAACCCCTTCCCCTCATCAAGGTCTGGAAAGGTATCTTTGTCTAGCTGCATTTTTTTTTTGCATGTGCTTTGCCATGCGTGTGCTCACTTTCTTGCATATGAGCTCTTGTGTATGATTTCACTGTCTTTATGTGCCTCCGTCTGCATCTGCCTTATAGTATGTTTGTTTGATTCTGTTCTTCTACGTCTGTCTCTCTGCCTTGTTTTAAGGATGATGTGAGTTGAAATACAACAGCTGGAGAGCCATATGTTGCCAGTCATGCTTTAGTCTGTATAATTAGAGCTGCAGGTGTTCAAATAATAGTCTGGGACTTCTGTGACATTGATACAATGAGCCTTTATATTTTGAACATAGAGCCAAACTTCATAACATTTGTAATCAGTGGTGTCCGTAGACATTTTTCCAGGGGGGGGCAAAGCCATAATATGACCCCCAGGCCAGCCCATTGAGCCCCTTTATTTATATGGAGGAGGGTAATTGTAGGGGGGGGGGCAAGTGCCCCCCTTGCCCCCCCCTCCGGACGCCCATGTTTGTAATATGGATGTGTAGTTTGTCTGTTTCCTACAGTAAAAAGCAGTAAGGTAGAGTTGGAGTAAATTCGTTCTGGGATTTGTACTTTTGAGCTCCTAGGAGCTGCTCAAAACATACCTCCCAAGTGTCCCTCTTTTAGACCCAAATCCCTCTCTCCCTCTTTCCCATCCTGATGTCCCTCTTTTAGGAGATAAGATTGTGAGGTGTGTGTATAACTGTATCACATTGTTCTACAGCAATAAAACTCACAACCCCTTAACGACCCTTGACGGTCATGGTACGTCATGGGTAAAAAGTGCCTGAACGACCCATGACGTACTATGGATTTTAGGGCTCCCCTCGTGGCTGCACGCCGTTTGGGGAGCCCTGATTCGGATCTGTGAGCAGAGTTGTCCATAGGATGGTGTAGCAACCGCTCCAGTGTAAAACTTCAGGCCATTGATATATTGTGCCTAAAAGATTCAAGTTTAAGCTCCAGTAACTTTTGAGTAAAACTCCTCTTTGTGAATGTACCTTTGTTTTACTCATTAGGATAAACCCTAATATATAATAATTGATTTACTGTTATGTGTTACTGTTGCTTTAATACAGGAGACCTCAAATATAAGAGCTCCAGCTGTTGGCTGATAGGGAATGATGGGCGTTTTAGTCAAATAAGGACTCGAGCTTTCTAATGGGTTGATATGAAAGGACTCAGACAGTGCCAGATTTCCCATTAGGCAGAGCACGCAACTGCCTTATGCTCCAAATTTTGATGGGCACCTCAAGTTTGCTGGCCCCACCTACATTCTGAGTTGTGGATTTGACCAGTACAATCTCATTGTCCATGTACTAGTTTATATACCCTCTACTGGCTATCATTTATCCCCTTGGATGCTAGAGAGGTCTCCAAAACATTGGGATGTGATGCACTTGAGATCTTTCTAGAAACAAAGGAGGTAAAAGCTTTTTTGTATATTCTAGGCCAAGGGCAGGGGTGTGGCCAGGGACAGAACTAAGGGCATACAGGCTATTTTGCGATGGGGTGCTTAGAATGTAAATATAGTCCTATACACAGATGCCAGAGATGCATTTAGGAGACATTTGGGCACTGTCAAGCATGGCTTCTGGTTCTCTACCTGGTTAATGTACACAGTTCTACTGGTGCACAACTTCTGTGTGAACAAGTCCATAATACCTCCACTATAGGTGTCAGGAAAAAGTGAGACTGTGAGGTGATTTCCTCCACACCCAATTTGTACATTGCATGCACCAAGGTGCAGTGACGTACCACTCCCCGAAATGCCTATAATCTCCCTCACTACCTACCTTTTTGTTTATGTAGTTTATTTTGCATTTTTAGCACATTATTCTATTGAACATTCCCCTTATTGTCTTTTTTTTTTTTCTAGAAGTTGTTTTTTGTCTCCAGCTGTTGCTCCTGGTACGATTTTGATATAAACTATATTTGAACATAAACAAGCTGTTGTAGTGAGACTTGTCAGCTGAGGCTTGCCCTGCCCGCATAGTCTGGTTAGGCTGCTGTCCATCAGTATTTAATCCAGTTTGGGCTGTACAAACCAAAGCCTGAATATTGAGCTCAAAAGGCACTTTTCTTCTTTTCAGAGAGGATGATTTCCTTCTCAGAAGTGTTTACGGTTGCTGTTATGGCCACTGACAAGACCATCAATGTACAGTTTTACCTGTACGGATTTGTGAAAACCAGTGAAAATGTGGATTGATGTCACCAGGGTTGATCTCACTCTTTATATCACCTCACCCACAGGATAATCAAAGAAGGGGTTAAGGGATCAATAAACATTTTATAGGAAAAAATTATAGGGATGTTTTCTCTATGTTCTTATTAAAGTTATAACCATTCCAATTCAAGGGGCCATTTTCTTTTTTTATATTGAGCTTGAGTCATTGACTACTGGTGTCAATTGGAAGTGACAGGAGTTGAACCACCTTCTGAACAATAGAAAATTGCTTTTTAATGTTAAAGACAAAAAAAAGTTTGAGCTTTAGTAACTTTGAATGAAAAGATCCCAGCATTGTGAGTACTCTTTTATTGTTAACCCGGAAAAGCCCTAATAACAAATAAGAATAGTAAAAAAAAAAAAATTTAATAATGGACAACAAAGTGCCATGTAAATAGGTAAAAAACTGACATCGTAAATGAAGAGCAGGTGCTAGTGCAGGGGGTTTGGGATTCCTCTGGCCACACCCACAACTCAGAATGTGCAAATGGCCAGTATAGGTGAGGCATTCCTCAAATGTGGTGCTGTAGACAGTTTGCCTAGTCTGCTATATGGAAAGACAGTCCTGGTTTTCCCTCAGTCGTCCGCCTCAGGTTATCAGTTATGTTTATACGTTCTAAAAGTATCCTGATTATGAAACTGGGATGATTTATAAACCCTTTGAGGATCAGAAGGGTGTACTATTCATTGCTTGTCAATGAGCTGCTCACCCCTCTGGACATTTTAAGGGTTAAAGCAACGGTTATTATTAACCAAAGAACAATTTCACTGTTTGCTAGAAATGGATTTCTCCTGGGTCCCTGCAACCACTTATGAACATAGCTGGGAACCTGCTGGATTTCACCCGGAGACTCTGGATTTAGAGCAGTGCCTCTGGGTGAAATCTTAAATTCTCCGGGCATATACAGTATGTGCGCATTTGCTGCTCCTGCCTGCGCACATTTCATAATGCACATCAATCTCATTACAGCCCTGCTCTGGCATTGCGGTCCGCGGACTTGTGATCTGTGTCACGTGATCATGAAGCTGCGTGCCTGGTGTTGGGGCAAGAGGAGAGCGGAGAACCTGGCCTGGCCTGGTCACTAGTGTGTAAATTATTTTGACTTCATTCTGTATATGTGTGATACATGGGAGTGAAGTTAAATGCTGCTTTAACCCTTTGAGTGCCAGAGCATTGCGTACCCCTCTGGCACTCAAAGGGTTAAACGTGGTACATTTTTTTTTATTTTTTGGAACCTCCGGGTGACCTATTACTAAAGGTTCCCAGGTATGCTTATGAAGCTGGCCATTTTTGGTAGCTTCTTAAATGTGTTTAGATTTCTGTCCCCTATAGAAGCAAAGGGTCCTAATGAAAGGTGTTTTATTTATTTATTTTTTTTAACTGACTGGTAGATGTTTGGCTTGGGATGGAGTCAAGCTGGAAGACTATTTCCGCTGTGTGGATTTTGTATCAGAGGTGGATGATCTGCAGCTCAAGTTGACAAAGTTGTTGGGAATGTTCGTCACTCTTCCATCTAGACCTTCACTCTATAATTCACCTTTTCTAGGTCTGCCACCTCATCCCTTTTTAATATATACTAGACCGAGCCCACTTACTGTGGACATTTCTGATAGCACAGAGAGCAATATATTTGACCTCAAACAACACTCATTTGCATACTGTGCAGAGATTGGTTAGAACAGCACCTTTTGCATGTGTTCATAGAATTAGGCTCCACATATTTCATGCTGTCTCACTTTGGCAGTAATGTGAAAACCTATGGCTTTCTATCAGTTGATGAACTACATTCATATCAGCATAGGTGTTCTATTCCAAAAGAGGCTGGATAACCGCTGATTGCTTCTCCCTTACTCCTCCGTCTAACTCTTCACTCTGCTTGCTGTATGCTCAGGGTGTCAGGGTCAAACTCGGCTCTGCTACTTGCCAGAAGAATGCAGAAATACAGGATTACATATCCCAGGGGTCAGCTTCATAGGTTCCCCCTCTGACACACGTGTACTCTCACATATATCTTATTACACAACTGTGACTGCATACGTACTCGCCCATACCTTGGGGCTCAATGCGCGCATAGCCAAGCACATACATTCTGTTCATGTATACCCAAACATGGTATCTCCTTAAGGCCGATGTACTGAGAAGAACTGGGTTAATTCTGGGGTAAAGCAACTGCCCTATAGGGTGCCGATAACATCCCTATTTATTGAAATGGATATTTTAACCCCTTAAATGCTAGTAGTCTACAGTTCATTGCATAGCAATGAGCAGCATGTTAGAGGTGACTCTAACATTCAGTGGCTTAAAAGCCCCGTTTAAAAGGGTACACATTGTGTGTAGGTATGTATAACTATATATAAAAGAAAACTTCTGTGTGCCTGGCACACACACCCAGGGGCACCAGTAAGAAGGGGCTATTCATACCTCCTCTAAACTGCCTGTCCTGGAGATACAGGGGAACATGATTTTGACAGGAGTGGACAGGGGCTGAAGCCCCTGGCCGCTACTGCCAAAATCTCAAAACCTGTGCACAATGACTTACCAAGGTAAATCAACAAAGTAATGCTCTCCTATTACTTTTGCTAATATACTTCTGTATTTCTTGCACTCACCACGCTCAAAACTCACTGCTTCATACACCATGTGTTTGCTACATGGCTGCTCTCCATAAGCCGGATCCCACATAATTTTGCTGCCTGCACAAACCCGCAATGGACACCAAACAACAAGCATGGTTAAAGTGCTGGCCACTTCCTCCGTTTCTATGCCTCCTCCTTCTATCACCTGTGCAACTCAACATAACACCACAAATTTTTGTTTAAATGTTTAATGGAAGATGATGTGCAAGAAGGACACGTAGCAACACATTAAGTGGCTGGCACTTTAACAATTTCAGTGCCAGAGTGGTATGCAATGCATTGCTTTTCAATGCGTTGCGTACTTCTATGGCACTCAAAGGGTTAAGCATGCCTCCCGCTACCTCGGGAGGAGGGTTCTCTACATTTAGTATCCCAATGCCTAATAATATGGTTTTCTTATCCTTCTCATAAAAAACACCCATTTTTTAAATTTTTTAAAGGGATAGTAATACTTCGTTTTAACTTTATTTTATTTTGTAGGCATTAAAAAAACATGAAGAATGATATAAGCCTTATCTCTGAAACCTTTATGGTTTAAGAGATATTCACAAACAAAGTATCCCCCCCCCCCGTTCAACCAGATCAGAAGGGAAGTGCCCAGGTAGACTGCAGAGAGGGACAATCTTCAGTTAAGATAAGGGAAAAAGCTGAAAAACTTGTCAAGGGGGGAAGGGCTTTCATTGTTTTCATACAAAGAAAATTGTCCCCTTCTGTTATCTGTCCTGTCATACAACCAGACTCACATTTGAGAAGAGATGGCTTACACTAGGTAAAAGGGGCGGGAGGGGAACTTTGCTTGTGAATATCTCATAAACCATAAAGGTTTGAGAGATAAGACTTATATCATTCTTCATGTTTTTTTAATGCCTACAAAATAAAATAAAGTTAAAACGAAGTGTTACTATCCCTTTAAAGTGCAGTGATCAGCAACCACACACAAACACCCCAGATGCTTTAACCACTTGAATGGAAGAGGGGTATGCAACACATTGGTTTGCAATGTGTTGCATACCCCTCTGGCACTGAATGGGTTAATAAATGGTAGAATTTTGCAATTGTCTTATTTTGTCGTCAATGAGCGACGCAGGACATGAGCGCATCGTACAAGCCATGACAACATACACTTACATAGATCTCCCAGAAATCAGTGTGTCCCTCTTCTTATTGGTCGTTGTAAGCTACATTCCAGCACTTGCAACCCGAGGGCTGAAGAATTCCTTCATAAGGCAGTGTCTTTTCTGAACTTTATTCTCCTGATTCAGCAGAAGATGTAGTAAATCTTTGTTTTAGGAAAAAAGAAGAAACTTTCTACTGTGTAAAACAAGAGTATTTCCATTTCTGGAAGATCTTTCATTCAAATGTGGTTACAGCCCAATTTTTTGTTTACTGGATGCTACTGTTCCTATGGTGTGTTGTGGTTACTAACCATCTCCTTCGATATCCCTGAAGGCCATGTCTTTGGGATTTTCTTGTTTTGAGATGGTACGTTTAAATAAATGGCTGAACCAATTATTAACTCACTTATACTCAAGCAGGGAAATCCTACAGGCCTGTAAAGGTCACTGAGAATGGGGTTGGGAACAACTAGTCTATGACTCACACTTTCCCATAGTGTGACTGTAAAACAGATGCCCTTTGGCCACCAGTTGGTGCTGTTGCTGACAGTCTGATAAAAAACAGTCTGGAAGTACCCTTGCCTTACTTCACAGGGAAAAACCCTTAGGTATGTATTTTTCAAAAAATATATCTTGGTGTTACTATATGCAGCATGATGTGTGTATTTTCTTGATGAGTGATTTAGGAGTACAAATGAGTTGCTATTCAAAAACTTAAGATTGTTTTGAGCCAGCAACTTTTCTTAAATTTCTTCACCATTGGTCTCCAATCCTCAACTTGGGGACAACTATCAGGCCATGTCTTTAGGGTTTCCTTCTTCTGAACAGGCAAGTTCATCAGATATTCATTTAATTCCCACCTGTGCACAAGCAGTAAAAAAAACTAAAAACATGGCCAGTTTGGCACCCTGCAGAAAAATGTTGGGAGCCACTGTTTTACACCCATCCAGTAGATCTTTGAATCACCTACTTCATTGGTAGTCAATTGCCAGACCTCCAGTTGGTTAGGTAGAACAGTGTCATTTATCCCCCAACAAATGGATGTCTAACAATTCACTAAACCTTACCTACTATATTTGTCTCAAACTGGGACCAAACGGCCTGCCCATCACATTAATAACCTAGACCAATCTACAGTCTTTGAAGGCCAAGACAAGGCATCATTTTGGAATCTCCCTGATACTGCACAGGTGTCAATGATTAGCTCACTCATTTTGACAGCAAGACATGTGAAGAATCGGGGAAATCCCTAAAACCTGCACTCTCCCCTCCCTTTAGGAATACTGAAAATAAATGATCGCCAAAGATACCTGTCCGTGTACAGTTTCATTGTTTTTGCAGTCCCAACTGAAAGATTGATTAGTTTATTTATTGTGGGGTGGAGATACAAATAGACAAATGGGCAATTAAGATAAGTGACTGCATCAATTAGCACATAGAAAGTTATATAGTCTAACCCTTTATGACTCCTAAATCAACACACACCCCTACAAAATTGACAGTTGCGCACCAATTTGCATATATCTTGTTAAGGGCCAGAGGTGTGCAACACATTCCTTCAAAATGTGTTGCGTACCCTTCTGATCCTTAATGATCTGATAAAGCCAGGTTACGTCTCTGTGATGATTTCTCTATCACCTAAAAACAACTGTGGGTTTTTTTCAAAATAGCCTTTGTGTTGTATTGACCACGTCTATTTAGAAAACTAGTTATTTAGATTAATAGATTAGGCTAATTAAGACATGCTGTGCCAATAGTTCCTGTCTTTGCCATACATTACCTCCCCATTTGCTGACTGCTAACCCTTTCAGTGGGCCCGCCACCCCTAACACTTTAAAGTGTTATGTGTCAGTGACTGGGGGAGGTAATGTAATGCTGAGACAAGAAGTCCCTATATTGCATTACATTATTCTTTTACTTTTGACAGCTAATAGGACGCCAATTGGGTGAGATGACTGTATCCTTATACACAACAGTAAATTAGTTATTTAACGATAAAAGAAAAGAGCAGTGCAGGGGAGAACTTCTAAGTGTAGTAGGTGTTATTTCGATGCCAACACCATCACCCAGTGCTCAAAGAATATTACTCACATTTACAAGAGGCATTAATAGATCACCTCTAAATTGTGATAGCTCTCCTTGTATAAACCCCAGGTCGGTTACCCACGTCAGCAGCCTTCAGGAGATCCCAAAGAAGTAATGACTGTTACAAAACGCATACAGCAATCCTATTTGTTGTATATTTTTTTTTTAAACGCTTTAAAAATTCTTTAAGAATAAATTTGGCTAATATTTGCCATAGTTCTGTATTATTACTACGTCCCACTACCTTTACCTTTAATATTGGGCATCTGGATATCCACTTGGGTTAATACCCATTGTGCGAGCTAGATTAGCCCTAGAATCCTTTATTCCAGTTTCCATCGAGGAATTGGAGGATCTGAAGGTTGCTGAAATGGGTAACTGACCAAAAGAATGTGACGAGTGCACACAGAGAAAGAGAGCAAAATAGAGTAGTTTGCTCAAGGCATGTGTGGCCTCTCAGGTGCTGCTCGAGTCACGTTTTTCGCTCCCATGTGCCATTGCAGAGAGGAAATTTCCATAGTCATATCAGTCTGGTCCCACCCACAGGCAGTCCAGCCCCGAAATGTCAGGCAAATCCTCTCTGCACGAGAGAAACAGCACAACCCTTCCTAAGTGGAAGGGTATCCCAGGCATGGGCCCTTGTTTCTGTGTGCCTAGAGGGGAACAGCTGCATCCCACTGACGAGGTCCACATAGACCGAAACGTACGTCTGGGGTTGTGCTGTTTCTCTCGTGCGTTGAGGATTTGCCTGATGTTTCGGGGCTGGACTGCCTGTGGGTGGAACCAGACTGATATGAATATGGAAATTTCCTCTCTGCAATGGCACATGGGAGTGAAAAACGTGACTTGAGCAGCACCTGAGAGGCCACACATGCCTTGAGCAAACTACTTCATTTTGCTCTTTCTCGGTGTGCGCTCGTCACATTCTTTTGGTTTGTTGAAATGGTGACTGACCTGGTGTTTATATGAGGAGAGCTATCGCGATTTAGAGGTGATTTATTAATGCCTCTTGTAAATGTGAGTAATACTCTTTGAGCACTGGGTGATGGTGTAGGCATTGGAATAAGACCTACTACTCTTAGAAGTTCTCTCCTGCGCTGCTTTTTTCTTTTGTCATTTTTTACAGTGTTGTGCCCTGGGGAACCCAGACCCATATTGTTTGCAAGCTGCGTAAAAAAGAAAAAAAGTGGAACATTTGAAGGACTTTTAAAATGTTCATCTGGTACAGTGTTTGTGTTTAGTGTGGAGCTCCCATTGTGTAATTCCCTGAGACTACTTCTTAGTTGTTCCTGGGTGAATAACACACTTTTTTGTGTAGTTCGTTATATATGAATGTTAAAATCGAATAATACATTGTTACTGATGAAGTGGTGTTTGCCATGAAAAAACGTAGCATGTATGCTATTCTAATACACAAAAGAAGCAATCACAAGCTATGGGCATACCTGGGAACTCTCCGGTTTTGCCCCGGAGACTCCGGATTTCAAAGTGAATTACCGGGTCTCCGGGGCAATGCGTGAATCACCGGGTGGGCAGAGTTTAAGTAGAAACTCTGCCCACTTGTGCTTCATCCCGCCCGGTTCCTCCCACTCCCCGCATTCTTACATCCATTTTGCAGAGGGGTTTTGTGTTTTTTTTTGTTTTTTTTTGTCCCGCCTCCCGCGACTAAGCCCTGCCACTTTTATGATGCGATTCACATCATTTTCCTCCTTCTGGGCACTGACAGGGTTACCCTCCAGGTAGCCCTGTTTCAAAAGTTCCCAGGTATGGCTATGGGCAAACAGAATTGCAGAATATCCTTCCTCCTGTACATGGCTTACCGAGGACAAAGTTCAAAAGACACTGTAAAAAGTTATGGTGAATAAAGCACCTGGACCTGATAGTATACACCCAAGGGCACTTAAGGAACTTAGTTCAGTAATAGCAAGAACATTATACTTAATATTTATTGAATCACTTTCATCAGGCAAAGTGCCCTGTGATTGGATGAAAGCTGATGTAGTTCCATTGTTCAAACAGGGGCAGGATCCAAACCAGAAAATTATAGACCTGTAGGTTTTAATTCTGAATCAGTAAGATATTAGAAGGGTTATTAACCAACCGTGTGATGTCCAAGAGCATTATTAGTAGGAGCCAGCAGGGTTTTATGAAGCGTAAATCATGTTAAACTAGTTTTACTTGCATTGTACGAAAGGGTAAGTAGTAATTTAGACAAGGATCTTGCAAAGTATTTGATATTGTGCTTCACAACAGGTTACTTAGTGAATAAATTAAAAGGCTTCAATGTGTAAAGTGAAATACATGTGTATGGACATAGAGCTGGTTAAAATGATAGATATCAGAGAGGTGTTGTAAATGGAACATTTTCAAGTTGGTCTAAAGTTGTAAGTGGGGTGCCACAGGGTTCAATCCTGGACCCAGTGCTTTTTGACTTGTTTATTAATGATGTAGAATAGGGTATTGAAAGTAGTGTCTCAATTTCTGCTGATGACACTAAGTGTTGTAAAGCATTACATATGGAGCAGGATGTTATGTGTCTGCAGAAAGAGTTGGATAAACTAAGTGAATGGGTGGAAAAGTGGCTTAATGTAGAAAAATGTAAGGTTAAGTATTTGGGCTGCAGAAACAAACATGCTACATATAGATTAAATGGGAAAACTGCTTGGGGAATCATTGTTATGGAACAATTTAGGAGCGCTAATAGACGACAGGCTTCAACACAGTGTGCAGTGCCATTTCGCTGCCAGAGCCAGTAGGGTACTATTCTGGATAAAAAGGTATATAGATGCACAGGATGAGACTATAGTTCTACCTGTATACAAATTGTATACAAATTGGTTGTAAATGGAAAATTCTCCAGTACAGTTAAAGTGGAGAGTGGAGTACCTCAGGGTTCAGTATTGGGTCCGCTGCTTTTTAACATGTTTATAAATGACCTGGAAATAGATATAGAAAGCAAAATATCAATATTTGCAGATGATACTAAATTATGCAAAGCCATTAATTCAGAACAGGATATTTTCTCTCTACAGAGGGACTTACATACAATGTCAGATTGGGCAAACATGTGGAATATGAAGTTTAATGTGGGGAAGTGTAAAGTCATGCATTTGGGAGGAAACAATCCCAAGGCTACTTATAAACTTAATGGAATAATTTTAAGTGACTCGTTGCTAGAAAAATAATGTTATCCACTCTTGCTTCGATACCTCTTTTTATGCAAGACACGACTTTGTTTGCCTTTGCTACTGCTGTTTGACACTGGTCACTGTTTCCAAGTTTGTAGTTGACAAGGATACCCAGGTCTTTTGCCATTATACAAATCATTGGTAAGACCTCACCTTGAGTATGCAGTGCAATTTTGGGCACCGGTTCTGAAAAAGGATATACTAGAACTAGAGAGGGTACAGCGGAGAGCAGCAAAATTAATTAAGGGAATGGAGGACTTGACATATGAGGAACGACTAAACAAACTTGGTTTATTTACTCTAGAGGAAAGACGACTAAGAGTAGACCTTATCACATTGTACAAGTATATGAGAGGTCAATACAAGGATCTCTGCGGTGAACTATTTATTCCAAGGCCTGATCAGGTGACCAGGGGACACCCCTTGAGATTAGAGGAAAGGAGGTTTAAACTTTAGCAGAGGAAGGTTTTTTTTATGGTAAGGTCTGTCAAATTGTGGAATTCATTGCCCAGGGAGGTAGTTATGGCAGATACAATGGATACATTTAAGAGAAGATTAGATACATTTCTTTCAAAAGGGAACATACAGAGTTATACTGTTTATCAGTAGGCTGATCAGGAAGGTCTGATAAAGACTAATTTAATTAGTAGCAGGAAAGCTATAAAATTCTCAGTTACTGAGGTATGAGGTGAAGGTTGAACTTGATGGACTTGTGTCTTTTTTCAACCTAATTTACTATGTTACAAATCCTTGGCAAGGCCTCATCTAGAATATGGAGTACAATTTGGGCATCAGTTCTTAAAAATACATTATTTAACTGGAAAAAAGTGGAGAGATGTGCAACAAAACTGATAAAGGGATTGGAGGATCTGAGTCCTAAAGAGATGCTAGTCAAACTGGGTTTGTGTACATTAGAAAAGAGACATCTAAGGGGTAATATGATTACTATTTACAAATATTTTCAGGGTCAATAGCAAGAACTCTTCAAGGAACTAATTGATCAAAGAGCAGAACAAAAAACATTAAAGGGATAGTAATACTTTGTTTTATCTTTATTTTATTTTGTAGGCATTAAAAAAACATGAACGATATAAGTCTTATCTCTCAAACCTTTATGGTTTGAGAGATATTCACAAGCAAAATTTACCCTCCCGCCCCTTTTACCTAGTGTAAGCCATCTTTTCTCAGATGTGGAATGCAGTCCATAGACCAGACGGATAACAGTAGGGGACAGTCTTCTTCCTATGAGAACAATGAAAGCTCTGCCCCCCTTGACAAGTTCTTCAGGTTTTTCCCTTATCTTAATTGAATATTGTCCCTCTCTGCAGTCGACCTGGGCATCTCCCTTCTGCTCTGGCTGAGGAGTGTTACATCAGTAAAAGGGGCAGGAGGGGGATACTTTGTAATAGAATTACTCTTGAACTACAACTCTGCAGAATTTAAATAACACTCTCCAAAGTCCAAATACTATGATGATTAATTAGAGCTGCTTTTATTATGAAACATTAATATCTATTTAAGACTAGAGGAAAGGCACTTTCGACTAAGACAAAAGCAGAGTTTATTTTGCAGTCGGTAAAGTTATGGGATTCTTTGCCTTGGGGTACTGTACATACCGTAACGGATTTAAAAAAATATCAGATACCTGTCTAGCACAGAACAATATAGAGAATTATGACAGATGGTTTCAAAGCAGATAGTTTGTTGAGCGAGGAAAATATCTGACTGCCATTTGGAATCGGGACTGAACTTTTATAACTACTTGGGGCTTAATTTGAAATAAGGCTTAATTTGAAATAACTTCAGTAGGGTTTTTGCTTTCCTCTGGATCAACAAGGGTGATATATTGTTATATTTCGTTTTCTCCTTTTCAAGGGTTAATTCTTTCATTCAGTATACAGACAGCAACTGAAGGGTTAAAGTCTTTCATTACCTCTTAAAGGACCACAGCCGGAGAAAATCAGTAGTAGTTTCTGTATTTCTTTTATTGGTGACGAAGATTTGACAGGTGTAAGGTTATACAGGTTACAAGATGCTTCAAGATGGTTCAGCATTTCAGGGGTTAATGATGTTATGGGACAGCATGATGGTAAGCTGTATCCCCTACAATTCTTATTCTTTCTTTTAAGGCTGACACTTATATAGTGTAAAAAGCACATGGTCATCAGCTAGAATCCACTGCATATGTTCAAACATGGAAGTACTGTGAGTCTTCTAATGAATATTAACCACATGTAATGCATATATATACATTTGATTGACTTGCACAGATGATAACTATGAAGTCACTAGTATGCTAGGATAGGCTAATGCTAGGAGTAGTGGCAGCTAAATTTAACTTAACTTTGAGAGCAAGGTGATCTAATTCTATACTTATCTGTTATCTGCTGATAATTTAAAGATATAGTGAAGCAATTGTGATCTAACATATATCATGAGCTGAACTTGATCGACACATGCCTTTTTTCATCAACTGTTACTATTTCACTGTCACATTCCTGTTAATGTGGCATCTTTTTAGAAGAAGACTTTTATCTTTTATATTTATTATTGTTTTGGCATTCTTAATACATGTATTTATAAGCCTGGTAACTTTTTCTGTGCCTGGCCCTATGAAGTGATAGGATTCTAGCTCCCTAGTAACCTACCCGCCAATAAATCTTCCCCACCAACCGCTGATACTTAGCCTCTTATATAAATATAAGTGACGCAAAAAAGAGGTGGATATAACAAACAAAGCTCAAGACTACTTGTGGAGGATTATTTGAGTGGGCTAAAGTTGTTCATTTGAAAACAGAGTTAAATCACTAGCCTGTTTTGTTTAAAGGGATAGTAATGTTTCAAAATAAAAGCAGCTCAAATTAACCTTGATAGTATTTGGGCCAAGGAGAGTGTTATTTCAATACTGTCAGAGTTGTAGTTCAAGAGTAATTGAATGATAAAGTATCCCCCTCCTGCCCCTTTTACTGATGTAACACTGCTCACCTCAGAGCAGAGGGGTGTTGTCCAGATGGCTTACAGAGAAGGACAATCTTCAATTAGTATAAGGGAAAAAACTGATAAACCTGTCAAAGGGGCAGGGTTTTCATTGTTCTCAAAGTAAGAAGATTGTCCCTTGCTGTGAGCAGTCTGGTCTTACAACCAGATTACACATCTGAGTAGAGGTGGCTTACACTGGGTGGGAGGGGGATACTTTATCTTTTTCAATTACTCTTGAACTGCAACTCTGACAGTATTGGAATAACACTCTCCATGGCCCAAATACTATGTAGCTTAATTGGAGCTGCTTTTATTGTGAAACATTACTATCCCTTTAAGATCCAGTGTATGTGAAAACCTGGAGGCTAGGAAAGCCTCAATAAAATGCGAGTGCCTGTCTAAGGGAATATTTCCATCCGAAACTACACTCAGACTGCACCGTTGAATTATTTAACAGTTATGCTAATTAAGGCATGCCGTGTTGGCAGTTCCTGTTTTAGCCCTGAATTATCTCCTCATTCACTCACATTTAACATTTTAAGAGGGATCACTTTCCCTAGCACTGAAAGTGTTAAGTGTAGGTAATACAGGGCTAAGACAGGAAGTCCCTGCATTGCATGCCTTAATCTTCGAACATCTAAATAACTCAAAAACTAGTGATATAAAGAAAAATTGCTAATGGAACATATAGATGGTTTGGAAAGCTCCTTCAAAATCATTAAGGTTGTTTTTAGGTGATAGTATTCCTTTAAAGGGAACCTATTGGAAAAATAAACTAAAGAGGATCAGATACACCAAAGTAATTTACCCCATAGCTGTTCACCACTGCAGTACACCTATGTTAAGGTGACCAGATTTTTAAAATGAAATCCGGGGACATTTTTTTCTCCACCCTCACACCCTGTCCACCCTCACACCCTGTCCACACATTGCCCACACTCTGTCCACCCTCACACCCTGTCCACGCACTGCCTACACTCTGTCCACCCTCACACCCTATCCACACACATCTACCCTGCCCTTCTCCGCACACTGTCCACCCTGCCCACCTCCACATTGTCCACACTGTCCAGCTCCACATTGCCCACATCGTCTGCCTCCACACACTGCCCACATTGTTCACCTCTACACTGCCCACCTCCATACCGCCCAATCTGTGCATCTCCACACTGCCCACCCCATCCTCCTCCACAAACTGCCCATCCTGTCATCCTACAAACACTGCCCACATTGTCCACCTCCACACTGTCCACACCACATTGTCCACCTCCACACTGCCCACCCCATCCTCCTCCACAAACTGTCCACCCTGTCCTCCACACACTTAAAAAAAAAGTTCAGGGGTAGGGGAGAGACAGTGCAAATGCTATCTCAGTGTAGTAAAATTAGATTTAGTCACAGTATAAATATACACTTTTAAAATAGTAGCAGGTAAATATGGAAAGGATGTCCCAAGTGAACAATACCAATAATATTAAAAGAAATGGGAAAAGAGAATTAAAAAAAAAAAAAAAAAAATATATATATATATATATATATATATATATATATATATATATATACAAAAATATTGTTATTTTATTGTATTCGTTGGTTTACATGTTTGTATGTATGTGTGTATATATATATATTATATTATATTATATATTTTTTTTTTTTTTTAATTTTCTTTTTCCATTTCTTTTAATATTATTGGTATTGTTCACAATATTAGCCACTTTCTCTCTTCTATCAAAAGAATTTTTAGCGGGGGCAGTACGCTAGATTTATATATTTATAGAGTTCAATACACCGCCGGTGCCTCTGTCAAAGTTCTATATTCACTTACTTAACCGCACTTTTTCCAACATGTCCTAATTATCACTGTGCATGGATATATTCACTCTGTGTGGCGCTAACCCTCCCTCCTCCACACACTGTCTACCTCCATACTGACCACATTTCTCACCTCCACAATGCTGCCTGCATTCCTGCACCCCTTGCTCTGAGTGCAGCACCGAGGTCCTACGCACTACAACCAATGAGAGAGGAGTATCCTGGCAAAACCTCCTCTCTCATTGGCTGCAATTTCAACTTGTTGGGAAGGCACTGGATGGCAGATACAGCGTAGGTAATGCAGTCTGTGCCTTCCTGTTGATGTGTCTGCTTTAGTAAGATCCGGGGACAGATCCTGGGACAGATTCTAGCTGGGGGACAGTGGCCTCAATCCAGGGACTGTCCCCGGAAACCGGGGATGTCTGGTCACCCTATCCTATGCATACCTTAGAACTTCCTCATCTTGAGCCCCCAGACAGGGCTCATGTGCTGCTGACCAGGAGGATGTTAATGACGCGATTTGCATCATAAAGGGGGTGGGGCTTAATAATCTTTATGTCATAAAATGGGCTTGAAGTGGGAGGAACAGGGTGGGAAGGAAAAGAAACTCCCCGCCGCTGGAGAATCCGCCTCTGTCCCTGGAGACCTGGTAATTCAGTCTGAAACCGGAGTCTGGGGCAGGTCCTTAGAGTTCGCAGGTATGTAGATTTGAAGATTATAATGAAAACAATACATATTTTCAGCTGTTTCCTATACTTCACCAGTAGCTGTGTATTTTGGGATTACTGTGTATGTATTTAGATACCCTATATTATAGACTAACATCGGTCAAAATTCTGTTACCAGAGGCCTAACATTTAGTCTTAAAGGGATAGTAATACTTCATTTTAACTTTATTTTATTTTGTAGGCATTAAAAAAACATGAAGAATGATATAAGTCTTATCTCTCAAACCTTTATGGTTTATGAGATATTCACAAGCAAAGTTCCCCTCCCCGCCCCTTTTACCTAGTGTAAGCCATCTCTTCTCAGATGTGAGTCTGGTTGTATGACAGTACAGATAACAGAAGGGGACAATTTTCTTTGTATGAAAACAATGAAAGCCCTTCCCCCCCTTGACAAGTTTTTCAGCTTTTTCCATTATCTTAATTGAAGATTGTCCCTCTCTGCAGTCTACCTGGGCACCTCCCTTCTGATCTGGTTGAACAGGGAGGGGATACTTTGTTTGTGAATATCTCTTAAACCATAAATGTTTCAGAGATAAGACTTATATCATTCTTCATGTTTTTTTAATGCCTACAAAATAAAATAAAGTTAAAATGAAGTATTACTATCCCTTTAAAGAAGAACTAAAACCTTTTGAAAGGGGATCTATCAACCCTATACATGTTGGTCTAAATAGTTAGTTTATGTAGCGACTAGATGTTATAACACTTTCATTATTTTAATAAAATCGTCAGTTTGCCAAAAATAAACGAGTAAAGATTGCCCTGTGTCCTACTTCCGGGCAGACTGTGGTTACTCGCTCTGTACCACAGTCTGTCACTCTTCCTCTGCTCCCCTCCCTTGATCGAGGCTTCTCCGATGATGGAGGATTTCTGCATGTAAGTTGGAGTGGTCTCTGGCCAATGAGAGTGCTCCAGCTTACGTACAGAGAGTGCATAGAGGGAGGGGAGCAGAGGAAGAGTGACAGACTGCAGTACAGAGCTGGTAACCACAGTCTGTCTGGAAGTAGAGCCAGGGCAATCTTTACTTGTTTATTTTTGGCAAACTGACGATTTTATTAAAATAATGAAAATGTTATAACATCTAGTTGCTACGTAAACTAACTATTTAGACCAACATGTATAGGGGTGATCCCTTTTAATACCCCTCTATTTACCTTACTATGGTTAGAATATCCTAATGGCTCCTATTATTTGTACTTTTGTGCCTTTTGTTCCTGAGATGACTTCTTCAGTCATGTCCTCGGAGGCAGACATGACAGTTGCTAGCAGTTGTTTCAAGCTGGAGCAGACAGAATTCATGTATCTCCTTAACTTTTTAAAGACCAGAAGAATGAGCAACACATTATGAAACAATTAGTTGCAAACCCTATGGTCCTGAAAGATTTTTAAGATTTTCTATGTGCAATTACGCTTGCTCGGGAACATGATAGTTAAATTTAAATTTGTTTTTATTGTTATTTTGAGATTTTGTGTCTCCCTTTAAAAAAAAAAAAAAAAAAAAAAAAGTGAAGGATAATGCAACCGCTTTCAAAAAAGCAATGGATGCTTATCTAGCACAGAACAATATTGAAAATTATGACAGATGGCTTCAAAGCAGATAGGATATTGATGTAGGGAACTATCTGACTGTCATCTGGAGTCAGGAAGGAATTTTTTTACCCACTTGAGGCTAAATTAGAAATTTTTGCATCTGACCTCTGCAGTTTCATCTTTGCAGCTTTCTCTTGCTATCATGCCTGAGTTTAGGGTTCATATGCACAAATTCAAGAGTGCAGCAGCTCTGACTGCTGGTGGGTACTTAGTTTCAATGAGTTCTGCTCATACCCTCCAGAATTTCAGACGAACAGAGGTATATTTACAGTCACTACTGAAACACGTTATTTATGTATATACACAAAACAAGGGGAGTGCACAGAGCTGGTCATAGACAGAATAATTATATTTTCTTTACTTGAAATTATATATTTATATTCTGCAAAGAACATCTCGTAGTGTATGGTAGTGATCGCTCCTGTGTCTGGATTTCTCTATGCCATTTGCAGAATGCATGTATTAGAGCCTCCACCCTTGCTTCTGTGCTGAAAAAAGTACATTATCACGCTATTTTATAAAATACAGAAGATCAAAAAAACATAATATGCCTGATTAAAAAGGTACAGTTGGAGGGTATATAAGCCAGATTTTATTGACTGATATAACATGCTTACTGTTGGTATATGAATTGCAATGGCAACGTTTCTCATGTAACTGTAAACCCATCAGATGCAACGTAAGGACCCTGGGGCAAATGTATTGTGAAATGTGGAGTAACTATGTGGCAAATCAACTATACCACACAAAACTAATAAACAAAATAATGTTTTAATGGAGCAGAAAACTTTTTTTTTTATGAAAAAAAAAAAAAAAAAAATAGTGTAGGGATTTTCCTATTGAGTAAAATAAGGGTACTCCCACTGCCGAGAGATTTATATTTCCAGAGTTATTACAGTTTAAACCCATGTTTTTTTACATTAGCAGTGCCCTCTAGTGGTCAAATTCTAATTAGATTTCCTGTTAGATTCTAATGGAGAGGAAAGTCAGAAAAGTCAGAGACATGCAATTCTCCATAGAATGTGATAGAAACTGCCTGTCACTTCCTGTCAGTTAAAACAATCAGGAAGTAAACACAGTAAATTCACTTCCTGATTATTTAAACTGCTATAATTTTTGAATAAAACATCTGACAGAGATGGGAGTGGCCTTGTTTTATTCAGCAGTAAATACTCTGTAATATATGTGTGTTCATAAAAAAAAAGTTTACTGCTCCTTTAAAAATCTGTTAGACCCTTTCATGCTAGATATGTGTGCAACCCATTGCTTTGCAATTAATTGCAGACCTCTCTAGCACTCACGGTCTTAAAAGACAGATTTAAAGAGATAGTAATGTTTCACAAAAAAAGCGGTTCCAATTAATCTTCATAGTATTTGGGCCATGGAGAGTGTCATTTCAGTACTGTCAGAGTTGCAGTTCAATAATAATTGAATGATAAAATATCCTCCTCGCACCCCTTTTACTGATGTAACACTGCTCACCTTAGAGCAGCAAGACTGTCCAGATGGATCGCAGAGAGGGACAATCTTCAGTGAGCATATGGAAAAACCTGTCAAGGTGGGCAGGGCTTTCATTCTTCTCACCGTAAGAAGACTGTGCCTTGCTGTGAGCTTGTCTGGTCAAGGGACCAGATTCCACATCTGAGGGGAGGTGGCTTACACTAGGTAAAAGGGGTGGGATACCTTATCATTCAATTAATATTGAACTACAACTCTGACAGTATTGAAATAACACTCTCTATGGCTCAAATACTATGAAGATTAATTGGATCTGCTGTTTTTGTGAAACATTACTATCCCTTTAAATCCAAACCTCTTTGCGCATATGGTCTTGGATATCCCCAGAGTTGGGATTTTTTTTCCTGATATCATTTAAAGGGTTACTATACCAACAGCAATAAGCAGTTCTTTTTACGTTAACAGGATGAGTTAGATCAGTGGGAGGTTTTCATACAGCAGTCAGGTATATGTTACAGATATTTTTGCATTGAAAGTGCAGCTGCTTGTATATTGTGAGCTCCATTTTAGTCTATCTTTAGCTCATACCTCCTGTCAATAGGCTTTATCACTGGTTGTTTCTTAGACAAAGACAGTAGACTTCAAATACCCAAACAAGATGATTTTTCTCAATAGACTGACAACAGACGCTTGTGTATTTTTGGGACTGAATGGTGACTCTCTAGTCAGGTGCTTGATCAGTAAGTTAAGCATTTTCCAGGGCCATTGATAAACAAGGATGATCAGCACTTTTTATCAATAAAGAAAAAATCACTGTTGAAACTTAACCCTTTGAGTGTCAGAGGGGTATGCAATGCATTGCGTACCTCTCTGTCACTCAAAGGGTTAAAACTTTTATGTATATACTAAACAATGACAGTCTCTTCTTATCTGATCTAACACATTTTGTGTTAAAGGGACAGTAATGTTTGCCACAAATCCCATCTCTCAAACCGCTATGGTTTGAGAGATATATGCACTGAAACTTCCCCCCCCCCTCCCTCCCCTTCTACTGATTGACAGCAGGAGATTTGAGTCGTGCGACTCGAGGAGGCTCTTCAGCAGAGCCAACATCTTTTTATTAAAAAGAATTACTTCATTGGAACGGTCTACAAAGTGTGCTTGCGAGAGATATTCACATTCAAAGTTCCCCCTCCCTCCCTTCTCCTGACATCAAGGCGAAGGGGAGGGAGGGGGGAACTTTTCAATGCAAATATCTCTCAAACCGTAGTGATTTGAGAGAGAGGATTTGTGGCATATAGTTTAATTTTTTAACCCCTACAAAACTATAAGCATTTTTTATGGGGCATTACTGTCCCTTTAACTGACAGTAGCTTGCAACAATAGGATACAACATATATTGAATGCTCTACTGCTGTGTGAAGAATATATGCCTATTTCAGTCCTCCTGTTAACCCTTTGAGTGTCAGAGGGGTAAGCAACACATTGATTTGCAATGCGTTGTGTACCCCTCTGGCACTCAAAGGGTTAAAAACATAAAACTGAACGTGTCCCCTTTAGGTAAGATTTTAATTGATTTTTAAGACAAAAGCTATCTGTGTTATGTTAGACATTTGTTATAGGAGTAGTTTTTGAAGAATTAAACTTTATTTGTTGGTGACAGTGTGGCACATTTATGCTAATTAGTTTCAGTGTTGGGCCAACATTACCACACTCTGTGCTATGAATTAATCTAACAAACAGAATACAAGCCTGCACTATGTCATATAAATTGCTTAATTGTGTACCTGTCTATAGAATTCAGTACATTACTACCCACAACACCCAAGTGAATTATTATGTATGTGTATGGGCACTAATATATGTTGTACACAGGTACACATTAATTAAGGCATTTATATGAATTAATGCAGGTTTGTATTCTGTTGCTTTTTAATTTGGGTTTGTTTTTTGAGGATCTGCTCAATCCTTGCTGCAATTCATTCACTGTGCACTTCGTTTACTATTTTATACATTATATGGTGTTTAATGCTGTGAGTTTTTTTCCCTAGCATGAATGACTGTAGGTAGAACCCACACGTTGGTAGTATATTTTATAGCACAATGAGGGGTATTTGACGCTTAACACAACTAATTGGCACACTATTCAGGGGTTTGGTGTGAAGTGCCACACTGTAAGGCCAAAACAAATAGGTTCATCTCCATAGCTTCCCCGGAGACCTGGTAATGCAGAGTCAAAACCGTAGTCTCCAGATTACTGGGTCTCTGGGGCAGAGGTTGATTCTCCGGATGTGGGGAGTTTCTAATGAAACTCTGCCCACTTCTGCTGCTTCCCATTGTGTTCCTCCCACTCTCCGCCCTCTTCTCCTCCTTCCCCAGCCTATTCGTTATAGTTTTTCTTTACTTTAGAAGCTCCGCCCCCACTCACGACTAATCCCCACCCCTTTTTGACACAAATCGTGTCATTTATCTCCCCCCAGCGGCACCACAGGACTCCCATCTCTGGGCAGTCCACAACAAAAAGTTCCCAGAGGGGCAATATTCAATTAGCATAAGGGAAAAACCTGTCAAGGGGCAGGGTTTTCCTTATGTTCACAATAAGAAGATTATCCCTTGCTGTGTGCTGTCTGGTCTCAAGACCGGATTCCACACCTGAGGGGAGGTGGCTTACACTAGGTAAAAGGGGCAGGAGGGGGATACTTTATCATTCAATTACTCTTGTACTACAACTCTGACAATATTGAAATAACACTCTCCATGGCCCAAATACTATGAAGATTAATTTGAGCTACTTTTATTTTGAAACTTACTATCCCTTTAACTCTTTGGATGTTAAATATTTTTCCTTGGTCCCTATCATCTAATAGGTTAAACGACATAAAGGGATAGTAACACTTGATGTTCAAAAAAGATAAATTGTAAGGTTTTTCCTCCCGAGTGCTCCCAGTTTTTTGGGCACAGCATCTCAACGGCCTGAAATTGTACAGTGGCGCTGTAGCTACACCATCCTATGGAGGTTTATGGTCAACAGACCAGAGCTGTGTTACTATCCTTTAACAAAGTACGATTACACCATGTCTTTTCCTCTAGGGACTATAACTTTGGGAATTGTACAGGTATAACCTTTCCTTACTATGTGGAGATGTTTTTTTCTTTTTTTTTCTTTCTCTCCAAACAGGCAGTGAGAAATTATTCAGACCTTTCATCTCTTCTATACATAGACCTTTTACAGAACCAAAACCAGTTTGTTTGCATGGCCAATTGGCCACAACCACTAAAGGGAACAAATAGACGTTTACCACCTTCCTGTGTAAAACAGCTGGGCCTTTATTCATATTGCGTGCCAGATTACTCAGACTTCCAGAAAACTGTGCATATTTTATATTAAAAAATAAATTATTCAAAAGCTGTTGTAAAATATGGCATTATTTATTTAGCCACTTTCCAAATGGTTTAGTCGTTAGATGTACAACTTGAGTGTGATATGTAAATCACATTGCAGCCCTTTGATACTATTACACTAAAGGAACATTGCACTTTTTTTTTTCTTTTTCCTTAAAATAACTATATTGTAGGCCTTTTCCCACTAGTAACACATGGATACTTTCACTGCTGGAAGATCCATCTTTACAGAGTTACTATAGTTTAACCTGTTGGATTTTTACATTTACGGTGTCCTGTAGTGACCAGATTTCAAATGGTTATTCTGTTGCATTTTCTGGGAGAGTCACTGACAAAACACTCTCCTCTGAATGTGATAGTAACTGATAAGTCACTTCCTGTCAATTTGAGCTTTCAGGAAGTAATGACACTCTTTACTCCTTGACAGTTTGAATGGTTATACTTTTTGAATAAAACAACTGACAGCAGTCAGAATTATTTTGTTTTGTCAGCAAGAAAATCTCTATAACGTATGTTTTCTTAAGAAAGTTTACTTCTCCTTTAAAGTTGTAAATCTTGATTTATTCATTCATTTTGCAATGTTCATCCATGTTAACACCTAATATTATCTTGGGTAATTAAAATTTAACTGATCTGCACTTCATGACTGCATATGTAAAATGTCTGTTTTCTGAGGCCTAAAATCTAATTGTATGTGCTTTTTCTGGGGGCTCCCATTGGCATATCAATCTTTATAGGTGTCAGTGGGCTGAGATAACACAGCCTTTTTGAATAAGATCTTAAGATAACAGAATAAGCTTGTTTCTTTCATTACAAAGAGCATACGCATTGATGTCTATATAGTACAGTATGTACATGCATTAAAGGAATAGTATTGCGTAAATTTAACTAATTTTAATATTGTAAAGATTAAAAGTATGAATAGAATGAGGTATGTCCCATCTCTCAAACTTGCATGGTTCCTGTTTCACAAGAAGTCTGCCATCTAGCTGAGAAGCAGATTCTGGTCCTGGGACCACCCTGCGGCTCTTCAACAGAGCCAAAATAGCGCAATATAGAAATAAATACTGGTTTGCAAGCACACTTTGTAGACCATTCCAATGAAGCATTTATTTCTATATTGTGCTATTTCGGCTCTGCTAAAGAGCCGCAGGACTGTCCCAGGACCCGAATCTGCTTCTCTCAGCTAGATGGCAGACTTCTTGTGAAAAGGGAACTTTAGATGCTTCGATCTCTCAAACTATTCAAGTTTGAGAGATGGGACATCATTCTATTAATATTTTTAATCTCTACAATATTTCAGTTAAATTTTAGCAATACTGTCCCTTTAAAATAGAAGTTTAGGGTTCAATTTTACAGAGCCAACCTAAAAACTGTTTTTTTCAGATGCTAGCTAGGAACAGGGACATTTTAGTCCATGGGGGTATCCTGCTTTCTGTGCAGATGTTAACCCCTTGAATTCTAGAAAGAGCTCCAAAGCATTGTGATACAATGCGTTGTTGAACTCTCTCTCATTCGAGGAGTTAAAGGGATAGTAATGTTTCACAAAAACAGCAGCTCCAATTAATCTTCATAGTATTTGGGCCATGGAGAGTGTTATTTCAATACTATCAGAGTAGAATTCCAAGAGTAATTGAATGATAAAGCATCCCCCTCCTGCCACTTTTACTGACGTAACACTGCTCACCTCAGAGCAGCAAGACTGTCTGGATGGATCGCAGAGAGGGACAATCTTCAGTGAGCATAAGGAAAATCTGTCAAGGGAGGCATGGTTTTCCTTATGCTCACAGTAAGAGGATTGTCCCTTGTTGTGAGCTGTTTGGTCCCATGACCAGATTCCACATCTGAGGGGAGGTGGCTTACACTAGGTAAAAGGGGCAGAAGGGGGATATTTTATAATTCAGTTACTCTTGAACTACAATTCTGACTGTATTGAAATAACATTCTCCATGGTCCAAATACTGTGAAGATTAATTGGAGCTGCTGCCTTTGTGAAACATTACTATCCCTTTGAGGCAATTATAAAACTTAAATATTCTCAATGTATTCCTAGATTTGGATGCAGCCATTCACAATTTCACCATGGGCCTCAAAGGTTCTTAAATCTTCCCTGGATGGAAATATAATATTTGAAAATTTATATAACCCATTTTTGTTTTGAAGTGTTAGTGTTCCTTTAACTGTGTATCCTATAAGTGCTTGCTTGGTCTGTGTATAAGATAATAACTTCCCTAATACTTCCCACAGGCAAAGATCAGATTGTTAAAAGAATGCTACAACTTGGTTAAAGTTTTGTCTATTTTACAAATACCTTTTTCCTGTATGATGAAGGGGAATTAATTCTGTTGAGCTTTTGCTCATTAATGATGGTGTTAATCATTAGTAAAGATTTCCCTTATGTTATTTTGAGACTAGATATTTACACAGGCAACCTAACAGCACAGCGTATACAGCAGATCAACCTACCAGTGTGAACTTGCCACCATTATACTACACTTCTTCAGTGATCCAGTGGCTAGGACAGAGAAGTGTTGAAATTGTGGTCAATGAGCGGTACACGTCTGCAAAATTTGATTGGCTGATACCTGAGAGCCTCCATTGTTTGGAACACTGTACTCAGCACCACAACAATACAGTCTCCTGCAGTCAACTATGTGAACCACATCCACATAGCCTGCCATACAGATCTGCTTTGCTGCTCCTACATTTATTATAGGGTAGGACGGTCTGATTCCAGTGCTTGAAATCTGTGAATTGGGCATGTTTTCAAAGCAATATAGACAGAAACATATTTATTGCAATATAAGTTTATTTAGCTAGAATAATTTACATATGTTGGAGACCTCAGCCTCATCATTAGGCAAATTGTAAAACCATTGTCATGTCCATAGTTTCAAGGGGTTTGAACAGACCTTCTAATAAATAGGACTGCACCTTAACAGTAGTGTCTTACCCTCCCACCTAATCATGCTGCTGCCCTGACTGTTACATGACATGTTATGCTTAACTGCATACCTGCTTTATGTTTGGACTTGAATTTCACACAGCTAATCCCCCTTTGTTTTCAAGAGTCGGTCAGATTTTAAGAAAAAACATTCTTACTTAAATTGAGGGCAGTCTTTTCAAGCTCTTTTCTTTTTTTAAGATTAAAGTGTAGTTAACAAGTTCAAGGATGTCAAACTTCATACCGGTGGGGCTGGGATGGTGCATATGCATATATATATATATATATATATATATATATATATATATATATATATAATATAATTTTTTTTTTTTTTTTTTTTTGCTTTACATTTTCATTGCATGCATATGTGAACATGAATTTATAGTGGTTGTTGATATGAAAAAGATTGACAAGGCAATATACATTCATTAAAATGAAAATGTGGTGTTGCCAGGCCTAATGGAAATCCCACAATGTGGAGAATCAAGACATCAGGGTACAGATAGAGTAGGGTTGCCACCAAGCCGGTATTTTACCGGCAGGCTGGTAAAAAAAATTGCTTCTGTCCAATGTTAAGTCTATGGAGAGAATGCCATGGCCGGTATTTTTTTTTTTTAAGAAAAGGTGGCAACCCTAAGAGAGAGCAGGGGAGGGATGGCCTGGGGGGCAGGGGGGCAATTGCCCCCTGGGCTGGCCATGTGTTTGGGCTGGTGGGCCACTGCCTCACTCAATCTCCCACTTGCTGCTGTAAATGGAGCTACACTAGTGATACTACAGAACTTGTGAAATGAATCTATATGCAAGTGATACTGCAGCGCTACAATCCAAACATAGCTGCAGTAGTAGCATAATCCATTTCCCTTGCAAGCTCTATGGCATCACTATTCTATCTTTACTTACCCCTCTGGCGCTCAAAGGGTTACACAACGCATTGAAAAAGCAATGTGTTGTGTACCCCTCTGGCACTCACAGGGTTAAATTGTAAGCACTGTAGTATCACTAATGTAGCCCCATTTCAACAGTAAGCTCTGTGGTATCACTTGCTTTAATTCACAGCATTAAGGACAATTTTTAAAATTAAGGAAACAGGGGTGGGCTGGGACAATGGGCTTGGACGATAGTAGATATGGGCCACTTAATTGTAGTTGCCCCCTGGGCCGTATGTTGCCAGCCCTCCCCTGAGAGAGAGTGAGGAGAAATGGAGATATTTTATTGATCTCTCTGTGCTTCCCAAACCTGTCCTCAATTCACCCCACCAGGCTGTCACATTAACACAGGAGGATCTGTTGGAATGTCTGAACCACTGATTGGTCTGCCTATGATTGTGAAAGTAGGTGTTTAGAGGACAGAGCAGAGCAACCAGATTTTAATGACTTCTCAAGGATTTTTGTCATCTGTTTTTAGTGGGGATTTTTTGGTTTTGAATTTTAAAATTTGATCTTATGATACAGTAGTTCCATCCAGGGGTAAAAAGATTGTTCATTTATGATCTGCTTACTAATTCAGTTGTTGCAAGAGTGTTTATAGGGATAGTAATACTTCGTTTTATCTTTATTTTGTTTTGTAGGCATTAAAAAAAAACATGAAGACTGATGTCTTATCTCTCAAACCTTTATGGTTTGAGAGATATTCACAAGCAGTTTCCCCTCCCACCCCTTTTACCTAGTGTAAGCCATCTCTTCTCAGATGTGGAATGCAGTATATAGACCAGACAGATAACAGAAGGGGACAGTCTTCTTCCTATTAGAACAATGAAAGCCCTGCCCCCCTTGACAAGTTTTTCAGATTTTTCCCTTCTCTTAACTGAAGATTGTCCCTCTCTGCAGCCTACCTGTGCACCTCCCTTCTGATCTGGCTGAGCAGTGTTACATCAGTAAAAGGGGCAGGAGGAGGATACTTTGTCATTGAATTACTCTTGAACTACAACTCTGACAGTATTGAAATAACACTCTCCAAGGTCCAAATACTATGAAGATTAATTAGAGCTGCTTTTATTATGAAACATTACTATCCCTTTAAAGGGGCAGTGAAATGCAGGATATGCAAAGTCATATTGCCTATACGTTTCATTCGTTTATTTATTTACCTTTGGCTATTTATTTATTAATTTTCCAATTTTAGATACGTGTTCAGGGCTATTCCCCTAGATGTCTGCTCTGACTGTGTCTGGTCAGAATAGCAGGGCTAGTGTAACAATGTATGAATATATCTGCTAAAGAAAGGATTGGATAGGGGAAGAAACAAAACTCACATTAAAAGGATAGTAATAACTAATCCCTATAGCAAAGTACTACTTAAAAAAAAAAAAAAAAAAAAAAAAAAAAGTATTGCCCCCAGTGTCATCTCTCAAACCTTTATGGTTTGAGAGATGATCACTTCTAAAGTTGCCCTCTCCCTCCCCCTTCCCTGTAGTCAGCGTTGTAGCTGACTGCAGGAAAGAAAGTCGTGCGACTTTCAGGCGGCTCTCCAGCACAGCCAGATCGCGTTAATAAAAAAGAAAGCTTTCACTGAAATGGTCTTCTACGTGTGCTTGGCTTGCAAGCACACGTAGAAGACCGTTTTAGTGAACTTTTTTTTTTCTTTTATTAACGCGATCGCGGCTCTGCTGCAGAGCCGCCTGATGATCTCTGACCGGATTTCCCTGAATCAGCTAGAATGCTGATCACTAGGCACACGTTTTAGACCATTCCAATGAAGGGATTCCGTGTAAGTAACGAGATCTCGGCACTTCACAAGCGCCACCGTGTCGACCGACACTGATCTCCTGCTGACAGCTTTACAGCTGTCAGTAGGAGAAATCAAAATCAAACTTTAAACTCCCGTATCTCTTAAACCATAGCGGTTTGAGAGTTACGTTTTTTTGCATTTAGATCAGCTTTTTTAAGCTCTTCTAAATGCAAAACAGTTTTTTTTAGACATTACTAACACTTTAAAACTGATAGACAAAGGCACAGACTAACATCTTAACATTTTTAGTCTATACCTTTGTCTATCACTAGAAGCTGTTTTGCTTTTAAAGAACAAAATCATTTCCCCTTGACAGTTATTGTGGTACATTGTTCAACTCCCCCTTTCTGGCCAGATCCAGTTGGAGCAGTGCTGTTCCTTCTAGAGGTAGTAGCCCTGAAGAGAGGTGAAGATGCATATTATAATAACACTACAAAGCTTGTTATTTGAGTGTTACATATTCTGCACTTGCAGAGTAAGAAAAGTCAAAAAGGGAGTTGACTGTAACTTTCACCCTTTAAGGACCAGGGAAATCTGACGTGGATTGCACTTAAGGACCGGAGCAATTCTGACCTTTTTGACTAGGTCTTTGTTCAACAGTGGTTTCCCTCCAAGTCTCTTATTCCATCCACATAAATTATATACTGTCTTTTTTATGCAGAAGTAGGGATTTCTTTTAATACCACACTTATATGGATAACCCACCGTTTATTTTATTAAAGTTAAAGAAAACTGTTAAAAAAATGTAAAAAGCACCATTTTTTTTTTCTCTTGTGATCATTTGGGCGCAATGGGTTATATTTTCATGGATAACTGCATGAAAGGTATGACCGGTCATTCATACCTACAAAATGGGCAGTTTTAAGTGGGCATTGTCCCTCTGGGGTGAAATCCCCATGTCCCTCTTTCCCTCCCTATTTTCCCACTTTGTGTTTGATCAGACTTTGTGGTATGTATGTGTATTAAATTGCTCCACAACAATAAAAGTGGCATTAACTTTTATTTAAACTCCAACATAAATGTTTATAAATTAAACTGTGTAAATAAAATAGACTGTTCTTGCTAATTTTATTTATAACATTTACAGACTGCTGTCAGTAGGTCATTAAAGGACCTACATTTATCCAAGCCCCAGGTCCAGCACTGAAGGGGTTATTACCCCCAACTCTGGCCTGTATTTCTCCCTGTGTGTCTTTTCTCTGCTCCTCTTTCCCTTGCTTTACTAGTAAGGAAGAGAGAGGCAGAGAGCAGTCACAAAGGCAATGTGTAAGACACATTGTCTTTGTGAATGAAAATGCAATTACATGTGATCGTTCCTGGAGCGATCATGTGTACCGGCAGAACAGAGAAGGACTGAGACTGAGCACTCCGGTCCTGGAGCGCTCCGTTTCAGCCTGTAAAGCATGATAGCAGCGTGCATTGAGGCGCACTGCTATCATTTAACCCATAACATGCCATGATCGTCATTGGTCCTTATGGGAAGTTTTCCCATGACGGTCCTGGCACGTAATGGGTTGTTAAGGGGTTAACATGGTCAAGTCCACATATGAACAGTTATTCCTTCCTTCAAGTATCCTCTCAGTCAGGAGCAGGACAATGTTTTGTATAGTTTTAAGGGTATGAAACTCATCGGGTAGTAGGGTTGCCACCAAGCCGATATTTTACCGGCAGGCCGGTAAAAAATTGGCTTCTGGAGGGAATGCCATGGCCGGTATTTTTTTTGAAGAGAAGATGGCAACCCTATCTGGTAGCCCAGGGGCGGATTGTAGGGGAATACCAGCCCGGTCATTTTATTTTAAAACAGCCCACTAGCTGCACTTACGTCCCTATTGACACCCCCTTGTGGTCACTGTGCAGCATGAGAGAGCAGGCGCCAGAATATTATGTCATATCCTGGCACTCTGCTTTAACCCTTTGAGTGCCAGAGGGGTACGCAACGCATTGCAAAGCAATGCGTTGCATACCCCTCTGGCACTCAAAGGGTTAACAAGGAATGTGAAGGCTGTCACAGAGAGTGCCTGTGCTGGTGGCAACACAAACCTCTCCTTCAAAGTATCGTGGGACGGTGAGATCCTCTGATCTCCCCCACCGGCAAATGATCTAGCAGCCCACCAGGGGATGCCTGATCCCCCCCATAGGCCAATCCACCCATGGGGTAGCCCATAACCTATTTTTTCATAAAACTTTGGTTTGCCATATGGATGTATTTTATTATGTATACTTATAGTCCTAAAACATAGACCTGGTTAGCCAGTATTCCGTTATGTGTTAGACTGTTTGGTAGGAATGGTATTGGACTACCACAAGATTGCTGTCCTCACCTTTCATCAGTAGGGGACATGCAAATGAACTCTAAACTATTAACACAATCATCTCCGTAAATAAAGAGGTAGCAAAAGCCAGGAAAACCACATAGCTATCTTGGCAGCTGCCTTTTGACCCTGAAAATGTATGAGGTACAGTGGATTTGTTTAAAGGGATAGTAATACTTGGTATGTAAATAAATATATATTGTAGTGTTTATCACCCTGGGTAAAAAAAGGGTACTCTTACTGCTGAAACATGTTTTATTCAAAAGTTGATGCTATATTGTAGATTAAAAAAAAAACTATCTTGAGCAAGTCCCATCTCTCAGATCTTTAGCGGTATAACGTTTTAATGTTCCCCCCTCCTTACCCTTGCACTGACGTCATACAGAAGGAGATCCCGGTCCTGGGACCAGCCAGCGGCTCTTCAGCAGAGCTGAAAGAGCGATATTTGAAAAGAGCTAATTAATTGGAACGGTCTACAAAGTGTGCCTGGTTTGCAAGCACACTTTGTAGACCGTTCCAATGAGGTAGTTCTTTTTAAATATCGGTGTTTCGGCTTTGCTGAAGAGCTACCTCTAGTCAGCCAATACGGATCTCCTTCTGTCAACTTTACAGCTGACATCAGTGAAAGGGGAGGGGGGGGTTACTTTAAAATGTTATACCTCTCAAACCATAAAGGTTTGAGAGATGAGACTTGCTCAAGATACTTTATTATTTTTAAATCTACAATATAGCATCAACCTCTACGCGGGCATTACTATCCCTATAAGACAAAAGTAGAGAAATTCTGGGACAAAGCTCTATTTGAGTACAATAGAAAATTCAATTTATTTTAAACTGAGCTTTCTTAGAATCTAGAGATCATCCAGAGGATTAATTTTTTTTGTAAATATTGTGCCTTTGGTTTACAGTGGAATTGTTTCTTGTTAATAGTTATACGTATGCCTCATAATACCCAATGAATGCATGTGTGATTATATACTGTGTGTAAACAGATATGTTGCTGCCTTGGAGATAGTAGAAATTAAGCCGCAACTGTCACTTCGTAACAAATAGATGAATCTGAAAGAACATGAAATCCTATGTGTATGTTAGGCTTTTTTATTTAAAAGAATTGTTTGAGAATTTGCTTTATTTGTCAGTTTATACACCCATTAGACAGCATTGGCTGGCATGCCTGACCATCTGTCTAACATTCTACGCTGCACTCCCTCCCACTTGCCACTCCCTGATGGCCAGTAGTGGTGCATTTGCATATACTGAAAACAAAAAATATATATATATATATGTATACCAAAATAGTAAAGGGAAGCACTCTCACTTAAATCCGTCTCTTTGGGTGCTGTAGGTGAAAGGAACAGGATCCATGTATATGACAAAAGGTTGAAACAACCAGCACTCGCCGCAAAATATAGTTGACTAGTTGAAGAGCCCATGTATACGGATCACAGTGCCACCCAGCAACGGCAGTGGTGCAGTCATGCACAGTAGAGACTGCCCGCGCCATGGCTGATATAGAGCGGGGCATTCCGAATTCAGACTGTAGATATCTCTGTGCACCGTCTGAATTCGTAGTCCTCTCTGAGCAACTACAGTCTGAATTCGGAGCTCCCCTCTCCGTTATCGGCCTCGCCACGGGCAGTCTGTACTGCCCATGACTGCAACGTGCACAGCCGACTGTACTGCGCATGACAGCTTCTGACAAACATACATTTAGCAGATTATTATATAAAATAAGTCAGTCAACGTTTCAGTGCATCTTAGGTCCTGGTGAAAATGCATTGAAACGTTGACACTACTCAATTAAATCACTTATTCACTACATTTTTCTGTGAGTGCTGGTTATTTCAATTGTTTGTTATAGATATAGTTGATTTTGAAAGTTCTTTGACAATAAACAATGTTACAAAGTGACAGTTTACCTTTAAGCGTTATTGCGTGCGCACACACACAAACATGTCATGGGTTTTGATATTAAATGAAGGTAGGGTGTGTGATGGGGTATGCTATTATTAAAGCCACCATCACCAGTGATTTCACCTCATAATGTAGCAAGTGAAAAGCCTTTACATTGGAGCTTCATAACAACTTCGATGATTTTGGAAGAGCTTTGTTATCTATATAGTAGTACCCATTGTTAATTTAAAACTATAGTTTGATATTACGCTTCATTTATTTGTTAATTGTATGCAAATTTGATGGTACTGGCCAGTAGGGAGTGACAGGTGTGTGGGAGAGCAGTGAGGAATGTTAGCAGGGCTTTTTTTTGTGGGAGTACTCTGTATCTGCACTTCTTTTCTCAAAAAAAAAACCCAACATGATCCTATATGGTTCTTTAATAATAAAAATAAATAAATAAATAAATAAATAAAAATAAGTTCTATATTACCAGGCCCTCTCTTTCTATACAAATAACATTTAATGTTAGTATATATTTGGCATGCCAGCTAGGGTTACGTTTCATAAACTAACAAAAAAAATTAAATATCTTAACTCCTTAAGCAGGGCTCAAAATTTCCACTCGCCACTAGCCAATGGTGAGTGAAAATTTAGCCCTGGCGAGTAAAAATTCAGCCCTGGTGGGTATGTTTTGGCTTACAGTGGCGAGTAACTTTTCAGGTCTGGCTAGTAGCAAAGGACTTCAAATTATAAACCCTGTCTTAAGGACTCATGACGGTCCTGGACCGTCATGGGTTGTTATACCCTTAAGGACCGTCATGGAATTCCGGGCTCCCCGTGCGGCTGCATGCCGTTCAGGGAGTCCGGAATCGAATCACGCAAAAAAAAAAAAAAAAAAAAAGTGCTCCGTGGTCCTTAAGGGACCGCAAAGTACGTGCGCGGCTGGTCCTTAAGGGGTTAAATAAATTATCTTAAAATAAAAAAAGGCTAACATAAATTGAATTGAAAGCCCTTTCAAAATCCTATAAGTTGTCGTCTCCCCCCCCCCCCGACACACACATACATCACACTAAGGCTGATGTACTAAGAAAAGTTGGAGCAATACAGGTGATTCCATAACAATGTGCTGGAGAACTCTCTAGCATTCGGGGGGTTAAAATCAAGGGAAATTCATACTTGTCCTCATAGTGCTGTTGGCTTTCTTTAGAATTACTCCAGTTAATCATGGTACGTCAGCCTCGGTGTGAAGTAAGCATAGATTCTCTTCATCCCTCCTCAGGCTAACATTCAGGACCAGATGTCCCATCAGGCAAAGTAGACAACTGCCTAGAGCACCAGGTTCTAGGGGTCGTCTTAGTTGTGCTGGCCACACCCCATTTGGGAGTTGTGGGTGTGGCCAGAAAGCTTCTAGTTTTCCTGGTTTATGGAGGTATTTTTATTTACCAGTTTACAGACCCCTTTACTACGTATAATTTAATTATTTGGCTGCTAGAGAGGTTTCCAGAGCATGCATTTGCAATGCACTGGAGACCTGCCTTGCAGCCAAGGGGTTAAGAACTTTCTTGATACTTGTTTGTTATTATATAAAGTATTTTATGTGACTGGCAGCAGTTGGTGGGGCTAGAGGGTAGAGTCTTATGAAGAGTGGGGTGTGGCTATGTTTGGAGCCACCTTGGGTGCTTTTGCCTACTCGTTACTCAGATGTAAATCTGACCCTGAGATTGTCAGAATAAGGAGGGAATAGGCACCTTTACTTGCCTCTCAGGATGCCACAAATGTCATGGAGTTTATTAGTTAATATTCTAACACCGCTGTGTAAGCCAAGAAAATATAATTAATATTATTTCTGAATTTGATTTTTTATTATATTTATGTATTATTTTTAGCTGAACCATTCACCTCAAGACTCAAACAGATGAGGCTAAGAAGAGAAGACTTTGAGATTGTGAAAGTTATCGGGAGAGGAGCTTTTGGTGAGGTAAATTCAGTGTCCGTCCAGGTTCCATGTCACTAGTATGCAGTTTTCCTTACAGTGAGCAAAGAACTGCAAAGCACCATGGGACCAAATCACAAATCTTCAAATTCTCTTTGATTTAAATGGTGCTCTTAACCCTTTCAAAGCAATGCATTAGAGACTTATTTATCATTCAAGGGGTTAAAAGTTCCATCCCATTTAAATAATTGGGGATATAAATTTTCCCCCTTTTGGTGCAGCTGGACCTCTTTAGCTTGACGAGTAAAGCCCAAAGAGTCCAGTTCGGCATGTACATGTCTATTGAGGTTGCCAAGGTCACATATCCTGTAGTGTATAGAGATTAATGCCTTACATTGATCTGGTCACGTTAGGTGCATTTCAATTGGCCAAAGAGGTGTAATTCTGGATTTGTCCCCTATGATGTAGTTGATTTGCTCTAGAATTGCACCTCTATATCTTAAAGGGGATGTATCGCCTAAAATTTACGTTATAAAGTCTGGGCTGCAGCTACTTCTGGACAGACTGCGGATACCTGCTCTGTAACCGCAGTCCGTCGCTCTGCCTCTGCTCCCCTCCCTCTATCCAGCCTCCTCCAATGACTGAAGCTTCTGTCTTAAAGCTGGAGCGGTCTCATTGGAAGAGATCGATATCTATCCAATGAGACCGCTCCGGCTTACCGACAGAAAGGCTCCGTCATCGGAGGAGGGAGGGGAGCAGAGGCAGAGTGACGGACTGCGAATGCATGTAACCGCAGTCTGTAGGTGCAGCCCAGGCTTTATAACTTACATTTTGACAAAATAAAGTTTTTTTTTTTTTTTTTTTTTTAATACACTTTTAGTAAGATTAGCTACATAACCTAACTATTTAGCCTAAGTTTTATATGTGATGCGTCCCTTTTAATTAATTTTACTGTATGTTTCTGTAAAGCTAGTAAGGTTGATGTACTGAGAAAAGCTTGAGCAATTATAGGGCAAACTATATAAAGGGAATAATGAAAATTACTGTCGCAACCCAAGGGGTTATTAGCCCTATTTTAATCTGTGGGAATTTGATATATTTTTATTTGTTCCCTGTGGTGCAGATGGTTTGCCCCAGAACTGCCCCAGTTCTTGTTACATCAGCCTCTGAGTTTAAGGGAATGAAGATCTCTAGTTGATGTCATTCCAGTCCGTGGGGATACTTCACTAAGGTGAAATGCTCTTTACGGTGAGACTCACTCTTTCCTATGTTTACTATGGAGCCAATGTACTGAATTCTCTCCAACATGAAAATGAGGCTCCATAGATTAACATTGAAATTGGAGAGTTTCTTCCTCTTGAAAGTTTATAACTTTAGTGCATCTCCCCTGAAGAGTGTCACCCAGTCAGTGAGGGAGTGTTGAACGAGCTGCCCTAATTGTTTTTATAGTTGTAAAGTCATTTATTTATAAATGGTTCATTATGGTAGCCATTCTCCATTTTGATTGCTCTTTTCTTCTGTATCCCCATAACTACCCTGGTCAATCTCCTCTATCCCCTCTCTTACTCCTAATCTCCTCCTCCTCCTTCCAATTTCTTTCACCCCTGCAATCACATCTTTTAATTCTCTCCCTTTTTCTCTTAGGTAGCAGTTGTGAAAATGAAAGGCAGTGGTAAAGTCTTTGCAATGAAAATCCTACATAAGTGGGAGATGCTAAAACGAGCTGAGGTAAGAAGGACCAGGACCAACTTCTTATAAAGCATTTCAGCTAATTTTTTTATTGCACTTATGCGGAACCCATATGAGATAATTAACCGCATGAGTGCCAAGGAGGTATCCAGTGCATTGGGGGAGGGAGTAAAGGGGGTAAATACAGATGGGGGTCTCTGTTAACTACCATGTCACAAAATGTTTAGCTTCTGGTTAGCTTAACTAATTCCCCTTCTGGCGGCTAGCTGCTTAGTAGCACTAGTTGCCAGAATTATTACCTGATTTTATTGCTATATGCTTTATTCTCCTGCTGTCAGTAGCACGGAGCGAGGACATCTTGCCAGAATGACGCCTGCGCTGTCAGTCCTAGCCGGAGCCAAATGGCTCCTAGCAACGTCTCCTAGACCCAGCTGGAACTGACAGCGCAGGTGCGCGGACGTCATTCTGGCAAGATGTCCACACTCCGTGCTACTGACAGCTGGGGAATAAAGCATGTATCTATTAAATCAGGTAATAATTCTGGCAACTAGTGCTACTAAGCAGCTAGCCGCCAAAAGGGGAATTAGTTAAGCTAAACATTTTGTGACATGGTAGTTCCGCTTTAAATAGAATGAACATAGAGTTTATGTGAAAGACGGCCTGAGCTTCAACTTCATTAGCTTTTGGCAGCCTTCAAATGGACAGTACCAATATGGTAACATTGTACTCACACTAGTATTTATTGTGTGCTGTGCACTATTTCCCCTGGTTAGCCAATTGCAGGAGAAGGCGTTCACTTTAAATCAGCCAGCATGCCCATGTAGGTGTCACTATTGCATACCTGGGTTGAGCCTATGTGGACCATTGTGTGACTGGATTATTGTGAAGAGCATCGCAACAATTTAGTCATCCATGTGAACAGCCTGCAAGGCATGGGTTTACTACAGTGGGTGCAGTTGAGCTAGGGACCAGCACTCAACGGGGTTCCATCTATCCCAGAGTCCAATAGGTACCAATTATACATCTTTGACAATATTTTTGGTGTTACAGCAGAATCATTAGTGTAAAAAAACCCTTAATCCATTGGATACTAGAGATGTCTCCAACACCTTGCTTCAAAACGTGCTTGAGCTATCTAACATTCATGAGGTTAAGGGCGCTTTCACACGAGCGACCGAACTGTAACAGCCCCTGCTACAGTTCTGTCACCCATGTTCTTTCACTAACTTTCTCCTGCTTTCCACTTTTTATTTAGACACATTAGGGTTGTGTTTAACTACTGGGCGATGTGCGTGCCAGACAGTATTATCGGTTGGCTCTTATGTGGGTTAGCCAATCATTGTAGGTTGTGATGAGCATTTCAGCCTCCAACAACACTTATGTGAAAGGTCTTCAGACAGACACACAGGCAGTAAATATGCAGCTTGCCGAACTATGGTGAATTCATACGAGACAATGGTAACCCATATGAAAGACACCATAGCCCGGCATAGTATGTTTCGTAACATAACCTCATCACCAAAGCAACAGTGCTGCGATAGTGTCACCCATGTGAAAAAAGCCTAAACAATTAGTCTCTCTCTCTCTCTCTCACCATTTACTTCGATGCAATAAGCTAATCATTACAAGTAAAACCTTTGTAATAAATGAGTGGAACTCATTTGCAAGAAGCCATTGCCTTTTCAGCTAGGTTAGTTTTATATTATTTAATCATCCTTAGGAAAATAGCATTTTAAAGAGAGAGAAAGTATCTTTGTGCATTTACAATATAAAGGAAAAAAGTAAATGGGAGTCATTCTGGGACAAACTAAACAATAAAAATCCCCTTTTTTATTTATTTTATTGTTTTTTAACCCCTGGAATGCTAGAGAGGTACCTTACACAAAAATGCAACAAAATCTAGTCTCCCAAGTTCCCAATAATTTTAAACAGGGCTTTTAACCCATTGTATGCTAGAGAAGTCTCCATCACATTGCTTCACAATGTATTGTAGGCCTCTCCAGCATTCATGAGGTTAAACTCCCCATTTAAAGCAATAAAGATTTTTACTTTTCCAGAAATTTCAGTTGATTTATCGCAAATTCCCGCAGTTTTCTTTTGAACATAGGGCCCTTTCATTTTTCTCACTTGAGATAACACAGAATTCACATATCCCTCTTCTCAGTCAAATCGATCTATGAAAAGGATTCCTTGAAAACCCTTTGCGTGCCATAGGGGTATCCAGTACATTGTGTTGGAATGGTTTTGATACCTCTAACACTCAAAGGGTTAAAGAATAGCAATGTTTCACAAAAAAAGCAGCTTCATAGTATTTCATAGTATTTGGGCCATGGAACCACTTCACTGTAATGGTCTACAAAGTGTGCTTGCAAACCAGGCACACTTTGTAGACCGTCCCAATGAAGTATTTCTTATTAAACGTTGCAGTTTTGGCTCTGCTGAAGAGCCTCGTCTGGTCAAATGACCGAATTCTGCAGCTGTCATATGAAAACGGGGAGGGGAAAGTTTAAATGCTACAAACACAAAAACTATGAAGTTTTGAGACATAGGAAGTAGCTTATTCTAATTCTATTATTATCTACAATTGTAGGGATTTTTATAACCGAGTATTACTATCCCTTGAAGACTGTCCCTCTCTGCAATCCATCCAGACAGTCTTGCTTCTCTGAGTTGAACAGTGTTAAAATATCCCCCTCCCACCCCTTTTTCTAATTTATCATTCAATTACTCTTGAACTACATCTCGGACAGTATTAAAATAACACTCTCCAATGGCCAAATACTATGAAGATTAATTGGAGCTGCTTTTATTGTGAAACATTACTTACTATCCCTTTAAATTGCTTATTGTAGGGCATATTTAATGACTCAGACCCGTTTTCTAATAAGCCATACTGTAAAATACTTTTAGATTATCATCTATAAATTACAAAACGTCACCAAATTCTGCAGCACTTAGGGTTGCCACCTTTTCCTCAAAAAAATACCGGCCATAGTTGTGGGCGGGGAGGGCGGAGCCACAAAAGGGGAGGAGCCACAAAAGGGGAGGAGCCACAAAAGGAGCAGAACCACTCAATGTTGCATAACCCTGCAAAATTGAGCTTCATACAGGTGGAGACAAGGCAAGGCAGGACACAGGAAGAGACATGGAGATGACAGGTAGGGTGGATGCAGCAGGAAGATGAACAATGGCAGGCAGAGTGGGATATAGAAGGAGGTGTGGAGATGACTGACAGGGTGGGATACAGGAGGTATGGCCAATGACAGGTAGAGTAGGATACAGGTGGAGGGATAAACAATGACAGGTAGAGTAGGATACGTGTGGGGGTTGATCAATAACAGGTAGAGTAGGATACAGTTGGGAGAATGAGCAATGACAGGTAGAGTAGGATACAGGTGGAGAATGAACAATGACAGGTAGAGAGGGATACAGATGGAGGGATGAACAAGGACAGGTAGAGTGGAATACGAATGGATGAATGCATAAGCGATGAGAGCTAGAACTGTATACAGGTGGAGGGATAAACAGTGACAGGAAGAGTAGGATACAGGAGAGAAGGAACAGTGACAGGAAGAGTAGGATACAGGAGGGAAGGAACAGTGACAGGAAGAGTAGGATACAGGAGGGAAGGAACAGTGACAGGAAGAGTAGGATACAGGAGAGAAGGAACAGTGACAGGAAGAGTAGGATACATATGGAGACAGGGATGACAGGCAGGTGGGACTCAGGTAAAGGCATGAACAATGACAAGTAGAGGAGTATAATACAGGTGGAGTAATTGTGCTGACAGGGAAGATGAACGCCACAGTCATCAGCACCAAATGCCACTTCTGATACCTCTTACTCCCCCTCCAACCCGATAGCAACAAGTCTACAGCTCACAGACATCGGGATACAGAACAAGAACTTTGTCCCCCAGGCCCCACCATGAGCCCGGCACAGCGCAGCAGGGCTCATTACCTAAGTAGTGAATGCAGCGTCACCCTTCTATCCCTCTGTGCGGCTGTCACCTGCCTCTGGCTGCCTTGTGCACTGCAGCGGGTTATGGAAACTCAAGCAGTTGCGCTGTAGCTACGGGTAATCCAGCTTGTACTTCCTCCAGATCCAGGCAGAGGTTAGACTGGGACAGCTGGTCAAATGCAGATAAACGGATCCAGCAGCCAGTCAGCCTTCCCCAGACACACGGGCAATAAATAAAGGCTCGCCAATCGATTACAGGACAGTGCACTTGATATGCTTTAAATGTCTCCAGTGATCTCAGCAGCCAAGGGTAGATCTAGGATACAGTATCCCCGGGATCTGCAGCCCCGCTCCCACTCAGACGGATGGCTGCCAGCTCACAGTATCGTGTGTACACCTGGCCACACACAAATACCGGCTTTTCAATTGCCGGTATATAAGTTATACCGGCACCGGCTCCAGAGGCCTAATTACCGGCTGTGCCGGTAAAATACCGGCCGGGTGGCAACCCTAGCAGCACTGTGCGATCATTGACCAATACAAAAGAATGATGTACATGGAGGTTCAATAGTTACAAGTATTTTTACAAGCAACATTAAAAGCTAGTGGAAACAGGAGGCTAAGAGGAGCCCCTTGATAAAGCTTGCAGTCTATAGGATGTGAAAGGGATTGATACAAAATGTCTAAATGTGTGGAGATTCCATTTGGTCCAGCCACAGAGTGTAACACAATAGTGAAAAGTGATGGGTGCTATAAGGCAGTGTTTCTCAATCATAGGTCCCTGCCAATATCAGTGCTAGTCCCTGGAACGCTTTGAGGCCCTGTCCTTCAATAGTGAAAAATGGCTTGGACCTTTTAATAATTGTCCTTGTCAGTTTAGGAAGGCAGCTAGCCAGGCACTGGCTTCAGAATATCCAAGAAACATTGCTATAAGGAACTGTAGAGCAGAACATTCAGCTGATCATATCGTGGAGGGAATTAAAGGGATAGTAATGTTTCACAAAAAAAGCAGCTGTAATTAATCTTCATAGTATTTGGGCAGGGGAGAGTGTTATTTCAATACTGTCAGAGTTGTAGTTCAAGAGTGATTGAATGATAAATTATCACCTTTCTGCCCCTTTTACTTAGTGTAAGCCGCCTCCCCTCAGATGTGGAATCTGGTCCTGGGACCAGACAGCTCACATCAAGGGACAATCTTCTTGCTGTGAGCATAAGGAAAACCCTGCCCCCCCTTGACAGTTTTTCAGGTTTTTCCTTATGCTCACTGAAGATTGTCCCTCTCTGCGATCCATCCGGACAGTCTTGCTGCTCTGAGGTGAGCAGTGTTACATCAGTAAAAGGGGTGGGAGGGTGGATATTTTATCATTCAATTACTCTTGAACTACAACTCTGACAGTATTAAAATAACACTTTCCATGGCCCAAATACTATCAAGATTAATTGGAGCTGCTTTTATTGTGAAACATTGCTGTCCCTTTAAGAGCAGTGAGAGAATAGTGTGCTTCTTGTGCAAAAGGGGGCAAATAAAACGTCTTGTCTTAGTGTAGGAGTAACAAAAGGGTGTAATGAGGCCCAGATGGAGAGGCAGGTGTGCTAAGAATAGCTGGAGGAATTCTTGGGAAGACCGATGAACCTATAGGAGACAAATAAAACTTGTCGTTGATTTTTAAATGGAATTTTAACCCTTTGAGTAGTGTTGTGTTGGGTACCTCTCTGCTACTCAAAGGGTTAATCCATTTTATGCTGGAGAGCGTTCTCCATGCATGGAAATTGGGGAAATGTTACTTGCCCCCTATGGTACGATTGGCTTCTTCCAAAATCACTCCGGTTCTAAGTATATTTGCCTTAAATGGAAAGGAGACCTAGTAAGTGATGAAGGGGCCAGACTTATTATGAATGTTTGTGGTTAAATGACGTTTTTAATAGCTGTAGGAGAGTAAAGCAGATCTATAATAGAGACTCAGGGGAGATGTAGAAGAAGGGAACAGTAAGATTTATAGAAGAGGTGTGGGAGGGGAGGAATGTATACTAGGGGATTTGTATAAGTTTGTATAAAGGAGATTTGAATTGAATGGAATTATGTGATTTCTGGTTTTGGAGGCCTGTAGTGATGACCTCCTATTCTTCCTCAGGTCATATCAAACTGGAATGCCAAGATGTGTCACTGTTCCTATTTACTGACATGTCTGGGATGCCTTCCAGAGAACTGACAAGTTCTAACAAGCATATCCAACCATTCTACACCTTCATGAGTGATCAAGGAGAGGGTGTGTGTGTGTGTGTGTGTCAGCCTCATTTTGCTGCATTACATGTTGAATATCTGTAATTGTATACTCCATGTTATTGACTATAATGAAATTAACTTGTATATCTGTGTAAAGACACTGAGGGAATGTACAAATACACAAGAGCATCTAATTTTCTGTTGATATAAAAATCATACAAGTGCACTTCTGGAAATGTACGAGCTAATATGGTCCCCTGTTTAGTACATAAAAAAGAAACAAGTCACAGAGGAACAGAAAGATGTGAAATGCCCAGCCAGTCCACCACTGCTCTCCTCTTGGTGCATGTGACAAAAGACGTTTCAGTGAAGAAATATTAGTACAGTGCACAGAGGAAGATTATCTGAATACATAGCTTATTACATAAGCATTGGGCAAATGCAATACACAGAAATTGGTGGGAGCTTGTGTTTTTACAGAATCATATTTGTACATCCCATTTGTTATCTAATTAGACAGAATAGCATGATGCTAATTATTATTGAGTAAAAACAATTATTATACAGTGCAGATACCAATAATGACATACACACTAGCATTAAAACTGAGGTTTTTATCATATAATATGGCCATAGTAGGATACTATAAAAGGCTAGTCAGAGAATCTCCCACCATTATAAGGAGTAAAGGAGGATAGATTACATTGCAAGCACAAAGCAAATTAAGATTATGACTCTTCTATAATGATGTAACTGACGTGGTAGCATGGTTTGCATACTGTGACCATATTATGGGATTATAACCTCAGTGTTAATGCAATGATTATATGCAGGCAATATGGCACAGAATAATGGGTTAATATTGAGTAACTTGCATTTACCTGGAATATGCAGTACAGTTTTGGGCACCAGTTCTGAAAAAGGATATACTGGAACTGGAGAGGGTACAGCAAAGAGCAACAAAATTAATTAAGAGAATGGAGGACTTGACGTATGAGAAACGACTAGACAAACTTGGTTTATTTAGTCCAGAGAGAAGACTAGGAGGCGATCTTGTCACATTGTACAAGTGTATGAGAGGTCAGTACAAGGATCTCTGTGGTGAGCTATTTATTCCAAGCCCTGATCAAATGACCAGGGGACACCCCTTGAGATTAGAGGAAAGGAGGTTTAGACTTCAGCAGAAGAAGGTTTTTTTTTACAGTAAGGTCTGCTAAATTGTGGGATTCATTGCCCAAGGAGGTGGTTATACAATGGAAACATTTAAGAGAAGATTAGGTACATTTCTTTCAAAACGAAACATACAGGGTTATACTCTATATGAGCAGGCAAATCAGGAAGGTCTGATTATAAATTATAAACTTAACTGGTAGTAGGAAAGCTATACAATTCTTATGTCACTGGGGTATGAGGGCAAAGGTGAACTTAATGGACTTGTGTCTTCAACATAATTTAATTTACTAATTTACTGTTTCTAGTATTCTTTGTTTTTTGCTTTTAGCTGTTTTGGTCAAAACTGGTTGCATTCCAACTATTTAAGTGTATTTTTTTTCCCTTTCCGGTGCTTACCAAAGCCTGGTTTGGAATAACCACTAGCATTCCATAAATTAAAAAAAAAAGTTAGTCTGCATTTACCATCACAGTCCCCCACTCCTGGAAAGAGTAGATGATGAGACAGGAAATTAGCGGCAAAGAGATATTTTTATATAGGGAAGGGAGAAGGAGATTAGGAGAACATTGACATGGGGGAAAGAGAAATGGGTGACCAGTGGCAATCCTGGGGTTATCAAAACATTGAATAAATGTATAATCGCAATACCTGGAATTTTTGTGTAACACCGCATTCACAATTTACTTCAGCTGTCTTGTATAGACCAAAGATGGGGAAAAAGGGTAGAAGGTGATGCATCATATTAAATGACCAATATACTTAACTCCTCAGGTAATACATTAAGGTGTAACAAAGAGGGGGTAAACTCTCTGGTTCCTATGTTACTCTATGGAGCCTATGCACTAATATCTCTCCAACTTGATAGATGTTTGTGAAAAGTCTCCATAGAATAATGCAGAAACTGGACAGTTTATCTCACTGGAGAAGTTATCTCTTCTCTATGAGGCCATAGTGCATCTATCTGCCTTTTCATTGTGTCCAAGTCATGCTTTATCTGGCCCTGTCTAACCTCCCTGAATAAACTATTGTAGTCCTACAGCTACAGATTATGCTTATGTGCCTGATTTCACTGCAACCTGAGTAAATGGCTCCCCAGACCTTGCTTCATATTTCCCTGGCATACAAGGAAAGCTCGACTCTATAGGCTGTATGCAGAAAAGGGTCGTAATATTGATGCAAACCAACTGCATCATAGGGGAGAATTAAACATTCCCAAAACTGTGCAATGTTTTGGAGCCAAGGGGGGTTAAAATCCCATTTAAATAGAATTATTACATTTTTATTTCATGCATTTGGCCCAGTCTATGTAACTCTAGGCAGTATGGAGTGCGACATTGCTTCATATGTAGTAAATCAATATATTTAATGTATTCCTTTGATTACACCAACACTGGAGCAACATAAGTGAGTATTTACTGAACCCCTAATGTACCCTTCTACTCCCTTCTGTACCTTTTACATGAAAGAGCTGTATTCCTTTTTAGCAGAGCCAAGATTTATAGACTTTTAAGAATCAGTGTTGATAATTGGAGAAATTAGGAAATTACCTATTTTTTTCTGCCACCTTCTGGACCAACAGATAGTGGATCTGTAAAATGAAGAACTTTGCATCTTTTTTTTTTTTTTTTTTTTTTTTTTTCTCAAACTCGGAAATGTAATCCCTAACCTACACATCTGTAGTCAGTCATTATAGTTATTGAAGCATAGAACAAGGGTGCGAAACCTATGTCTCTCTCCCAGAAGTGTTTGAACTCCAATTTTTATCATCCTCAGCCAGCCATCGGCCAGCTGAGGATGATGGGAGTTGCATTCTGACAACAGCTGGGAGACTGCAGCTTACCCACCCCTGGCAAATACATATGCACAAATAGAACCAAATATTTCTCTATGTTGTGCTAAAGCATTGTTCTTTTTCTGATTTGTTATGGGCAACATAGTACAAGGGGGTTTCTGGGAAAATGGGACCAGCTCTCAGTTTCCCTTGCCTAGTATAGGTCTAATACACTTTACAAATAGTACAGCTTGGATCCCCTGCTCTAATCTGTTAGCTCGGTGAAGTCATGGTCTTTCATGAAAAGCATTCTAGGACCTAACTTTCTTGTGCGTTTCCATTGATACCTTTATCCTGATCTTGGATTTCCCAGTAGGCAGAGTAGGCAACTGCCTAGCACTCCTTAGGTGTGCTGGCGAAACCCTCATTCTGAATTGTGCGTATGGCCAGAGCAATCTCAAAGTCCCTTCGCCAGTTTTATACCCCTTTATTAGCTATTATGTAACCCCTTGGATACTTGAGAGATCTCCAACGGGTATTTTCTGTGCTAGGAAATAGTGAATCGGTCTGGAGATTGGGGGTCATGGGTGGAGCTAAGAGCACCTACAGTGCCTAGGGGCACCTGGGGTGTAAATACAGCCCAGTTACTTAATATTTGTATATAAAATTGTGAGTTGTGTTGAACCAAGGGGCATCACAATAAATGAGTGAGTGTTTATTTATATAGCGTTTATTTCTATAGCTCCACAAGTGAATGCAGCGCTTTACAATTTAAGGGTTTGAAAAGGGGTTGAAAAGTGCTTGGTAAAATGAAACACTGGTAGTGGGGGGGGGTCCCTGCTCGAAAGCTTACAATCTAAAGTTGAAATTATATAATGGGACTTAGCCTGTTACTAAATAACACACAAAGTTGGGCGTAATTTAAGGTACTAAGCCATAATATGTTTTGCTTTGTCCCTCCATCTTTTTTCAGACGGCCTGTTTTCGAGAAGAAAGGGATGTTTTAGTAAAAGGCGACACCCAGTGGATACCTAGCCTGCATTATGCATTTCATGATGACAACTACTTGGTAAGATTATTCTATTTAGATGTTTCATTTAATATGAAAGCTTCATAGTGAAGAAAAAAATATATTGCAGTGTTTTTCCAGCTGAGTAAAACAAGGATACTCCAACTTCTGAGATGTTTTATTCAAAAGTTACTGCAGTTCAAACATGAATCTTTTGGGGGGTGCAGTACTTCTATGGCCTGAAATTGTTACAACGACGCTGTTACTACAGCATCCTATGGAAATTTGTGGTCAACTGACCAGAGCTGTCCATAGACTGATGTAGCAACAGCTCCACTATAAAATTTCAGGCCATCATGGCATAACATAAGGGGAAAACCTGAAAAACTTGTCAAGGGGGTCAGGGCTTTCATTGTTCTCATAGGAAGAAGATTGTCCCCTTCTGTTATCTGTCTGGTCTTACAACCAGATTCCTCATCTGAGAAGAGATTTCTTACATTAGGTAAAAGGGGCGGGAGGGGAAACTTTGCTTGTTAATATCTCTCAAACCATAAAGGTTTGAGATAAAACTTATATCGTTCTTCATGTTTTTTTAATGCCTACAAAATAAAATAAAGATAAAACAAAGTATTACTAGCCCTTTAACATATGGCATATTTCTCCTGTAGTACCTGGTGATGGATTATTATGTTGGAGGTGATCTGTTGACACTATTGAGTAAGTTTGAAGACCGGTTACCGGAAGATATGGCTCGATTTTACCTGGCTGAGATGGTACTAGCAATAGATTCCATTCATCAACTTAAATACGTACACAGGTAAGACTACGGTGGGTGAAGTCATATTCATATATGGAGTACCAGTGGGTTGCTAATGGTTTTAAATGAGACTTTTAAACCTTTAAATTCTAGCAAGGTAGAAATTCAATACAGACCTCTAGCATTCAAGAGAACCAGTAGGAATTCTTATTTGCCCCCGGTGGCCAGTTGATTTGCTCTAGAACTTTTTTTTTTTTGCATACATCTCTTATTTAATGAAAAGTTACATAATTCTTGGATAAACCAACTGCATCAAAGCTATAAAGCCCCATTCAAATATGTGGGGGATTTGTTTTTGAACCATGCTGTGTTGTCTTGCCCCAGAATTGCATATAATGCTAATTTAATATCACCAATTTCAAAGTGGAAATAAAGAGTGAATACATAAGTTCTATCACTTGTACTCCCAGAATACAGCTCAAGATGGTTTCAGATTCAAGGCTTTGTGCTTAGTTTGCAGGTATGCAAATAAAAAAAAAATAATGTGCTCCACCAAGAACTGGTTTAGTAAAAAAAAATGAAGCGTATGCAAAACATATTGTTACATCTTTGTGATCATTGCTGTTATTACTCATTGTTACTTGTGAAACTTTCACTTGGACTGGATGCTTTGCATTAAAACAGACATGTATGAGGTTGGGGAAACTGAAATCGCTGATTGTGTGGTCCATAACTGACACAATGAACTGGGTTAAGGAACAGTATAGTAGGCTTATCAACCCAATTGGCACTTGTATTGATCTAGCAGCATGCAATGATCTGGCTAATGAACAAACATTTGCCTGGCATTGGACTAGGGGTGTACTGTTACTACTTCCAAATAGGGACTTTCCTTATAGAAACCTAGCTATAGCACTCCAAGAAGGACTTTGGATATAATGTTGTAGGTGACATCCCAGTAGTAGGTAACTGTAGTCTTCTTATTCCAATCCTGATAATTGACAATGGACCTGGAACTGATATAACATGGCTTACTTAGTGCCTCTGTCTTCATCCCAACCTGTAGAGGAAGACCTAATGATTGCGTTAACCCCATAGGGAATCTGCTGTACACTATGTGCCCGCATTTTAGCGATCACTTACTAAACAGTGAAACATTATTTATAATGAGAGGCACAATGGGCAATCAGTACTACTAGGTCAAAGAAATGGGTTGGTTCACTATAATTATACATATGCAGATTTTCAACTGGAAGATGTTCAACGGGGTATGAGCCTGACACATACTGTAGTAGTCTCAATAGGTCATATAGGTGCTATATACAAATATGAATTTTCCTGCAGAACATATTCTGATGGCAAAAAAAATGACACTCCAGCCAGAAAGTGCAAGGAAATTCCTGAACATCATTCTAATGCCCAAAAATGACAGTCCAGCCCACAAAGTGCGAGGAAATTCCTGTCTGAATGAGGGAATTGATAAACCAAACATTTACCTTTTGGCCTTGTACCTCACCAGTGACGTAACATAGGAAATAAGGTTGAAAAAAGACACAAGTCCATCACATTCAATCTTTGCCTCATAACCCAGAGAAATGAGAATATATACATTTGTCCTGCTGCCAAATAAGTTAATCTTTATCTGACTTCCTGTTTTGCCTACTAATACACAGTATAACCCTGTATGCTCTCTTGAAAGAAATGTACCTAATCTTCTCTTAAAGGGATAGTAATACTTCATTTTAACTTTATTTTATTTTGTAGGCATTAAGAAAACATGAAGAATGATATAAGTCTTATATCTCAAACATTTATGGTTTATGAGATATTCACAAGCAAAGTTTCCCCCTCCCGCCCCTTTTACCTAGTGTAAACAATCTCTTCTCAGATGTGGAATGCAGTCCATAGACTGGACAGATAACAGCAGGGGACACTCTTATTCCTATGAAAACAATGAAATCCCTGCCCCCCTTGACAAGCTTTTCAGGTTTTTACATTATCTTAATTGAAGATTGTCCCTCTCTGCAATCTACCTGGGCACCTTCCTTCTGCTTTGGCTGAGCAGTAAAAGGGGCGGGAGGGGGACACTTTGCTTGTGAATATCTCTTAAACCATAAAGGGTTGAGAGATAAGACTTATATCATTCTTCATGTTTTTTTAATGCCTACAAAATAAAATAAAGTTAAAATGAAGTATTACTATCCCTTTAAATGTATCCATTTTATCTTCCATTGCCATGTCCTTGGGCAAGGAATTCCACAATTTAACAGAACTTACTGTAAATATATATATATATATATATATATATATATATATATCTATATATATAAAAGAAGACTTTGTGCCTGCCAAAACACACCCAGGGGAGGCATAAAGCAGGAGTTACTATTCCTATTGGGTGATTCAGTCATGCAGGGAGTTGGGCCGCCCCCACTATGCAGCCCGCCCACCACTATCAAAGTCAGAAAAAAACAATATGGCCGCCACTTGCTCCTACACCACAGACAAACACACATGCCCCACTTACACAGCACCACATACACACACAAAGCCAGAAATACATATGGCTGATACACACACACAGTCACTCACCCTGACTCCCAGAGGCCTCAGCAGGACCTGTACTGCAGCACCAGAGGAACAAAATTGCACTCAAAGGGTTAAGGTAGGTTCTCATTGCTCAATTATTTCTTCACTGTCATCATTTGCCATGCAAGACACAGGACAGACAGCCATCAGATTCACACTTAACCCACTGACTGCCACAGGGTTGTGTATCAAGTTTTACCCCTCAGGGAGTGTGTTCAAACCCCTCACACTGTAAACTTGCATTTCCCTCCCACTTCTCCTCCTTCCCCAGCCTATTACTAACACTTTTCCATATTTATGTTAAGCCCCGCCCCTACTCGCGATTAAGCCCCACCCCCTTTTAACCCAGATTGCCCCATTGCTCTCTCCACATCAGCACCACATGAGGGACTCCACAAGTCAAAGTTCACAGGTATTACACACTCATACACACTCACACAGCACCACCACACACACACAGCCAGAAAGAAATATGGCTGACACACAGTCACTCACCTTGACTCCCAGTGGCCTCAGCAGGACCTGTAGTAAAGCCACTGAACGGTGCTGTATCACCAGGGGAACAAAATGGCACTCAAAGTGTTAAGGTAGGCCCTCATTGCTGAATTACTTCTTCACTGTCACCATTTGCCATGCAAGACACAGGACAGACAGCCATCAGATTCACACTTAACCCACTGACTGCCACAGGGTTCTGTATCAAGTTTTACCCCTCAGGGAGTGTGTTAAAACCCCTCACACTGTAAACTTGCATTCTCCCCCCACTCCTTCCCCAGCCTATTACTAACACTTTTTCACATTTATGTTAAGCCCCGCCCCCTACTCGCGATTAAGCCCCACCCACTTTTAACCCAGCTTGCCCCATTTGTCTCTCCACATCAGCACCACATCAGTCCCCTCTAGGGACTTCACAAGTCAGTGTTCCCAGGTATGAACACACTTCCCACTGCTATTTAACTCTGACATGCCTCTCTGTACCTTAACCCTTTGAGTGCCAGAGGGGTACACAACTCATGAGCACATGTGTTTCTGCTCATATATGTTGCGTGTCTGTGTGTACATCTCTGTTACATATGTGTGTCCATGTGTGCATCTCCAGTGTGTCTGTGTGTACATGTGTTTTGCATGTCTCTGCCGCTCACTGTGTGTATGTGCATACCTCCCAACGTTTCACAGGGCCAAAGAGGGACACGTTAGTTTTAGGTGATATTATTGGGGGTGTGGCTGGTGGGCGGGGCATTAGTAATTTTTAGGTTATTTCATGACCTATTACTGGCTATTTATGTAACTGAATAAATGATTTAGTTCAAGACCAAAGTATTTAATTTGCACAGACTAATGTATAAACACATATACTGAAGTTTACAAAAATATGTATATGAGCTTTATTGCTGTAGAGCAAAGTAATACACACCACACAGTCAGGGCTGGTGCAAGGATTTTTCCACCCTAGCCAAAACCTAATTTTGCCGCCCATTTCGCTCCGCCCCTTGTGTCCCACCCCTTTATACCCCGCCTACTTATACCCAACCTCTTTTCATGATTGTCCTCTCTCTGCCCCCTGAGCCACTCTGCCCCTGTTCTGGAGATGCCTGTAAGAGATGCCCCCCACCAGCTCCAACTTGCCCCTTATCAGCTTCACTTTGGCCCACCAGTTCCACTTTGCCCCTATCAACTCCAACTTACCCCCATCAGCTCCAACGTGCCCCCACCAGCTCCATTTTGCCCCCTCAGCTTCACTTTGCCCCCTCAGCTCCACTTTGCCCCCTCAGCTCCAACTTACCCCCATCAGCTCCACTTTGCCCCCCATCCTCTCCAACTTACCCCCATCAGCTCCACTTTGCCCCCCATCCGCTCCAACTTGCCCCCACCAGCTCCGCTATGCCCTCTCAGCTCCAACTTTCCACTATCAGCTCCACTATGCCCCCAGCAGCTCCAACTTGCCCCACCAGCTCCACTTTGCCCCCCCTCAGCTCCACTTGCCCCCCCTCAGCTCCACTTGCCCCCCCTCAGCTCCAGCTTGCCCCCCCTCAGCTCCACTTTGACCCTCATCAGCTCCACTTTGACCCTCATCAGCTCCAACTTGCCCCCATCATCTCCAACTTGCCCCCACCAGCTCCACTATGCCCCCTCAGCTCCAGCTTTCCCCTAACAGCTCCAACTTGCCCCCATCATCTCCACTTTGCCCCACATCTGCTCCAACTTGCCCCCTCAGCTCCACTATGCCCCCTCAGCTCCAACTTGCCCCCCATCATATACCTGTATCTCCCGCGCAGTCTTCTCTTCAGTAATGGAGAGCGCGGCGGGAGATCATGACTCCCAGCGCGCTCTTCATTACTAAAGATCCGACCAGATGAGGGAGCGCTGTAGCAACACAGACCTGACTGTGTTGTGGTTCCTGGCATGGTGTGTGTGGGCGCACCTCTTCTCCGCTGCATGCCCGCGCCCCCAGTACGTGTGCGCCCTAGGCCGGCGCCTACCTCGCCTATAGGTGGAGCCGGCCCTGCACACAGTCTGACCTCCTAAAAAGAGGGACAACAGGGTGGGAAAGAGGGACAGAGGGATTTGGCCCTCAAAGAGGGACTGTCCCTCCTAAAGAGGGACACTTGGGATGTATGGTATGTGTCTGCCTGTATGCTGCATATGTCTGTGTTTGTCAGTGTGTCTGCATTTCAAACACGTGCGCCCAATGGTCATAACATGACGGGCAACGCCGTCCCATGTTGCTAGTATATATATATATCCTTTGCTGAAGTTGAAACCTCCTTTTCTCTGTCCTAAAGGGGTGGCCCTAGTTATTTTGATCAGGCCTTGTATTGACCTCTGATATACTACTACATTGTGATAAGATTTCTTCTTAGTTGTCTTTTCTCTAGAGTAAACAAACCAAGTTTGTCTAGCTATTCCTCATATGTCAAGTCTTCCTTAATTCATTTTGTTGCTCTTTGCTGTACCCTCTCCAGTTCTAGTATATCCTTTTTCAGAACTGGTGCCCAAAACTGCACTGCATATTCTAAGTGAGTTCTTACCAATGATTTGTACAGTGGCAAAATGATGTTATCCACTCGTGCTTCAATACCCCTTTTTATTCAAGACAGGACTTTGTTAGCTTTTGCTGCTGCTATTTGACACTGATCACTGTTTTCAAGTTTGTAATTTACAAGGATTCCCAGTTCTTTCTCTAGCAATCAGTCCCCTAAAATGATGCAATTTCCTAAATGTTTGACTATACAATTTCCCACATTAAACCTTATATTCCATTTGTTTCCCAATCTGCCATTTTATTTAAATCCCTCTGTAAAGAACAAACACCCTTTTCTGAATTTATTTCCCTGCATAATTTAATGTAATCATCAAATATTTATATATTGCTTTCTGTATCTATTTCCAGGTCCTTTATAAACATATTAAAAAGCATTGGCCCAAGTACTGAACCCTGAGGCACCCCACTCTCAACTTTAACTGTATTGGAGAATTATACATTTACAACAACACATTGTTCCCTAACTTTCAACCAGTTTTCTATCCAATTGCACAGGTTATTACCGAGCCCCAAATGTCCTTATGTTATATCCCAGCCTCCTGTGTGGCACTGTAGGAAATGTCTTTATAAAACCTAGATGTACTATAGCTACTGCTTTACCAATATCTAGGTTGCTAATTATTTTTTTATAGAAGCTCAAAAGATTAGTTTGGCATGATCTACTCGTCATAAAACCATGCTGATTCATGCTAATAATCCTTATTTTCTGCTGTGTAATCCTGAATATAATACGCTATTATCCCTTCTAGCAGTTTCCCTACTACAGTGGTCAAACTCCTAGGTCTATAATTCCTAGGTTCTGTTTTAGTTCCCTTCTTTCATAAAATCACTACATTTGCTTTACACCAGTCTTATGGCACTGAGCCTGTTATGAGAGAATCTTTAACCCCTTAAGGACCCTTGACGGTCCTGGTACGTCATGGCTGGATTTGAGTTAAAGACCAATAACGTACCAGGACCATCATGACTTAAATGATAGCAGCGTGCCTCCGTGCACGCTGCTGTCATTAATGCCAGGCTGAGACTGAGCGCTCCGAGACTGGGGCGCTCAGTCTCAGCCCTTCTTGCTTGTGCCGGTTCATGTGATCGCCGTAGCAGTGATCACATGTACCGGCATAGTGACAGACAGAGGCAGCAGAGAAAGCATGCTGTCTGTGCGTGTCTCGTCTGCCTCTGTCTCCCTTGCTATCAAAGTAAGGGAGACAGAAGTAGACAGGAGACACCTAGTGGCTAATGAAAATACAGCAGCTGGGGGTGTTAACCCCTTCACTGCTGGTGCCAGAGGCTTGCTAAATGCAGGTCAGTTTCTGACCTGCAATGATACTTTTTTTTTTTTTTTTTTTTTAAATATTTTATCTGAAAAACAAAATAATCTAATTAAACAATTTTGGAAGTGTGATTGTTGTGGAGCCATGTAATACACTTATACATACAGCCAAGTGTGTCAAAATAGGGTGTGAAAAAGGGACATGGGGATTTTCACCCAAGGGGGGGACAGTGGCCACTTTAAACTGCACATTTTGTAGGTATGACTGACCGGTCATACCTTTCATGCAGTCGCCATAAAAATTTAACCCTTTGCGCCCAATTGATCCCAAGAGAAAAAACAAAAATGGTGGGTTTTTTTACCTTTTTTTTTTACCTTTTTTTTTTTTTTTTTTTTAATTTTAATAAAGTAAATGGTGGGTTATCCATATAAGTAGGGTATCAAAAGAAAGCCCTATTTTGCTTAAAAAAAAAACCCAGTATATAATTTATGGGGGTGGAATAAAAGACTTAAAGGGAAAACGCTGTTGAAAAAAGACATAGACAAAAAGGTCAGAATTGCTCCGGTCCTTAAGTGAAATCCACCTCAGATTTTCCCGGTCCTTAAGGGGTTAAAGAGTAAAAAGAGGGGTCTTGCTAACACTGAGGTGCTTCTGTTCTCTCTAGGCACCAGACAGCAAGGGATCCACATCCCATAACCATCCCAAAGTGAGAAAAGCTACAGCAATTTGGCAGTCTTGACCCCAGTTGAGAATCTCTTACCCCCACTTTCTGGCTATAATTAATTATTAGTCGTCGTTGTGGGCAAAAACACACAAAAGAATCTGGGAGTAGTGGTGAGGCTGGAAATAAATACAATATTAAGCTAGTTCTTCCCTGTTGAACTGTGCAGTGTATATTACCCAGCAAAGCATCACAAATACACAGAAATATATACACACTATTTTATTAGCCTAAATTTAAATCATATACAATATAGTACATCTTTTTATTTCTTTTGAACAGAGATATAAAGCCAGACAATGTTCTTATTGATATGAATGGACACATCCGACTTGCTGATTTTGGATCATGTCTGAAGATGAGACCAGATGGCATGGTAATTATGCATCTTAACCTTTTAATGGCCAATAGGCTGCACCGAGCATTGCAAAGCACCCTATGGTCCAGGATGAAAATTCACTGGGTGCCGCAGACTGAAAAGAACTTTAGAACAGTCCATCCCACTGCTGGCTAATGCACTTATCAGTATAAAAGTGCACTATACATCTGACCCATATTGACCATAAGGAGATACAAGCTATAGCACATCTAAAAGCCATTCCATCTTACTGCAGGGTCACAGTATCAGAAACAGAAGAAAGCTATATAATACTTTCTCTCTCACTGCATTGCGTTGAAGGTGAAGCATTAGTGACTCTTCTCTTTCAGGTGGAATCTTCTGTGGCTGTTGGTACCCCTGATTACATCTCCCCAGAAATCCTTCAGGCCATGGAAGATGGCAAGGGGAAGTATGGGTCAAAGTGTGACTGGTGGTCTCTTGGTGTCTCCATGTATGAACTTCTCTTTGGGGAGACTCCATTTTATGCTGAGTCTCTGGTAGAGACTTATGGAAAGATTATGAACCATGAGGTAATCCGGCAGCTGTATCATCTTGCTCTATTTCTTTCCTCCATATAAACCTCATCATGTTCTGTCTGTACTATTGTATCCCATAAACACACCCATTTGTATAGATAATTTATCAACATCACTCCTAACTATAGTTTTCTGCTGAATATGTTTGACCTGCTTATTGCTAAACATGTTTTTTTCTACAGATTTAAGGAATGCATACATTCTATGACCATTCCACACTTATTTCTTATTATATCAGCCCTTACTTCCCCTTTCTTAGTTTCTGTACTTGTTACCTTGCTGTGTTTCAGGAACACCTGCAGTTCCCATCTGACATTCATGACGTATCTGACCACGCAAAGGATCTGATCCAGCGCCTTATCTGCAGGCAGGAAGAGCGCCTTGGGAGAGGAGGTATCGCTGATTTCAAGAAGCATCCATTCTTCAAGGGAGTGGACTGGGATAACATTCGGAGAACTGTTCCTCCCTATATCCCTGAGGTGGATAGCCCTGCAGACACCTCCAATTTTGACGTGGATGATGAAAACCTTAAAAACTCTGTAGGTTTTATTTTTGAGCGGAACCCTTTAAAGTGTAAAATACGTAAATGTGTAAGAATATGGATAATGATCTGAACCTGCAACCCCATAACTTTAATACTGTTGCTCTCTTCTCAAGTTTCTGTATGCATTATCATTTAGCAGCCCCTGTCATTGTTTAGTCTTTGAGGAGAGTGTAACAGAACCAAGATCACTGGGTTGCAGGCTCTGTTCTAGGTATGGATCTTTACATATCGAGTCTGATGTACTAAGAAGAAGTGGAATAGTTCACTTGTGTACTGTAAGGGACACTTAAAAAAAATCCTGAGCTTTCCTTTGCGTTAAAGAGGGCTTCTAACCTGAACCTATCACTTAAACAGTGAGTGGAGGCGGTATTGTAGGGCTATGACAGGAAGTTCCTACACTACACTAGTTTTCTAATCAAATAAATGGCTAGAACAGCATACACGTGATTTTGAAAGCTCTTAAAGGGATAGTAATACTTTATTATTACTATCCCTTATATTGTGTACATATTTGCAAAATAATTTAATAGCTCCCAGGTTCATCTCTTTATGGTTTGAGAGATAGGCAAAGTGCCCCCTCCCTCCCCCTTCCCTGAAGTCAGCGTTGTGCTGACTGCAGGGATATCAGGTCTGACTTTCATCATGCGGCTCTGCAGCAGAGCCGCGATCCAGTTAGTGGAAAATAATTATTTCACTGAAATGGTCTTCTACATGTGCTTGCAAACCAAGCACATGTAGAAGACCGTTTCAGTGAAATAATTATTTTTCACTTACAGAATCTCGGCTCAGCTGCAGAGCCGCAAGCCTGTCGTACGACAGACTTCCCCTGCAGTCAGTACAAGGCTGACTACAGGGAAGGGAGGGGGGAACTTTGCCTTTGGTTACCTCTCAACCCATAAAGGTTTGAGAGATGGACCTGGGGGCTATTAAATTATTTTACAAATATCTACAATATGGGGGATAGTAATAATAAAGTATTATTATCCCTTTAATATTGCCAAAGTTGTTTTAGGCAATATTGTCTCTTTAACTATGTGAATTCTAGAGAAGTCTCCAACCTATTGCCTTCCAATGCACTGGAGACCTTGGTAACAGTTAGGTTAAAAGCCCAATGTAACCATTTAAGGGATAAATCCATGGTAAAGGTTATTTGTGCCCTAGGGTGCAATTAGTTTACACCAGAATTACTCCAGTTATTCTTATCCCTCTGGCATGCAAAGGGTTAATACATTGGGCTCCCTTTTAGTTTGGTTTTGCATGGCAATATAGATTTAAAGTGGAACTGTCATCAAAATAACACTGCCCCCTCACCAAAAAAAACAAACATTTACTAACATAGCGATAGGCAAAGGCATACTTTCAAAGTCCCACATTATTGAGGAAAAATAACTTTTTCGGCAGGCACCAGCGGGCAACAGCACATACTCACAGGTACCTTTTATCCAAGATGTCTGCGCTGGTGCCTGCCGAAGAAGTTATTTTTCTCAGTAATGCGGTACTTATTCAGCCTAATGAAAGTATGCCTTTGCTTATCACTATGTTAGTAAGTGTTTGGGGGAGCAATGTTATTTTGTTGCTAGTTCAGATTTAACTATTTTAACCCTTCATTGACCAGAGCAGTGTTTTATGCAATGAGTTGCACTCCCCCACCCCCATCCTTAAATGGTTAACACGTGGTGGCACATATCACAGATATTGGTCACTTTTCTACTATAAGGAACTGACCCTTGGATTTTTTTTTTCAGGAAACGTTACCTCCAAATAATCAGAATGGGTTTTCTGCACACCTTTTACCTTTTGTGGGATTTACATTTACATCAGGCTGGTATGTATAGTTATTTTTACAATAAACTGTTAGCTTATATAATAAGTCCTACGTGCCTGAGATCATATATTACTGGGCAATGACACCAACCTTGGCAATTTCACAATGGAGTTAAAAACCTTATTATTTTATACAGGGCCAGCCCAAGACATTGTGCTGCCTGGGTCCAAGGATGAAATGCTGCCCCCCCCCACTCCGCACACCAAAACCTCACCCACCAAAACACTCCACATCCTTAATTATATTAACCCCTCTCCTGCCCCTAAAACAACATAGAACTGTAGTGTTTTTTTACACCCTTTGTACTTCTTTCTCCCCCTTGCCTTTTTACACCCCTTGTACCTCTTTTTCCCCTCTTTTCACCCCTTGTGCCTCTCTCTTCCCCTCTTTTCACCCCTTGTGCCTCTCTCTTCCCCTCTTTTCACCCCTTGTGCCTCTCTTTTCCCCTCTTTTCATCCCTTGTGCCTCTTTCACCCCTTGTGCCTCTCTCTTCCCCTCTTTTCACCCCTTGTGCCTCTCTCTTCCCCTCTTTTCACCCCTTGTGCCTCTCTATTCACTCCCTGTGCCTCTTTTTCCCCTCTTTTCACCCCTTGTACCTCTTTTTTCCCCTCTTTTCACCCCTTGTGCCTCTCTTCCCCTCTTTTCACCCCTTGTGCCTCTTTCACCACTTGTGCCTTTCTCTTCCCCTCTTTTCACCCCTTGTGCCTCTCTTTTCACTCCCTGTGCCTCTCTTTTTCCCCTCTTTTCACCCCTTGTGCCTCTTTCTCCCCCCCTTGCCTGTTTCTTTTCTCTGCTTGTCTGGCTCTTCTCCTGCTTTTTTAATCAGTCTCCCCACTGCACGCATTGATGACAGCCGGGACCGTGTCACATGCAGAGAAGCAGCATGCTCCACACAGTGTCTCAGCATGTGACATGGTCCCAGCCCTCATCAGTGCGGGCAGTGGGGAGAAGCTGTGCACGAAAGAACATGCCTTGGGGCAGCAAATTGCCACCCCTGTCAGAGTGCTGCCTGGGTCCATGGCCCCACAGGGACCCATGTAAGGGCCAGGCCCTGATTTTATATTAATGTATCCCTCCACACCTACTGCTGATGTTGGAGCCTCTCTAGCACCAAATGCATAACGTTTCTATCTTATGTTAGGAGGTTTAGGATACATGGTCAACAGTTACATGTCAGGCTGCTGGGATTTAGATAGGCACCTTACATTTACATTGATACTGGTTGTAATAGAGTTTTCATATTCTTTCTAGCTCGTTGTCTGACAGAGGGTCACTGATCAGCTGTAAGGTCAGCAATGGGATGGACACTTCAGAGAAGAGGATTGCCAAGCCTGTTCAAGACAGAGAACAGATACAAGGTACAGTTGTAGTTGGTATGGAAATATACTGTATAGTGTTTTGGTCTATTGCAAAGGAATTATTTTAAACCAAAGGCCAGTAAGGATGTGGCATGTTTATGTTGCATGGGCAGATGGTGTAGATAAAATACTGGATACTATTTTAGAAAAGAGCAATATAGAAAATAAAGAACAGTAACGTTTTATTATGAAAACAAAATCTATTGTAGTGCTTTACCTGCTGAGTAAAGTGGTAATCCAAATGCTGGGAGAGGAAGTTATTACAGTTTAAACTGTGTCAGAATGGTAGACCTGTCATTATTACATTCTATTGAAAACTGTAGCCTGAGGCTCACGTCCCATAGAATTCAATAGATAAACACTGGTCACCAGGTGGCACTGTTGCTAACAGTTTAAAATTAAAGGGGACAACTGGCGCTTTAAAAGCTTTGCAACAAAGCCTCTCCCAAGAGTGGAACTTCTCTTATTCTACTTGGCATCAAAGCCCTGGATTACAAATATACAAAAAGGGGGGGCAGCACCCATAGGTCTTAGCAAAAAATAGCTTTATTGAGAAAACAAGGCAACATTTTGGTCAAAGTTTCAGCCCTGTTGGGGACCTTCACTTGAGAAAGGTCCCCTACAGGACCGAAACGTTGACTAAACTTTGCCTTGTTTTCTCAATAAAGCAATTTTTGCCAAGACCAATGGGTGCTGCCCCCTTTTTATATATTTGTACATCACTTCCACTGGGACTGTGCACCAGGGCATCACCTAGTTTAGATGAGTGCTTTCACCCATCTACACCCTTGGATTATATATTTAATTTAATTTTTTCATGATGAAAGTTTACTGCTCCTCTTAAGTAAATTCGTTTCAACTCGGCAGAATGTTGTTCCAGGAAAAATGTGATTGCTGTTTTGGAGTTGAGAAGACATTCCGCTAATGCATCTTTCAAACTGGTGACAGAACTAGGTTGGGTCAGCAATTAATTGGAGGCTGTGATAAGCATCACAACCTCCAACATTGCTGTTGTGTAACGTCTATTGGTGACCTCATAGGTTGCTGAGCAGACCTTCCTCTCAGCTTCACTGTTTCTGGAGGGAACTCTGGAAAAGTTGCAGCATGACAAGTACCATTGTGAAAGGTACCATGGTCTAGCATGTTACCTTTCTCCATGGATGACAGATACGACAAAACACCTTTTGTTTTAGTGTCACCTTTTTACCTTGAGGCAATATTGTAAATGGCTTTAATGGGTTTTTATTTATCTTCCACTGGGTCAACAATGTTGTTTTGTTTACCTTTCTCCCCATGGACAATGTACATCTGTCAAAGGATGGATTTGATGGACTTGTCTTTTTTCATCCTCATCAAATATGTAACTATGACCTGGATTCCATTGCAGTTCATAACTTCTTCAAGGGTTTTATCTACAAATTGTTCCATAGACTTTAAGGGGAATCTGCTGTATTGTGTCAGGTGTATGCATGTCAAAGAAACTTTTGAGAGATGAATACTTTAATTAATGCTTTGAAATATTGAAATTCCAGCCAAAGATGGTGAGATCAGAAGCTTGAAGAAGGAGATGGAAATACTACAAAAGAAATTAGCAGGTGGGACCTGTATTTCGAGTCTGAAATGAATGGGTGCAGGGCACTGTCAAAACTGCTCAAAAGTTCAGAACTTTATCCTAGTGCTCATTTAGATCAAGCTTTTAAAAAAACAAAACAAAAAAAACCAAAAAACAAACATGTCTGTTCTGAATCAACCCAATTGCACTGTAAGGAGGAACTTAATATTCCAGTTGATTTAGATGGGGCTTTTAATTCCTTGAAAGCTAGAGATCTCCAAAGCGTTGTGAATTTACAGACTTTATTTCTGCCTTATAGTGCATTTGGTTTGTTTCAGATTTGCATCTATTGATGAACAATGCCAACACTGTATTCAGCTTTTGAACAGAGAAGACACTCTGTACACATTTCTTATATTCTGCCCTATTTCCATTTACAATGTACTTTCTCTTATGTGCAGTATGGACCACAGGTGCCATGGGATTGAGTCCCTCCTTCTGGAGGGCAGAACACATCTCAAAAAACAGAGTCTTGTAGGTGGAGACTCCCAGCCACTCCTCCAACCTTTGCCTCACCTACTATCCAGAATGAATGTATTCCACTGAAGAGTATGGATGGAGCAGAGATACTGTTAGTTTTTAGCATTTTTTTTAAATTGTTTTTCTGATATATATGAGGCTGCCCAAACTTCCACATTAGGTGGGTTACCATTATTGAGCTTCTCCTGAAGTGGACTGACCAGTGTACAGGTGCTGTGTTTACACCTGTAGCCATGTGGAGGGAATCTTTCTGGCCAAGTTTTCCCTCCCAGCAGAGTCTTGGGGCTCTGGTTACTTTAATTACAACGGTAACCTGAAGAGAGAAGGCTGGTGAGCAACTATTTGAGTGCCTTGGTCTACATTGTCCCTGCCTTGTACCTCTCCATACAGAGGCTTTCTTTGAGTCCTTGGGCTCCTGCACGTAATATCGACTCTCTTTATTATAATAATCTGTATTATTCCAGTGTTTTTTGGGAAAAGATGGCTGCAGCTTTCCAGGGTTAACCCTTTTTCTGCTTGTTTTCATATAGTTTTTGGGGTGTTGTGGTCCCCTGCTTACTGTTCCTCCTGTCAGATGGGGCTTCCTAGAGAGTATTCCCGATCTCTATGCCTTTCATGTTCTGTGGCCCCTTCTACTCCACCGGGGCCCTCCAGCACTGAGCCAGCTTTGGGTGAAAATGCTTCTGTCCTCAGTAGCCCAAATCCCTTTCTCCTTTCAGGTGGTTCTCCAATCTTGTAAGCCCCCAACTACCTTTAAATTTGTGGCTCATATATATCTGAGTGTTCCTCCGCTTCTAGGGGCCTCCTCTGATGAGGAATTGTCTAAAGAGGAGGGTGAGGAAGGGGAATACGAGGATATGGACTGTTTTTACTTCTGTGGGGACTCTTATGAGAATGACCACCTTACCTTGGCTGAGGGTCTCATTAGAGCTGTGTTAGAGACACTTCAGGTCTCTGACACCTCTGATGGGGGGGTCTTCTTCTATGGATGTGTTCCAGAGGTGTAAGAAATCTCAGTTTTTTCCCCCTAATGACACTCTTGACCCGATCCTTCAGGGTGAGTGGAAGACCCCAGACATACAACTATTAGCAAGAGGCTCTCTAAACGTACCCCTTTCCAGAGGCAGCTGTGGTGCAGTGGGCCTCTCCTCCAACCGTGGATCCTCCTTTCTCCAGCTTATGGAGGCTGTAGGTGCCAAGGTTTCCAGTGATGACCTGTTGGTTCTTTTGGCCAGCATTAAAGAGGCCAACACTTGTGTATCTGAGGCTCTTTTGGAGGTGGTCAGCCTTTTCTGTTGTTGCGCGACTCACTTTGTTACTTAAGATTTGGTCGATGGATCAGTCCTCTAAGAAGTCCCAGGTTTCCTTACCTCTTCAGAGCAAGTTCCTGTTTGGACTAGAACTGAAGCAGATCATTAGTGATTAGGGGTGCACCGAATTGAAAATTCTGAGCCGAAACCGAAACGTCAGGTTGCACTTGGCCGAGAACCGAAAATGACTTTTTTTTCTACCCACCTTTTTTAAAATTGTTTGTTTGTGTAAGTACATAAATAATTTAGGGCAAGATGGTAATGTTTCACTTACTAACTTATGAACACAGTGCTGAAATGGAAAAACAAATATTACTGAGTGCTATTGGTGTGGGGCAATGTGATACACTTATATACAGGCAACAGAGTGTGATTTGGGAATGCTGTGGTCAGGCTCTTAACCCTGTGAGTGCCAGAGGGGTATGTAACGCATTGCAAAGTGTTGTGTATGTCTCTGGCACTCAAAGAGTTAAATGTGGCTTCCTGAGGCAGGAGACAGAAAAAAGTGAGTAATTACAATTGTAGCGAGGGAACGGGTGGCTTGGGGAATGCATCAGAGTTCCTTATAGAGAGTGCTAGTTAGGTGGTATGTAGCCAACTCTCAGATTACTCCCGTGTGAATAGCTGAGTTTGGGCACATGAAATAAGCCCCAAATCCTGAGGTCAGAAGGATTACATTGGACAAAATGTTGCCACTGCGGGTCACGGTAGCTGGACCTGCGGGGCAGGTGTAAGGTGCTTGTTGGCAGAAATGGTTGTGAAGGCAATCTGTTGTGTAGTGTGCACAATACACCACTGTGAAGCTCTGTATCCGGAGGCAGAGCAGGGTGAGGCTGCAATGGCACTGCCTTTCATGGGTGATGAGCGATGCTTGTGCTGACATGGAAGGTGGGGAAGTGAAGTTTTTGAGTGGCAGATGGATATGCAAAGCATTGGTTTACGATGCATATCCCCCAGCACTCAAAGTGTTACTATCCTGCGCATTGTGGGTATTTCCCCACCAAGTGTACTGCACGGGATACAGCCACTGTGGACATGAGCAGGCAGTAAGAGTTTGAGGGGCAGAGGCTTAGTGAAAGTGGTCCAATGCAGCTCATATTGTTGTGCATGTAAAAGGTGAAATTGGCAAACGGTGGTTTAAGTGGGGCATGTTCTGTGTGAAGACAAAATAGTGACAATATGAATGTTGGTGTTCCAAGCTATAGGGAGGAGTACAAGTTCGCTGGAGCAAGAGGCGATACTAACCAGGCGAAGTTTGCTGGCGGAGCAAATCAGCAGCTTTGTATGTTTCTTGTAAGAGGATATAAAGGGGAGGGACGAACTCGTTGCAGAGTAAAATCACGCCCTGTTGTCTGTTGTGTTGAGGCTGAATGGAGGAGAAATGCTATCTCCTCCTTCTTCCTGTCCGTCTGGATAATTTTTCGTCACGTGACCACGTTCTCCTTTCGGCCATTATTTTTTATTTCGGCTTGTTGCCGAAAATGCCATTTTCGGCCGAAACATTTCGGCCACCGAAAATTCGGTGCACCCCTATTAGTGATACTACTGGGGGCAAGAGCACTTTGTGTATTGGACGTCACACTTGAAGGGGAAGCCGGAGAGGATTCAGTCCAACAATGCTAAGTGCCACCACCTGGTTTGAGGTAAGGTACATTCTCGGTTGGGCAGAAGACCATGTTCCAGTCATCTCCACCTTGCACATTCCAGGGGTAGGAAACATGCTAACAGACTTCATAAGTTGCCAAGACGTGGATCCCAGAGAGTGGGAGTGAGCTCCATTGGCTCTAGTTATTGTGTGCTGTGGCAGTTCAGTGTCCATTGTTACTTTTTTTGTTGGGGCTATTCCAATTCTGGATAGTCCTACGGAACTCCGGTATCATGGTGACAGGTCCTTTCTCCTTTTTTCCACCTCTGGGAGTTAAGTGTTGGAATATCCCCATGGTACATTTGTTCCATAGTGGACATAAGAGAAAATAGAATTTTATTCTTCTTCTTTGTTGCATTCTTTTCTCTATAGTCCATATGGAACACGGGTCTCCCACCCAGAAAAGGGACCTACTTTTTGGTCTTTCCTGTCTGGTATGCGGAGTCTGCTTAGGGTCTTTCTTCTGACAGGAGATTTCCTCCTTCTTCTCTTGCTCTCCTAGTTAGTGTGGCTACAGTCACATTCATATTGAATAGTAGGCACGGCAAGGGTTGAACTGGAGGAGTAGTTTGGAGTCTCCACCTACAAGACTCTGTCTTTTGAGATGTGTCCTTCCAATCAGAAGGAGGGACTCAACCCCATGGTTACCTGTGTTCCATACGGACTATAGAGAAAAGGATTTAAAGGGATAGTAATGTTTCGTAATAAAAGCCGCTCTAATTAATCATCATAGTATTTGGACTTTGGAGAGTGTTATTTCAATTCTGTCAGAGTTGGTTTCATGTCTGGTTAACTTTGACATCAGTATGTCTCTTGCATCAAAATGTGAGCACTAGCAAATAGCACATATATTTATGGCTTTTTTTTTTGTATAGAAAACCTTAATGCCCTATACTTACAACACCACTTCTAGATAATCTGCTCCAGTTTTTTTCCTTATACAAATGCCCCATATTGTGAAGTTTTAATAAATACGTTATTTCTGATTTGCCAATTCTGCATATAGAACCACAAAATCGTTCCTTGACCGAGTTTGCAGCTTAGTAAATTAAAATCACAAAATCGCATCAATTTAAATGGGACTTTTTACTCCATGAATGCTGTAGACCACAGTGGGGGTTATTCATTAAGGCGTGATAAGGAGATGATAACGTGGAGATGACTTCTCCAGTGATATCACCTCTTCATTTCCTATGTTATTCTATGAAGCCAGTTCACTAAGATTTCTCCATCTTTGGGGATGATAGCGCATAGGCTCCATAGAGTAACATAGGAACTGGAAAAATGTTATCACTGGAGAAGTCATCTGTACTTTATCACCTGTTTAACATGCCTTAGTGCATAACCCCCAATGTGTTTGAGACCTCTAGGATTCCTTTGGCTAAAAGCTCCATTTAAATAAATGAATGAAAATGTTTATTTTTCTCAGTTTGTCACAGAATTGCATCATCTCTTAGTACATCAGTCACAGTGTGCCTACCTCTCCGTGATGCTAGAGGTGCATATAGGAATCGGTGTGGAGTTGCAGTATCACATTAACATGTAAATGTAACCATGATTTTTTTTTCTCCTTAGAGAGTGCCACTGAGGAGGAAACCAGATCAGGACCTCAAATACAGTCTCTTGAGAAACAGATCAGGACCCTCAAACAGGAGAAAGATGGGTGTTCAAAGGTAAATGTGTCTGGACATATGTCACTCTTTTTGATCCACTCTCACATACAGAGCAATCCACTTTCTTGTGACGTCCGTTTTCACCGTTTGGCTGAACTTAGACATGATACTGGGCTTATGATTACAGTTCTCACAAATATTCAAGTCCAGTGCAAAGCATGCTGTGGGGAAATCTGCTATAAGTGCTAGGTAAAAAAAACAAAGGGACATCCTTTAAGACCAGAAGAAAAGCTCTTCTGACTAAAACAAAGGCAAGCATTTTTTTATAGTAAGAGCGGTAAGGATATGGACTTTTTTGCATCTGGAGGCTGTGTTGGCAGATACTGTAAATACTGTTTTAGCTCACACAATACAGGTATTTATAACAGTTGGTTATATTTCAGAAAAGGATATTGATCCAGGTAGATTGCAGATTGCCTTTGTAGTCTGGAAGGAGTTGTTGGTTTTTTGTTTTTTTATGGGGGGCATAATTGTCAGTGACTTCAATGAGTGTTGATTTTTAATTTTTTCTTCCACTAAATGATCAGAAACAAGGATGACAGCAAAAAATGTAAGCCCCTGGGTGCATGTCTGTCTGTCTTTCTTTCTTTCTTTTTTTTTGTTTGTTTTTTTTTAATACTCTTTAACAATGTTATTTTTCAATTATATTAATTAAGGGGATAGTAGTACTTAAAATGTAAAAAAAAAAAAAAAAAATGTTGTAGGGTTTATCCCCCTGAGTAAAACTCCCACTGCTGAGAGATATTTTATTAAAAAAGTATAACGGCTCAAACTTGAATTTTTTTCGGTGCAATATCACAGTGGCCTGAAATTGTACAGTGACTCTGTTGCTACACCATCCTATGGACAGATCTGGTCCCGGGACCATAAATCTCCATAGGATGGTGTAGCAACAGCGCCTCTGTACAATTTCAGGCCACTATGATATTGCACCTAAAAGAATCAAATTTGAGCTGTAATAACTTTTGAATAAAACACTTTTCAGCAGTGGGAGAACCCTTGTTTTACTCAGGGGGAGAAACCCTACAACATGTGTTGTTTGTTTTTTTTTTTTTGTTTTTTTTTATAAATATATTTTAAGTATTACTATCCCTTTAAATAGTATCCCAAAGGTTAAAATATTTACTCTTATGAAAATATAGCACTACAAAGAGATAGGATGAAGTTGAAATATAGGATTAAAATGAACAGGCACTCCTGTTCTCAGTGATGAACAATAAAATGCAGATGAGATAGCTGGAGATAGCTCAGATGGTTAATACACCAGCTGTAGAATCTCTTCAAACCTCAAGGTTGCAGGTTCTGCACCTGGCAGGGTCATCTCATCTCTGCTGGTCTTTTACTGTATATTACTAGAATAAAGTACTGTCTATTTAATATGGTTCTGCAAACTTCCATCTTTAAATAGCGCCATAATATCAGAGGAACTCATGGTTCGTGGAAATGTTAGTAAAACAGGTTGTCAGTAAAAATACACAAAGCAAAGATATGAATGTATTCCGCTTTATATGCCATATCATTGTGTTATTTTATTACTGGAATTATGTTTGAGTATATAAAATGATTATACAGATGCTGACGTCCACCTTTTATCACTTTAATAATTGCTTTATATCAGAGGAGCTGAAATAATATATGGTGATTTTTTTAGAGTATATATAAATGATAAAAATAAATGGTGAAAAAAAAAAATGATTGTAGTAAAATAATTTTTCCCTGATGTAGTGTATTTTATAATTTATATGAGCCAAATTGTTCTAATGGGTTGTGACTGAAGGGCCGTTTCAAGAGGTTGAAATGTCATGGAGCATTGCCTTCTTGAACATTCTGCTGCATACTTACTCTGATTGGCTGTGCACCCATAGGAGCTGTCTGAAGTACTGGTAAGGTTAAAAGCACAAGGAGAGGAACTAAGAGTGGCACTGGAGAAGAAGAGGGGTTTGCAAGAAGAATTACATGCTTTGGAGGAAAAGTGTGAGGGGTTCAGTGCCCAGGCTAGTCGCCTGTCTCGCCGAATGAAGGAAAAGGAAGAAGAGGTGGAGTTAGCTGCAGAGAAAGTGAGATCTTTGAGGAAAGAGCTGCAGAAAGCTGAGGGAGGCAGAAGAGAGGTGAGAATGACATATTTATTATACCAAGAAAATCTTCTTCATTCTAGCCATGTGATTCAAAACACTAGCTTGAACTACTGTTTATTAAATGGGAAATAAACCTTTCGGAATATTGGCTTTTAATTTGGTTAACAGGAGGACTTACTTGAAAATGTACACAAGAAAAAAAGAAAATGTTCGCCTCATAGAGTAGTATATCTATCGAATTATAATAATCCCCACTTCCAACTCTTCTATGGCGGTACTCACATTATATAAATGTCTGCCAAACAAGGATATGCAGGACAGACCTCAATAAGTAATGGGAGATATTTAAACCCACTCCCTCGTGGGCTCAGTAATTTCTTCCATAACAAGTTCAGTTGCTGCCAATGATTCTGCTGGTCCAACACGAAGTGTATTCTCAGATGAACTCAAAATTAAAGGAAAACAAAGTGCAAGTAGAGATTCTACATATACAGAGAGACAGAACACCTTAATCAACAGACAGTTGTATATTGTTGCTCACGGAATAAGCCGTACCAGTGTTCCACATGCATCAGTACTAGTAATCGCTTGTAGGGGTTTTGTGTAACTCTCACCCCATCTCAAGCTTCCAGCTGGATAATCTTGTCTGGGGCCAGTTCAGATTCCGAGACCCAGAAAGAAGGGGGATCTTGGAGGAGAGTGTAAGGAAAGAACCGGTACCGGAGTGGTTGGTCATGGTGTCAGTTCCTGTGGTGAGGAGGAAGCTGGCCTGGGGGAGTGGAGGAAGGAACTGCCCAGAGAGAAGGAGAACTCTGCTGTAGGATTGATGCAGTGCATGGAGGGAATTGCATAGACCCTCAGGATCCCCCCCGACTGCCCTGCGCTAGTATATTATGGGACATGATTATCCAGCTGGAAGCTTGAGCAGGGACAAGCTTTACACAAAATCCCTGCAAGTGCTTGCTAGTACTGGTGTGTGTGGAATCCCAGAACGGCTTAATCCATGAGTAACAATATACAGTTGTCTGTTGACTAATATATTCTAGTGCTCTGTATATGTAGAACTCTTCTTGCACTTTGGTTTCCTTACTTGAAAATGTGTTCTTTATACAGCAATCTGGTATATCTTTTTATGTATACACTTTGTATAGTATCTGAAGTTGCCAGTTTAAAATAAAATCTTTAGTGAAGTCTACGTTTATTTCACATCTTTAGAAAAGATAAGACATTAACTGTATAATGAATAATCTTACACAGAAAAGCCCTAACAATGGTTTTACATAAAGACTCCTAAACAAACTGCCTGTAAGTGCAGAACCTTTAAAGATTTGAACAAAGATCTCAGGTTCTCCCATTACTTTAGGATTTAACAGACTTCTAGGGATAAGTGTTAGCACTTGACACATCCCAGACTGTTGATGTGGTAAACTGCTGAATTAGCATCTTGTTAATCAGTAGTTCTTGTCTGATATTGGGTCAAATGATCTGTCAAAGCAACAATTGTATTAAAATATAGCACAGTGTTGTGGAATTGAAATCATAAAAAGCTGTAGAGACCCTACACATTTTAAAGTCTTCATCTGAGTGCAGCGACCAGTGGACCGGCAGTTTGATGATTAAACAAGGAACAGAGTTGAGCCCACATTTATCACCAGCCTGTGTCCAGGGGTATCACTTATTCTGAGAGGCCAGTTAAGCCTCTGGTAAATGTGAGTACCTGACCTACTACTAATTGTTTACTTGAAGCCATGTGTACAATCGGTGGTTTGTACTGTTTTTTTGTTTATAGTTCCTCTGAAGAACAGTTTTTTTTTCTTTTGCTGTCTATGGTAGAGTTAAGTCATTGACTAAAACTCTCCTTGGAAAACTATAGAAACAATGACACCTGGTGGCCACAATGGCAAATTGCTCTTTTAATTTAAAATAAATGGGCTGTAGTAGTTTTTAAACAAATCCTCTCTCAGCAATTGGAGTAGCTTTGTTTTACTCAGGAGAAAAAGCCATAACATAACTTCTGTATCCCTTTAGGCTGAGTCCCAAGTGGAGGATCTGACCTTAGAAGTTGAGAGGCAGAAGAAACTAAGAGAGAGGAGTGAGACACTGGCTGCACAGGCTGTGGAGGATCTTGAGAGACTAAAGGTAATAAGGTCATTAGTACCTTACAGGGCTGAGACATTGCAGTGACATCACCAGCGAATCACCATTTCTTAAAGATCAACTATGTTTCTCCCCATAGTTACAGCAGGCTGTCACTTCTCCTGTGGTTAGTGGCTCTCTTCATTACTCTGAGATGTCCCAGCTGAGGGTAGAGCTTGAGAGAAGGAGCCAGCAGCTGGAGGCAGAGCTTGTCCAATTGAGGGAGGAGCTTGTACGTCGGGAAGCAGAGCATGCCACAGAGACTAAATTGCTCCGCAGAGAGCTGGCGGAGAAAGAGGCAGAACTGACATCATTCAAACATGAGCTGGAGGGAATGCAGGAGAGCCTGGGGAGAACAACCAATGACCGGTAATTTCTTAGTTTCGTAATGTTTTACCTTCTCTCATTGAAAACAGTTTTATTTTACTGTTCTTTTTCTCATTTATTTATTTAACCCTTTGAGTGCCAGAAGGGTACATGGCACATTTCTTATCAATACGTTGCGTACCTCGATGGCACTCACATCCCTTATATACATACCTGGGAACTTCCAGCTGAGGGCTACCCGGAGGGGAGTCCTCTGTTCAGCAGGGGGTGACAAAAATGAAGCTAATCGCGTCAAAAAGGGGTGGGGCTTGATGCGAGCGGGGGTGTGTGCTTAACCCTTTGAGTTTCAGAGTGGTAAGGAATGCATTGCAAAGCAATGCATTCTGTACCACTCTGGCACTCAAAGGGTTAAAAATGTCACACAGAAGGCTGGGGACGGAGGAACAGAGGGAAAAAGAGTGTAAGTGGGTAGAGTTTCAATAGAAACTCCCCACATCCGGAGTAATCAGCCTCTGCCCCGGAGACCCGGTAAATCTCTGTCAGAACCGGAGTCTCCGGGGCAAATCCGGAGAGTTCCCAGGTATGCTTATATAATAGAGACTTCCCTAAAGCATGCACTGAAACAAAAGCAGCCCTTGAGAATGGATTTTTCATATGTGTCAACAGTTGAAATAGGTCTGTTCAAAGCCAAAATATTTACGGGGCTCACAAAAGCAGATATTACTTTCTTTAGCCACTCATCTCTCAGAAGCATCACATTTTTGTATGTCTTATCCCATTACAAACGAGAATTTGACATGTTCAAAAGTGTTAGTAATGTCTAAAAAAAAAAGTGTTTTTTTGCATTTAGAAGAGCTTAAAAAGCTGATCTAAATGCAAAAAAACTTATCTCTCAAACCGCTATGGTTTAAGAGATACGGGCGTTTAAAGTTCGCTGTTTCCTACTGACAGCTGTAAAGCTGTCAGCAGGAGATTCGTGTCGGTCGACACGGTGGCCCTTGAGAAGTGCCGAGATCTCCTTACTTACAAGGAATCCCTTCATTGGAATGGTCTAAAACGTGTGCCTGAACACCAGGCACACGTTTTAGACCATTCCAATGAAGGGATTCCTTGTAAGTAAGGAGATCTCGGCACTTCTCAAGGGCCACCGTGTCGACCGACACGAATCTCCTGCTGACAGCTTTACAGCTGTCAGTAGGAAACAGCGAACTTTAAACGCCTGTATCTCTTAAACCATAGCTGTTTGAGAGATACATTTTTTTGCATTTAGATCGGCTTTTTAAGCTCTTCTAAATGCAAAAAACTTTTTTTTAGACATTACTATAGACATTACTAACACTTTAAGACTAATCCTTTCCAAAAAGGGTGATCCACTTCCAAAATGACAGGCATGTCCCCTCTGCATGAGAATACCCGCTAACACAAGGTATCTGCTCAGCCTATCCTTTGTCATACTTTTGGATGCAATGTGAATTTGTGAATGCAGTGGCACAAAACACAGGTGTCACCACATGCATAATAAAATTAAAGGAGCACTATGCTTTTTGTAATGATTTAAAGAAACACATACCCGTCCTAATAAATCCTCGCTTAAAGAGATATTAATACTTCGTTTTATCTTTATTTTATTTTGTAGGCATTAAAAAAACATGAAGAACGATATAATTCTTATCTCTCAAACCTTTATGGTTTGAGAGATATTCACAAGCAAAGTTTCCCCTCCCACCCCTTTTACCTTGTGTAAGCCATCTCTTCTCAGATGTGGAATCCAGTCCATAGACCAGACAGATAACAGCAGGGGACAATCTTCTACCTACGAGAACAATGAAAGCCCTGCCCCCCTTGACAAGTTTTTCAGGTTTTTCCCTCATCTTAATTGAAGATTGTCCCTCTCTGCAATCTACCTGGGTACCTCCCTTCTGCTCTGGCAGAGCAGTGTTACATCAGTAAAAAAGGGGCGGGAGGGGGATACTTTGTCATTAAATTACTCTTGAACTACAACTCTGACAGAATTGAAATAACACTCTCCAAAGTCCATATACTATGATGATTAATTAGAGCTGCTTTTATTATGAAACATTACTATCCCTTTAACTTAATCTGGGCAGAAAATCCTAACTGCTGCTTTAAATCACTTCAGAGTGGATTATTTCCCCAAAAATGAATCTTTTGCGAAATACACAGGCAGACATAATTCTTTATTATAAGACTGGAGGACTCCAAACTTGTCCCACTGACGATTTCTTTCCTTTGAAGTCCGTAGTGGGATGGTTGGAAGGTTCTTGAATTCTGCAACAGACAGGATATTGATAATTAGGCCCCTTTCATACTAGTGACAAAAATGCAGTGATTGGTGCATTCTTCATGACACCCACACTGAAAGGTTTACTTCTTAAGGTGTCTTTCACACCAGAGTCCGGTAAGTTGCATCTTTACTGCTTCATGCAGAAATGCAGTGAAGATGCAGCAGGGAAGAGCTGCACAATGGCTGGCATGAGCTAGAGTAGAAGTTGAGAAGCTCTTTACAACTACAATGAATAGACACAAGTTTTCAGGTGATGTAAAATGGAGATTTCAAGGCTCATAGCAACCTCCAATAAATGGATGACCTATGACTGCACACTCCGTACAATGGCATTGCCAGGGGGAAATCAGGAAAAGATGGGTAGTAGAACATAAGTGATGGAAATGTAGCAGGGGCAACTACACTTATGTTGTCTGTACATAAGAACCCTTAAAGGGATAGTAATGTTTCATAATAAAAGCAGCTCTAATTAATCATCGTAGTATTTGGACTTTGGAGAGTGTTACTTCAATTCTGTCAGAGTTGTAGTTCAAGAGTAATTCAATGACAAAGTATCCCCCTCCCGCCCCTTTTACTGATGTAACACTGTTCAGCCAGATCAGAAGGGAGGTGCCCAGGTAGACTGCAGAAAGGGACAATCTTCAATTAAGATAAGGGAAAAACCTGAAAAACTTGTCAAGGGGGGGCAGGGCTTTCATTGTTCTCATAGGAAGAAGATTGTCCCCTGCTGTTATCTGTCTGGTCTATGGACTGCATTCCACATCTGAGAAGAGATGGCTTACACTAGGTAAAAGGGACGGGAGGGGAAACTTTGCTTGTGAATATCTCTCAAACCATAAAGGTTTAAGAGATAAGACTTATATCCTTCTTCATGTTTTCTAATGCCTATAAAAGAAAGATAAAACGAAGTATTACTATCCATTTAAAGATTATTTGTGGAAAGCCAGCCCATGCAGGACTGATTCATAGCTGCAATTATAATTTTCTGCCCAGAACAAAAAAGTGTTTACTATAAGGAGGTGATTATTTTCCTTTAATCTTCCTCACGTACACTGTCTGCGACCCAGACTTCTGCCACTGTTACCATTACATATATTTGTCTCTTAGACCTTCCAGTACATCCTCACTGTGTAAGAATGCTGTTTTATGTTTACTTTTTGTTTCCTTCTACCCACTACAGCGCTCGGGCACTGGAAGAGGAGATCCAGGAGATGAAAAAGATGAATGAGAGAGAGAGAAATGCATTGAAGGAAGAGAACAAAAAACTTAAGGAGGATTTGGAAAGTGTGAGATATATCAATCTGGGATCATCTCTTTCCTTTTGTTCACATAGAGTGGGGTGTACTGATTGATAGCTCACATTCAGATCATCACGCTAGTGTAGGTATAGTCTCCTGTCTCTGTGTAAAAATGTTTGTGCTTTCTCTTTCAGACTATTGCAGAATCAGATAAGATGGCCATTTCGCACAAGAGATTGGAGGAAGAGGTTCAATTATTTGAAGGAAAGAGGGAGACATTAGCTAACTGGGAAGCCCAAGTCACAGACATCCTACAGTGGTGAGCTGTTGTCTGTTATTTTAACCTATTTATTTATATTCTATTAGTGTATATTAATATATTTATCCTGGGGCTTTATTTATTTTTGAGTACTTGTGTTACATTTCAGATCTTCTCTTTCTTCCACTTTCAGTGATGAGTGAACTCTCCCTTCAGTCTCTAAAGAGAGTCTGTGACTGAACTCTGTAATCCGAGTGCTTTACACCCTATTCTTTGAAAAACCAGTAGAAGCAAACAAAATCTGAGACAAACTAAAGCAGAGCTCTTAAAGGGATAGTAAACCCCCCAAAAAACTGTTGGCGAATTGATAGGACTAATAAAAAAAAAAACATGTGATGCCCTTATTCCCATATCTCAAACCGTTATGGTTTGAAAGATGTAAGAAAATAAAGACCTCCGCTCCCACCCCCTTCTCATGCGTCCGCTGTATAGCGGACGTCATGAGATCCCGCATCCGGGACCAGACTGCAGATCTTCAGGAGTGCTGTCATTGAGATATCGAACTATGATTACTTCATCCGATTGGTCTACAATGTGTGCTTGCAAGCCAGGCACACGTTGCAGACCATACCGATGAAGTAATTATAGTTAGATATCCTGATGTCAGCACTCCTGAAGAGCCGCCTAAAGTCGGTCGACCAGATTCTGCCTCTGACAGCTTTACAGCTTGTCAGGCAGAAAGATGAGGGAGCGGAGGTCTTTATTTTCTTATGTCTCTCAAACCATAACGGTTTGAGAGATGGGAATAAGGGCATTACATGTTTTTTTATTAGTCCTATCAATTCGCCAACAGTTTTCTGGGGGGTTTACTAACCCTTTAAGATAATTCACAGCTACAGCTGTGTCACTAACTGAAATAGCCAACACAAGAAATGCACACATTATTAAAATGAACTTGTGTCCTAAGACAAGTTTAGTTTTCATTACAGAGAATCTGCCTATATTTTTTACTAGACATTTTACCGTAAAATTGTTTTTGTGTAATAATTGACCTTTATATTTTGGTGGCACTTAATGCTAATGATTGCACAATATGCTTCTTAGTTATTTTTGAGGCCAAAGTTCTCATGCACTGCGCAGTTAGAAACGCTCTCTTTTTGTAGGCTCTGCTTAGATTCATTCATAACAGATGATAGTTGGTTTGTGTTCGCCGTAGAAATACAGGAGGCAAATATAATCAAGTTAATACCTTTATTGGCTAACTAGGCAGATTTAGGATTCAAGCTTTCAAGACCTCTTAGGTCTCTCTTCCTCAGGTATGTTAACATGTCTGAAGAAGAGACCTAAGTGGTCTTGAAAGCTGGCATCCTAAATATGCTTAGTTAGCCAATAAGGGTATCATTTTGACTATATTTGCCTCCTAGATTAATTTATAGCACAATGTGTGGTAATGTTGGCCCCAGCACAGAAAACAATCGGCATAAAGTACCACAAAATGCCACCCGGAAATAAAGATACATTTATCAAAAACAATTTTGTTACAAACAATTGACTGCCACAGCATATGGGCTCTTTTTTAATTTTTGTTACAAGAAATTAAATTTATTTTAAAGCAACATGTCCATTTTAAAGAAAAAGAATGTCATTGTGTAAAATGTGTTGTTACTAAAATAAGAAACTATACAATTTTACTGTTCCTTTAACGTCCTTCCTCTTTTCATACTCAAAGGGTACTGCTCTGCCTTGACTTTTTTTTTTACAAACAAAAAAAAATTTTCAAATGTGCTCATGTAAAGGTTCTTTGAGCAGCAGGTGTCCAGTGCTTTTCCTGTGCAATGTGTTCATCGCCCCTCTCACACTAAAAAGGTTAAAGGGATAGTAATACTTAGTTTTATCTTTATTTTATTTTGTAGGCATAAAAAAAACATGAACGATATGTCTTATCTCTCAAACCTTTATGGTTTGAGAGATATTCACAAGCAAAGTTTTCCCCCCTCCCACCCCTTTTACCTAGTGTAAGCCATCTCTTCTCAGATGTGGAATGCAGTCCATAGACCAGACAGATAACAGCAGGGGACACTCTTCTTCCTATGAGAACAATGAAAACCCTGCCCCCCTTGACAAGTTTTTCAGGTTTTTCCCTTATTTTAATTGAATATTGTCCCTCTCTGTAGTCTACCTGGGCACCTCCCTTCTGCTGTGGCTGAGCAGTGTTACATCAGTAAAAGGGGCGGGAGGGGGATACTTTGTCATTGAAATACTCTTGAATTACAACTCTGACAGAACTGAAATAATACTCTCCAAAGTCCAAATACTATGATGATTAATTAGAGATGCTTTTATTATGAAACATTACTATCCCTTTAAAGGAAAATGCCAACCTCCGATTGTGCATGCTTGCTTTAATACAACTTTTCCTGTGGAAAGGTACTAATCCTAGAGTAGAATGACAGCACAACAAACCTGTTTTCTGCTACCTTTGGGGCCAAATAAGATTTATATACAGTACTGAAAGTGAAATCCCCCAAATATGCTTTTATCACTTGGCTGGACTGGTATTTCCTGGGGTTGATTAGTGGTACTCTAACTTTGAGTATTTTTAATCACAAGTAGAAATGCACATTTTGAGGGCTGTGCATTGGTTCAATTTTTCCTTTGGGTAGATGTATGTACTGCTTAAAGAATCAGTAAAGTTTTATTATGAAAAAATATATATTACAGGACTTATGCTGCACAGTAACATAGTGAGTACATCTATTGCTGTTTGATGCTCCTTTAGAACTGTATTACTGGTTATACTTGTTGTTTTTAATTTTTTTTTGTTATGTATAACTGCTAATGACAGTGCCACCTAGTGTCCAGATGATAATTTATTTTCGTATTGCTCTCTAAGGTTTGGATTTTTTTACAGGTGATAATTGTATCACTGCTTTTGTCTTCAGTTTTCCCCATAGACTGCAATAGGCAAATGTTTGATAAAATGGGTGTTAACATTTAGCACCTGCAATAGAATCTAGCCCTAAGGGAGGCCTGAACTTTGGGATAAACCTTTCCTTATTTTGATCTTGTAAAAGCATCTTTCCTCTGCAATGAGGTGGTCAGTAGGTTTGTACCCTGTTACATGGGGAAGTCATTCAACACATGACAACTAAGGGTTATTTTCAGAAAGATAAAAGTGGAGCAATTTTGTGGCAAACCACTGGCAACAAAAAAAAAGCTTCATAAAAAGGCATTTAACACATTGTTTGCTAGAGAGTTCTCCAGTGCATTGCTTAGCATCATGTTAGAGCTCTCTTCAGTTTACAAGTGATTAAAATCCGAATATAACTAATTGTACTTTTTCTTTCTGCTCTACATTGTAATTCTCCCAGCATTACTCCAGTTTTGCTTTCTGTCCCTGATTTTGTCTTTTATCTCTCTCCTTTCAATTTGTAGGGTGAATGACGAGAAACAGTCTCGGATTTATCTACAAGCCTTGTCAGTGAGGATGACTGAAGAGTTGGAAGCCCTGAAGAATTCTGGGGGACAGACACCAACCAGCAAGCCTGGGGTGAGACATGGCTTAGCTCAAACAGAATGAGCGGTATGTAGTTTTTTTAGTCATAAGAACCAGAGATTTAAAGTGGAAGGACAAGCCCAGAAGTGAGTATGAATATCCTTTGGCTGGATTTGTCTCACTGAATAAGCCTTCAACAAGGTCTGTATAAGTCCTGTTTCACATTGGTGACAGAATGGTTGAAGCCCTCTGCAACAATTTTGTTGCCTGTTTTGTTTCACCTTCTCCGGTGTTTCACTGCCCATCCAAATGCAAGAGTGCACCAGCCAATGTTACTAGCTGGTGTCATGTTGGTCACTCAGTCGTTCGATGCCGCAGTGAATGTTGCAACCTCCGTTAATGCTCATGTCGAAGGTCTGCAGGCAGACCTTACTTTCCTTTCTGAAACTTTACTGCATTCCTGAGGTAACATGGTAAAGCTGCAGGTGTTGCACTCCAAGGGTTAAATGCCTTTTCTTCTCCAAATATGAAAGGACAAGGCCAAGCTTTGCCAGTGGTAATTAGCATGGTCCATATTCAACAGGCTCCATGTGTACAATTCTAGAGCAAACCTGCACCATATAGAAGGACTGAAAATCCCAAATAATTTAAATAGGGCTCTTAACCTCTTGAATGCTACACCCACTTCCAACACATTGCTTTGCAATGCTTTTGAAGATCTCTCTAGCATTCAAGGGGTTAAAGACCCTGATTTAAATCATTAGGGATTGTGGGAATGTGCAGCTGGTTTGCTACGGATCTGCACCTCTTAAGCATATTATCTCTGCATGCCAGATGGGTATTCATTGCATTGCTTAAATACTGCCCTATTAATATTTATAAAGGTAAAACTGAGCAATTCTGGAGTGGACCAACTGCACCATAGGGTACAAATAAAATCCCCCTTTGAGTTAAAAGGGGCTTTTTACCCCTTAAAAGCTAGGAGTTTTCAGCACATTCCCACATTTTAATCAGTGGGGATTTGTACTGTTCTGCTTTGGTTTTATACATAAGACCATTTAGTTGAAGAAATTCCATTAGATGCCTTTTTCCATGGCTTGAGTAAGTAGCACTGTCCAGGCTAGTACTATTACAAGGCCCTGGCTTGACTCATAGTGAGTGCCACAGGCCAAATTGCTCATGTTAGGACAAGGACCACAGTGATGGGTGCTGAACATGCTAGATGCATTTAAAACTCCATGTAGATGACCCATTCCATGCTTTACCAATTGTAAAGAGCATGTAATGAATTATGGGCACAATTACGGGGAAAACCAGCTGCACTTCAGGAGACCAAGATCTCCATTAGTTTACATGGGGCTCAACCTCTTGTTTCTCAATGAGTGGAGACTTTTCTTAGCATTAAGGGAGTTAAAAGCCCCCATTGAAATTTATCGAAGTGTATTCGGCCCTTTGAGTGTATTTGGTCTACTCCAGAATTATTTTGTTGCCTTTACAGATAAGGCACGTCAAGCTAAATCAGTCGATTGACTAACTGCTTGAGGACCAGGGGTCTGTGCAATGCATTGCAAGGCAATGCATTTCACACCACTCTGGTCCTCAAGGGGTTAAAAGACACCCAGCCTAGGAGTGGGAAGACCAAACCAACCCAATTAGAACATCCTTGATAGGCCCAGTACATAAAGCCCACTGCATACAGAGCTACAGATCTGAAACAGGTTCCGGCAAATGCAAGATGATGGACCTTTTCCAGTACCCCCTTCTGATTTTTCTTCAACTTTTTCCTTTAGGAAAGCCAGTGGAAGGCTCGTAGGCTGCAGAAACTGGAGGCTTCAGCCAGATTGGAGCTTCAGTCTGCTTTAGAGGCAGAGATCAGAGCCAAACAGACCATCCAGGAAGAGCTGAACCGATTGAAGTCTGACAGCCACGACACTGAGAGGTGCGACATAGAACATTATTGGCGCCCTTGAAAACACCCATCAACTTTTGTCTTGTTTCTGCATCTATACTGCTGGGATTTCAAATATTTGGATCATGTTATAGAGCTTTTCCATAATGGTATTTCCACTGCTGGGAGACTTTTCCTTCAAAATTAGTTGGTTATTTTAACAGACTATAAGCAATAGAGCCAACTGGCACCCATTATTTTTAAATAATGCAATACGTATTGGGTTGTCCAGAAATTTGAAAAAGATCCTGCAGGTTCCTAACAAGTAACTCCATATTCTTAATTATAATAACTAACTGCCTCATAGGTTGGGCCTTCAGTTTGGATAGTCAACAGGTCTTAACGCTTAAGGACCGTCCGATCTCGCATGTGGCCAGCAATTAAGGACCACAGAACATTTTTTGTTGTTGTTTTTTGCAGTTCCGTTTCAGGGCTCCCCCGAACGGCGTGCAGCCCCACGGGGAGCATTGTATTCCATGACAGTCCTGGCACGTCATGGTTCCTTATGGCTTGCCAACCCATGACGTGACAGGACCTTCAAGGGTCCTTAATGGGTTAAGCAGAAAATATGCTCAGATTATCTATCTCTACCTCTCTGTCTTACGCATAATAAAGCGGACACTCATGGGACTTAAAATTAACAATATGTTGTTGTCAACAATCCTGTCCAGTAAGGAATAGCTTAAAAACTATTTAAATACTTTACCCTAAACTCCATGCATGTGGAAGGCATAAAAGATCTGGGCATAGCTATATGATAAAAAATATAATACTGTAATACAAGTCCAATAGCACAAAACCACAGTGCGGGCAAAAGAGTTAACAAACTGAGAACTACTGACCAAGATGTAATGATAATGTCTTAGCAGGTCAGACGCGATGAACAGGTAATAGGAGTCATTGCATAGATATAGACAGAGCAGATCATTGCAATTCAAGATGATTTGGCAGAGCAGCTTTCTGTAATGCGAAGGTGACTTTGGCAGAGAAGTGCTCCACAATGCAAATGAAACTTGGCATAGAAGCTCTCTATAATGAGGAGACTTTGGCAGAGAAACGCTCTGCAGTACTAAGCAGGTTTGTAAGATAAGGGGTAGTCAGGAGAGAGGCAGGTCTTGGAAGAGAAGTATGAAAGCCCAATAATCAATAATGGGCCATTCCTTGGATTCCAATAAGAATAATGGTACAGGCAGGGTTATACACAAGATAGCAAATCGGAGATAGTCATCAGATGAGCCAGTTTAATAACACTGGAGAAATCAGGAGAGTGACTGGACCACAGACAGATATAGAGAGCATAGGGAATACAGGAAGCCAGTTTGATCTGGCATGGCATTGTGGGATAAGTGTGTTTATTTATAAAGTCTCTAAGTGGGTAAGAAGTTCAGACATTAACCTTTATAATCTAAAACCCTAATAAAGTCATAGAATACTTTTCATAGTAAATAATAGGAACAGCACCATTTGCTGACCACAACAGAAATGTGCAGTTCAGTTTAAAAATGTTTACATTTTGATTCGAAAAATCTCCCAGCAATTGAAGTACTTTTGTTAAACTCGGTAAAAACAATTGAAATATATATATATATTTCATTAAAAAAGTTTATTGCTTTCAGTCAGTGGAAAATTTGGGAATGTTTATTTGTTCCCAATTGTAGTTGTTTTGCTCTATATTCCCTCTACTTTTTATTTTGCGCATATGGCATTTGTAATTGAAACACTTAAAACCATATTTAGCTCTGTATGAGAAGCATCTCAATATCTAATACATTGGTGACCTCTTTACCATTGAAGGGCTTACAGAAGCAGTAAACTGTTTATGAAAAATCATATACTGTAGGGATTTTCCTGCTGAGTAAAATAAGGGTACTCATACTGCTGGAAGATGCACATTTACAGAGTTATTACAGCTTAAATGGAACTATCACCTCATATAAAGCCCCCCCCAGTTAGAAGTCATACAGCTATAAGCTTAGAAATAGTAGTATTACCCAGCATAAGTACAGTGTTATTAAGAAATCCTACTTCATCTGAGACTGACGGCCAAGAATCCGCACAAACATTTTGGCTTGGAGACATCTGAACACCTGCGCTGTCCTTCTCGGTCTCTTCTAGGATGTGTTGCATTGTACTGAAAGGTAACAGGATGGGACAGACGGCGCAGGCGCGCAGATGCCTCTAAAGCAAGAAGCCTGTCTGTCAGTCTTGGATGAAGTTGGATTTCTTAGTAACTCTATGTTTACTCTGGATAGTATGCTGGATAATACTACTATTTCTAAGCTTATCGCTATATGAATAATTATTGGTTGGTGGACTTTATCGGTCTGATTTCAGGGAGTTGTTCTGTTGCATTGTGAGAGAGAGAGAAGTTATTGCCAACTGTTGCCAAAAGAATGTTGTAATAACAGCTTTATCACTTCCTGGCAGTTTGAACTTTGAGGAAGTAATTAAGCTTTTACTCCCTGGCGGTTTGAATTGTTAGAACTTTTCAATAAAACAGCAGCTGCTACTGGGGGTACCCTTGTTTTACTTTGCAAGAAAAGCCATATGATATATACTGTGTTTTTTTTTGTTTTTTTTTTTAATAAAAAATGTGTACTTCTTCTTGAAGGCCACTCCAAAAAGAATCGATTATTTTTTATGTTTTTTGAAGTGGATAAACCCCTTTACAAGCTCTACATTTTTGTTGTCTGCTTATTTATTTTATTTTAATCCCAATACAGAAAGCTGCAAGAGGCAGATGAAGAAAACCAGAAACTGCGTGCAGAGTTGGAGAAAGTCCGTGAAGAAGCTAAGTCAAAGGCAATAACAGGTAAGAGAGGAGCATGATGGCAATAACAACCAATCAAGAATGTCATTTTAAAATTCCCGCTAAACCAGATATTTAGATAATACAGGGATGACCTGGGACCCTTCATCTGTCCAGGGCTATAAATGCAATAATCCTCAGCCAGTGATGCCTGATCAGCTTTGCTAGGCCTCTGGTTACTAATCGCTGATATAATACAACCTTCATTTATGTGTCCTGTTTTACAGAAATTAAGCCCCAGAGGTCTCTAATACCCTTCTTGTCATTCCGCTCTGAGGTAAGAACTTCCTGGGATATGAAGTGAGATTTCAAAGTAATAAAGACTTGAAGGGGAAGAATTTAACTGTATTATTGGTAAGGGATGATAGAGCCTATATACTGGTTAGGGTTAAAATGGAACTATCACATTACAGCTCATTCCAGCAAATTGTTTTATAATCCTCCAAACAAGGCTAAAAATCCCCCATGTGATCTATAATTTTGATCCCCTCCCAAGAAGAAGATCGACCGGATTTTCTACAGAAAAAAGAGGGTGAGGTTTGCCATCTTGATGAGATTAGAATGATTGGCAGTGCTTCATCTGAGAAGTCAATCCTCTTGTCTAAGCCTGCCCCCAAGTGTTTCCTGTGTCCTGCCCCCAAGTGTTTCATATGTTGGTGACGCGCACTGCACTTCTCCCCGTTCACATTACTTCGGTGGATACATACATGGCCTCCCATTAGCCAAACAACACAATGTTTATGGTTGTTGTGCAATGCTCTGTAGTCCAGGGTGTACTGCACCCGGGGATGCTTGTAAACGATTGTGGACATCTGAGATAGGACTTGGACATCACATGAGACGGTTTCTTACTGTTCTATTCAGATGAAAAAAATCCTTCAAACTCCATCTAACAGAGGACTACTTCTAATCATTGCCCGGTGCATCGTAACTCTGGACTCATCACATCACATTCCAATTGACTAGTCACAAAGTCTGTATTTAACCCATGAACACCAGCTGTGTGTCTGTTTAGCTGGATATTGGGGTGGCCCTGGCCTCTACTTTGTGGGGTGCCAGCAGTGATCCTGATGCCTAGGTGGACTGGGGGTTCCTGGCCAGGAGTTGTTTCTTTTTGCACACTTAGGTGTCCGATTGTCTGATACTTTAATATTATCTGTATTTATTGATGTTCGATTACTTGACCTATTTATTACATTTTATTTGCCCTTCTCTGACTAGATATCATGACTCCCCATTGGAATGCATGGGTTGTGTTCTTGTACCCTGTTAATGGGACATAAAGCACAGAGGAAGGCCATACGTTTCAGCTCCATGGGGCAACATGATTTCTCCCCTCCTCCTGAACTTATGTCCACGATCCAACTTAACCCTTTCAGTTACAGAGGAGTATGCAACACATTGCATAGCAATGTTTTTTATACCCTTTTGGCACTCAAAGGGTTAACGCCTAGGTGTGAGTACTGTGGGAATTCCCATTCCCCCGGTTGGCAGTGTAGGGTTGCTTGAGGCAGTGGCCTACCACTGTGCGTCCCCCCCCAAGCCCATATTGGCTCTCTCCGTGCTTTGTAATTGTGTAATTATCTGGTTCTTCCAATAATCGCACCCATGGTGTTTGCCATTAGTGATCAGTGCCATCCAGCAGTTTGTTTGCTTCTGTTTTTCTCTCATTTACAAGATGGCAATTGATGGGTTAAATGGCGACTTTGTGAAAAGGCAATTGGGATGCTGTGCGATGCGCTGGAGTCCTGAGTTATGTTGCACTTGGCAATGCTCAGAAGTGATCCTCTGTTAGATGGAGCTTGAAGGGTCTTTTTCTTGGCATCTGAATAATATACTGGAGTCCCGGGGGTATTGCACTTGGGGATGCCTAGTAACACTTTGTTGGGAGGTTGTGTATTTTTGGGGGACAGGAAAGAGAGGAAAGAGGAAGACACATGCAATGAAGGGAGCATGCTCGCTCCTAGGTGGGGGAGGGAGGTGGGAGGAGAACTTAATGACAGGGGATGTCTTGCAGAGCTGTGCGGTCATCTTGTGTCGTAGGAACAAGAACTGCTGACATAATTGAGTACTATATAAAAGGCAATATCTCTTAAACTATAATGATTTAAAAAAAAAAATATATATATATATATAATATATGTTACACAATCTAAAGGCCTTTTTAAAAGCTACATTCAATAACTTAGTGTCTTGAGAGGGTGAGCATTCCCCTTTTAATATATTGGGGTGGGGTGTCGACCTCTCTCAGTAAATTAACAATAATTTGAGGACATTAAATAAGCTTTGAATCAGCACATTATTATTTTGTAGATATATGTAACCTAGTGGTTTTCTTGTTAATTTTGTGCACTTGCACAGATTCTGCTATTTAAATTTTTCTTATACTTTCACTTTGTGTTGTGAGCACCCTCTATCTGCAGTCTACAAAAGAGTCAGAGGCTCAACAACTGTGTCTGCAAAGAATCATAAGGGGGGGTTAGGCACTAAGGCATGATAAGGAGGTGATAAAACGGAGGTAACTTCTCCAGTGATATCACTTCTTCAGTTCCTATGGTATTCTGTAGAGCCTATGCACTAAACTCTCCAAAGATAAAGACATCTTAGTGCATCGGCTCCATACAATAACAAAGGACTTGGAGAACTGATATCACTGGAGAAGTCATCTCTCCTTTATCACCTCATTATAATTCCTTTTGTGTATCTCCCTCAAGATGTCTCTCCGACTCTGATTTACTAAGAAGACCTGGAGCAATTCTAAGACAAACCAATAGCACCATAGTGACAAATACAACTTTTAATTGATTTAAATGGTACTTTTAATCCCTTGAATGCTAATATGATGTCCAATGCATTGGAGACCTTTCTAGTATTCTAGTGGTTAAAGGTCCATTTTAATCCATGGTAATTGTATTTGTCCTCTATCTTGCAGCTGGTTTGCTGTACATTTGCTCCTCTAGCTCTCTTTCTATTCAGTTTCAAATCTTTATTCAGATGAACAAGCTGCAAAAGTAACTAGAGTGATCTGTCGATACACAGTATTTTTTCAGGCTGTCAGTAGAGGGCACTTGCATCACTGAAAGTGGAAGAAAGAGAGAAAATCAAAATAGTTAATTCAATGTAAGTACACAGAATTAAAGAAAAAAAAGCAGAAGGTTAAGTAAATAATTTTATATTGCAAAATAAAGCATTTCTGTTCCTGTAATACTGGCCTATGGTTTTAGTCCAAATCATCTCATTTTATAGAAGGACATGATCAGTGGAGAAGTCTCAGACCAGATACTGGGCAATGTCCTCATGAGACGTGGAGAAAAAACAGATGTGAGTATGATGCTGATCTCATTACTGAAAGGACACCAGGGGGTAGATTCACTAAGTGGTGATAAAGTGGAGATGACTTATCCAGTTTATCACTTCTCCAGTTCCTATGTTATTCTATGGAGCCTATGCACTAAGATTTCTTCGACTTTGGAGATCTTGGTGATTAAGCTCTATAGAATAACATAGGAACTGGCGATGTGATAAACTGGAGAAGTCCTCTCCACTTTATCACCACTTAGTGAATCTTCTCCCATGTGACGTGTTAGAACAAGAGTGCAATAATTCCGGGGCAAACCATCTGCATCACATTGATGAAATAAACAGTAATGAGAGGAGAGCGCTAGTAAAGTCAATTTAATGCATAAAGCCTAGGATACAAAATATCTAAATAACATTCACTTTAATAAAATAAACAAACAATCCTAGTAAAACTAGTTTAAATTAGTGAATTCACTATTAACAATAAAAATAAAATAAAAGAAACAAAAAAAAACTATATTAAAAGTCTAATTAAAATCACCCAACTCGCCAATTAAATATATCTAGTATTTTTCTCATAAGACTGGCTTGTTAAAAAAAAAAAAAAAAAAAAAAAAAAAAAAAAAAAAAAAAAATTTGCAGTAGGTGAATGAGGATTAAAAACAACTGAACACTACACCAGTCGCTTTATATAGATCTATCCCACCCATCTTCAGGAGAAATTTTTAAAGATGCGGGTTATTTGATTTTGATAGTAGCCCATTTTAAAAGCACCACCAGCATGTCTTTCTATATAGGCAACGTTACCAACACATCTGCACTATATTGACATTACCCATGTTAAAGGGACCTACATATCATGAATTCACAACCAGCAATTTTATCTACAACCCACTGTAATAATGATAAATAACTCCCCATCTCTCTCTCCTCTCTTTCTGTATCACTCACTGCTTAGGCTGTAAAAAATAAAGTGAATAGGAGATCTGCTGGGATTATCGAGTGCATGGAAGAAGCATCCGATAAGGTAAAAATATCACCATATTTTTTCTATTATGTATGTATAAGCTTATTTATATACAGGTATACAATACAAGGAATAACTACAAGTACAGTACTGAAAATATGACCACAAATTGTTTAAAAATGAGTAAATACATCTAATGCAGAAAGGGAAAAATTGGCAGCCTTTGGCTCTACAGCTGTTGGTTACAACTCCCATCATCCTTAAAGGGATAGTAATACTTTATTTTTTCATGAAGTAATATTGTATGTATTAAAGAAATAAACAAAACAGTATTTTTCCCATAACTTTCATAGTTTAGGAACAATTGCATTCTAAAGTTTAACCCCTCCCACTCCTCTTATGTACATCACCGCTCAAGCTGACAGACTTGGATTCTGGTCCGCTGACCAGATTGATCATCTGGAGAGGCAAAATAGGAGTGGATACCAAGGAAATCTTCATGAGATTGGGCATGGTTTGAGGCAGCAGACCATCATGAAGATTTCCTTGGTATCCGCTCCTGTATCGGCTCCTGTATCGGCTCTCCAGACAATCCGTCGGGTCTACAGACCAGAATGCAAGTCTGTTAGCTTGAGTGGTGACGTACATAAAAGGGGTGGGAGAGGGGTAAACTTTAGAACGCAATTAGTCCTAAACTATAAAAGTTATGGGAAAAATACATAGATGGTTTAGTTTATTTCTTTAATACGTACAAAATTATTTTCTGAAAAAATTAAATATTACATTACTATCCCTTTCCATCCAATGAAGTGTTGTAGTCCCCAATCAGCTGAAGAGCCATTGGTTGCCTAATTTTGGTTTAGTGCTACCAGATGTTAATTACACCTTCCTATTTTTTTTCTTTGTTATGCATTATTCATGCGCTAATTGTTTTAGTGCACATAAAGGGCTTAAGCTTGCGAAGGTTTTTTTTATTGCATTACTTAGATTGCAGTTGCACCTGCATATTGACAATTTTGTATGACACTTATGAAACGGGTTTAACTCTTTGAATGCAGGGGGTATGCAATACATTGTGCATTCCTATGGCACTCAAAGAGTTCATTGCAAAATCTGTTGCTGAATAAATAAAAAAGAAATTGTACCTAGTACATAGTGGTGTGCATTATTTTTCTCAATTTGCTGATCACTTTTCACATTTCTTCTTAATCTTTCCCCTTTATGCCCTATCCATGTGCTAACTGTGCATATAAAAGGGCATCACTAAAGTTTCTATTATTGCATTACTCACTCTGATTGAGACTGCACTTTTTTGTGTATGCTGCTGACCTTATAGATGTAGCGGTTTGCAGTATGTAGAGTTCATTAATGGAGATGAATAAAATATAGGAATCATTTGTGGTCATGGATGTAGATGAAAGTCAGGACACACTGACATGGGAATGCAAATGATATAGTAAAAAATACATAGCATGGGTCCTTCGTCTTTAGTTTTTTCTGGACTACATTTTTTTATCAGTAAACCACAGCTATAAAGGCACAGATTAACTACCCCTGCTTTAGTCTGTGCAGGTTTCAGTTGCTCTACACGCAGTCTGCGCAGTCTGTGACACCTGCCAAGTTCAACTTGTCTGCTTTTCGGCCTTGTTAACACATTTGCTATGTCACACAAATGTAGGGGGAATTGCACCTTGTGGCACTGTTCACACCACTCTGAACCAACAGCTTGCTTCAATTCCCTGATTACTAGAGGTGGTCACCAAAGCATTTAATCAGGGAAAGTCTGCACATCGGACTATGGGGCAACCATGCAGGCTGTTCACATAGGTGAATCATTATGCTGTTTGCAAAGATCCAACACAAGGTGGCCCGTATGGGCATCAGCTAAGCAGATTATGCTGACACCTATGTTAGTCATCCTATTTAAAATGCACACCAGTCTTTTTGGTTAACTTGCAGGGGACCGCAGTGCACAGGATATCAGAGAGTCAGTCATGGTGACATATTGGTATTGTGAACAAGACCTTGTTGATATTTATTGCTCTCTCTATAGTGTCAAGTGGCAGAAATTATCTTTGAACTATGACTGCTTCATTAGAATTCTCCACGTGTGTGTGTGTGTGTGTGTGTGTGTGTGTGTGTTTATATATTTATGCACATAAATGGGTGTAGAGGTGTGTGTTAGTGTGCTAAAATATATATATATATATATGCCAGATGAATGAATATTGCATTATGTAAGAATACATTTTTTATTGGACTAACAATACATTTTAGGGACCATCTTTCTAGAGTGATGCTACCCTTTTCAAGTCAGAAGCATACTGGTTGTAAAAGCCATGCTAAGGAAAGCACAAACTGATATAATAATAATATTAATAATAATAATAATATATCACCTAAAGCAGATAGAATGTTGATTCAGGTATATATCAGACTGTAAGTTTGGGCTGATCTTGATGGACGAATGTCGTTTTTCAACCTACAGAACTATGTAACTGTGTTGTTTCATGTTTTGCAACTTCATATATGTTTAATTATTTATTTTAATCTGTTTCAAACTCAATAGCCTAAATCACATACATTTAAAGTGAAAAGCTTCACATCTCCAACAAAATGTCTGCGTTGCACGTCTGTCATGGTCGGACTGATACGCCAGGGAGTGTGCTGTGAAGGTAAGGAGGAGTCCTGATTTCATGTGCCACCCAGACTGATGTATGAAGGGGAAGTGGAGTAATTCTGGGGCATACCAACTCTACTGTAGGGACATATAAAAGTTCCACAAATATCCATTAACCTAAATTGGGTTTTTAACCCCTTGAATGATAGTAAGGTCTCCAGTACATTGAGAAACGATGCATTGGCGACCTTTCGAGCACTCAAGAGGAAAAGCCCCATTTTACTTAAACGGGATGTATCACTTCATAAAAAAATTTTACCATATGTTTTGTTAATAAAATAGTATTAGGAAAGCTGTGTTTTTTGTTTGTTTGTTTGTTTTTTTAATGTAAGTACTTCTAAAGATATTTAATCTTCTGTGTTGTGCACTTCCACATAATGGGCACTTGGAATCTTCTGCTCCCACCTCCCTCCCAGCTGCCTCAGGGAGAGCGGTCACACTTCCCTTTGGTGTGCTGTGAATGGTTGCAACCTCCGTATAATGCTAACCAGAGCCATTCACACCACACCGAAGGGAGGCGTGAACGCACTCCCTGGGGCAGCTGGGAGGGAGGTGAGAGGAGAATTAGGCAGTCAAGGAGAGCTTTGCCGAAGAATTGGCGGGCTCCATTATGCTGACTGACAAAGTTTGTCTTTAACCCCTTAAGGACCGGACATTATGGGACATTTCCGTCCCATAACGTCCGCATAGGGGCACGTTGACGAGCCGGTACACGTGACCTGTCACGTGTATCGGCGCGTCACTATGGGGCTTGAAACACATCGCTCCGATCTTGGAGCGGTCTATTTCATGCCCCATTTTTACTTACAGCGCTCCCGGTAGAGCGCTGTAAGTAAAAAGTACGTGACGTACCAGGACCGTCAAGGGTCTTTCAAGCAAGTTTACCCTTGACGGTCCTGGTACGTCAAGGGTCCCTAAGGGGTTAAAAATACTTCTAGTAAAAAAAACAAAACAAAAAAAAAAACAGCTTTCCTAATACTATTTTATTAACAAAAACTATGGTAAAAAATTTTATAAGGTGATACATCTCCTTTGATGGGAATTTTTATTTGTCACCAATGGTACTTCTAGTTTGTTTCAGGCTTGCTCCAGTTCTTAGTTTTTCAGACTCACTGTGGTGTCACTCACGTGTAATAAAGACCAATCGTTTCTTCCACCTTGTTTTATTTATTTTTTTTGTACTGATTATATTCCTTGTTTCAGTTTGTGGCTACATGTGCCATGTGTCTTGCTCGGAGGGTGCCAACCTATGCCCATCCCCTCCCAATCAGATTAAGAGAATTCTTGGAGTGGATCCAGTGACTGGCAGTGGCACCGCCTTGGAAGGATATTTATCGGTAAACATCTCTTTGATGGCGCAACAGTTTCATGTTTGTGTTTTTTTTTTAGCCCTTTGAGTGCCAGAGGGGTGTGCAACGCATTGCTCTGCAGGGTGCTGAGTACCCCCTGGCACACAAAGGGTTAAACTATATTTAGGTGGGTCAGGCAATCTGAGACACCAGCTGTTCTTCAACTACAGGTGGCTTTTGGACAGCTTAAGGGCCCACATGTTGGCTTTCCCTTTTCTGTATGGCTGATGCGAACTGCCCTATGATAAAAGAAAAAAAAATGGCTGTTTGGAAATGCTAATGCTAATCTTTTTTTTGTCTTTCTTTTTTTGTAAATCTTGAAAGTTAAACAGATTAGTCCTTTTTGAAAAATATACCATATTATCTCCATTTTGTCAGACAATTGTGGAAAGAAAAAATTGTTTATATAGATAATTTGGACCTTATGTATAAAAGAAACTGAGCAATTCTAGGATAAAGCAACAGCTTTATAGGGCCTAATACAAATCCCGAATTATTTTAAAGGTGTCTTTTAATCTCTTGAATGCTAGGGAAATCTCCAGTGCATACAAGGGGTTAAAAGCCCCATTTAAAGCAATAAGAATTTTTATTTTGTTCCCGCCTTGCAACTGGTTTGACCCAGAATTGTTCCACTTAGCCTTTGCACATTGTTCCTTTCTGCTTTGGAGGGAGAGACGCAGGGGTTGAAGGGAGAGACGCAGGGGTTGGAGGGAGAGACTCAGTCCTGCAAGCATTTAAAGGCACACTAATGCTCAAATACAACATGCTTTTTCATATAAGAGCATCCAGTAAATTTTTAGGTCTATATAAAAGTTCCCATAACTTCCAACAGCTTCAGATACTGCATGAGGTGATTATCAGCAGGCTGACGGGAAGACATTTTTATTTCCACACCTCACTTCCGTGTGTTACATAGTAGAATGCAATCTTCTTAGTAGGAAGTGAGGAACACGAAGGAAAATTGGTTCTTTGAGCCTTAAGTTTTGTCAAGGTTTGGAACTGTTTATATATGTGAAAGTAACAACCTGCTCTTCCATACTAAGTAACGCTAAGATCCAATGTCCATTAAGCATAAAGAGAAGAAACAAACCAATAAATAGCAATTAATCATATTACTTTATTAACCCTTTGAGTGAAAGAGAAGTATCTAGTGCATTGCAGCGCAATGCAGTGGATGCCTTTCCGACACTCAAAGAGTTCATGTTCAGGTGTGTTTAGACAGGAGTAGGCAACCTTTGGCTCAACAGCTGTTAGAGGTTACCAATTCCCATCGTACTCAACCTACCTGCAGCTGGTTAAGGGTGATGGGAATTGTGGTCCAAAACAGATGGAAAGACAAATGTTGCTTACCCCTGATCTTGAGGAAGTTGAACTGAAAAGCATTGTGCTTGCTGTTTCAGTGTTCATCACATCAGTACTCAAAGACCACCAACGGGCCAGGGGTTTCAGCTATCTCTGGTTAAACTCAGTTTGTTCAGTCAGTGGATAGTCTTATAACCCGCACTGCTCTTGGCTTTTGGGAACAGGTGTTATTAAACCATGCTTCCAATTTGGGTGCCCTGGTTATATAGTGTTGTTATTGGTCCGTTGCCACCCACCAGTAACTATGATTATGTTTTCATGTGATTAAAACTGTACAAAATATTTTTTGTAAACTCTTGTTAAATTATCTCAATTATCCTTTTAACGACCAGAGAGGTGTGCAACATATTGCTTAGTAATGCGATGCACACCCCAATTATCCTTAAAGGAGAACCATACATTTAGGAGGAGACTGGTAGAGTAAAACAGATACCTTTATTGGATGAGTGGCTCTAAGAAGCTAGCCTTTAAGATACTAGTGTGGAGATTCACTAAGCGCTTATAAAGTGGTGATAAAGTGGAGATGACTTCTCCAGTTTCTATGTTATTCTATAGAGCCTATGCACTAAGATCTCCAAAGTCAAAGAAATCTTAGTGCATAGACTCCATTGAATAACTTAGGAATTGGAGAAGTAATAAACCGTTGAAGTCATCTCCACTTTATCTCCTCTTTATCACCTCTTAGTGTATCTCCCTCCAGGTATTTTCTTCAGGCATAATAAGAATGAAGGCTGAATACACAATACATGACAATTTGGACTCTCATGCAGTAAACTTTTTTTTATGAAAACACATATTTTACAGAGCATTTCCTGCTGAATAAAACATGGCCACTCCATCTCTGTCAGATGTTTTATTCAAAATGTATTGCAGTTCAAATAATCAGGGAGTGAATTTACTGTGTTTACTTCCTGATAGTTCTAACTGACAGGAAGTGACAGGCAGTTTCTATCACATTCTATGGAGAACTGTATGTCTCTGACTTTTCTGACTTTCCTCTCCATTAGAATCCAACAGGAAATCTAATTAGAATTTGACCACTAGAGGGCACTGCTAATGTAAAAATACATGGGATTAAACTGTAATAACTCTGGAAATATAAATCTCTCGGCAGTGGGAGTACTCTTATTTTACTCAATAGGAAAATCCCTACAATATATATTTTTTTCATAAAAAAACGTTTACTGCTCCTTTAACATTTAAATCCCACTGGTAGTGAATATATATCTATACATTTAGGAATAAGACCTCTCTTCTTGCAGTAGGCCAGTAAGTAAGTGTAATTGTATTGGCAGTATCAGTATTTACAATTCTTTAAAAAAAAAAAAAAAAAAAAAAGCTTCACTTTAAACACGCTAGACATTTGGAATTCTCTGACTTGAGGCTGCTTGCTCTGACACCTTTTGGCAACAATGGGATCAGTCACGTCTGAACTGGTGTTACCTTTGGTAGCATCACAACAGAAAATGAAGTCTGCTCACTGTTGGCCAGAACAGCTGATCTTGGAGCTGCATAGTACAGCCCTAAGCTATTCACGAACTCTAGTTACAAAGGGCCAGTTTATAGTTCACATCTTTCAAAACCAGTTATCATGAGATATTAAATGGCTCTTAATTTGTTTAACAGAAGGACCGAGGTAGCTGTCCTTCATATAGCAGTTAGTTATATCTATATACCCTGTTTGCATTTGAGTTCAGTTGTTGGTTACTTCTTGTTTCTCTCAGTTTACAATTTGATAAAGACAATTGACTCTTACAGACCATTCAGGACTCTTCACACCTATCGTTTGTTCAAGTATGTCTTTAGTTCATATCTCCTAACAACAAATGGAGATCAGCAACTGCAGATACAATGCAAAAACAATGTGCGCTCATATTCCTGATCACTTTTAATTGAATGACACAAAAAAAAATCACTTCAGATTTGAAGCATACAGGGACTTGTCCAAACTGAGGTACCTTGACATTGATGGACAAGCTACCTATGCTTTTGGCCAAAACATGTATCTAAGCCTCACTATCTATTTCTCTTTTAAAGGGATAGTAATACTTTATTATTGCTATCCCCCATATTGTACATATTTGCAATATAATTGAATAGCACCCAGGTTCATCTCTCAAACCTTTATGGTTTGAGAGCTAACCAAAGGCAAAGTTCCCCCCTCCCTCCCACTTCCCTGAAGTCAGCGTTGTGCTGACTGCAGGGATATCCAATCTGACTTTCATCATAAGGCTCTGCAGTAGAGCCGCGATCTCGTTAGCGAAAAATAATTTTCACTGAAACGTTCTTCTACATGTGCTTGCAAACCAAGCACATGTAGAACACTGTTTCAGTGAAATTATTCTTTTTCACTAATGGGATCTCGGCTCAGCTGCAGAGCCGCAAGCCTGTAGTACGACAGACTTCCCCTGCAGTCAGTACAACGCTGACTTCAGGGAAGGGGGAGGGAGGGGGGAACTTTGCCTTTGGTTATCTCTCAAACCATAAAGGTTTGAGAGATGAACCTGGGGGCTATTAAATTATTTTACAAATATCTACAATATGGGGGATAGTAATAATAACGTATTACTGTCCCTTTGAGGTTATCTATTTGTAAAGGTCAGGGTCTGGTGTGCATGTTTTTCTTTTTGTTTACTTTATGTATATGTAGACAAAATATTGTTTTTCCTGCCTACACATCAATATGTAACTGTGGGACGGTATTGGTAAAAAAGATAAAGCTACCCAAGTTTTTGTATATTAGTTACTATACCCAACCATTGGATAAAAGACACCTATCTAGGAAAGTTCTTTTTTAAGCAAGTTAAGAGCCTATGTTGCTAGGATATAGAGTGACTCGTCAGTGTTATGCATGGCGAAAACCTCCAGAGCTTCTTGTATTTAGTTTCGCCGTGTTAAAAATGAAAAACTCCAAGTAATATGCATTTATTCTGATATTGTGTCCATAGGTCCCAAAGCCTGCCGGAGTTAAAAAGGGGTGGCAGCGTGCCTATGTTACTCTAAGTGACTTCAAGGTACTTGTGTACGATGCCAGCTCCCAATGTAACACAGCCATTTTACAGGCCATTGATATGAGGTGAGTACACAAAACTTACCCTTCTGCCTACTACAATATCACTGTTATAGGTCACTTTGGACCTACCTGGGGCTGTAACTTGTTACTACTTATATCATCTCCTTGTTTTCATAGGGATGAACATTTCTCAGTCAGTCCTGTTCTAGAATCTGATGTTTTTCATGCCAACCCTAAAGATGTCCCATGCATATTCCGGGTAAGTCACTCAGAGCTTACAGAAATGTGAAATTAACCTTTAACCACTTGGATATAGTGAAGTTAAAGGGATAGTATTGCTTGAAAATAGTTTTATTTTAGATTGTAGCCCTTAAAAAACATTAAAAATGATTTAAGTCTTATCTCCCAAACCTTTATGGTTTGGGAGATATTAGCAAGTAAAATTTCCCCTGGAGTGACGTTACTGCTCAAGCCTTCAGAATTGGAATCCAGTCCTGGGACTGGCCACGGCTCTTCAGCAGTGCCGAGATCACGATCTTTAAAAATAATTTCTTAATTGGAATGGTCTACAAAGTGTGCTTGCAAGCCAGGTACGCTTTGTAGACTGTTCCAATAAAGTAGTTATTTTTAAAGATCTTGATCTTGGCACAGGAGCTGCCCCCTGATCTGTGGACCGCATTCCAAATCTGTCCACTAGATGGCAGACTTGGCTAAAACAACCAGGAAAAGGGAACTTTACTTGCTAATATCTCCCAAACCATAAGACTTATATCATTTTTAATGTTTTTTAAAGGGCTACAATATAAAATAAAATAATTTTCAAGCAATACTATCCTTTTAAGTATGTGAGAGGAAAGTAGATTCAGAGCAGAAAAGGATTTACCATGCAACCCACTTTGCAACGGTGTCCAAAGCAGTGTACATATATCTTGGCACTGTAGTTTCTTTGGGAAAAAAAGCATTAGTATCTACAACAGTATCACTAAAATGTTTCCCTAAAACCATATTTTAACTTTTTGCCATGATGATGGAGCTTCTTCACCCATTATGATTTGTATACTAGAGTCCCTTTCCAAGTCCGCTTGAAAGTAATTGTATCCTAGGGTAATGCAAGAGAAGTCTCTAACGCATTAACTTTCAATGTATTGGAGACCATCTAGCATTCAGAATGCAGTGGGACTTCTTTTCTTGTCCCCTTTGGTACATTTGATTTGCTGCAGAACTAATGCTCTTCAGTTTTCTGAATAAGATCCATAGTATTTAGGGTGACCACGGGTCCCGGAATGTCCGGGACTGTCCCTTATTTCAGGGCTATGTCCCGCGTCCCGGGTCATCTCCAACTGGGACAATGAAGTGTCCCGGAATGAAGCCAAGCCGCCCTGGATGTCAGCCTGCAAGTGGTGTGTCACATCATGGACGCCGCGAGGGAGCGCTTGGTAGCATAAACCAGCGCTCCCTCGCGGCGTCCATGATATGACACACCGCTTGCAGGCTGACATCCAGGGCAGCAATGCAGCTGAGCCTGATCCCCTGGAGGTAAGCGCTCTAGTAATACAGAGCGCTGGGAGATGACATCATCTCCCAGTGCTCTGCATTACTGAGCACAGCGCGCGGGAGCTTCAGCTCTGTGCCGGAGGAGGCACAGAGCACTTTCCACGCCGCTAGACCACCAGGGACTCAAGGTAGGGCAACGTGGCGATGAAGAGGCTTTTCAGTAGGGTGACCACGTCCCGGAATGGCAGAACGGGAATGTGGTCACCCTAATAGTATTATCATACATTGCCAAAATGTTCCCCTTTAAATGAGCTTCTCTTATTAAATATATTTATAAAAAATGGCAGACAACACTTCCATCCTAATATATTGTACAATTCTGTCTTCCTCAGGTATCATTCTCTCAGCTGTCATCTCCACTTACCATGTCCTCTCAGCTGCTGCTGGCAGACACTGTAGAGGAGACGCAGAAGTGGATGCAAGTGTTGAATGAGCTTCAGGCACTTCTGAGAGAGCAGAGGCCACAGGACCGATCCGTCCGCATATTAAAAGAAGCATATGATAGTGCCCTACCTCTCATACTCACATTGCTGTGTGCAGCTATCATAGGTAACGGAGTGGCATGGTGAGAAAGAAACGTATAATCTGTATATCCGATAGCAGTAAGACAAAGCGAGCGAGAGAGCCTGGACCTTGGTGTCTGTCCTTTTTTGTTCATGGTGGCAGAGATACAGTATATAAAACAGTAGGGAGCAGTGAAGTCTGTGCCTTCTACTGTAATGTGATGCAGAAAGAAGAGTTGCAAGACTGTAAGATATGTGCAATTGCATATGATCCTGGTGCAGGAACCTCCAGGTAACCAGCACTGCCACTGGGTAACAGAAGGAAAAGCTGGATGAACTGTAACAAAGGATCTGATTTTAGGGGCTTTTATTCCTATTCCAAAACACAGAATAAAGTTTTGGCGTGTGACCACCTTCTTCAGGCCCATGAATATAATGAGGCAGAGGTGCTTATATACTTGCTGTCGACCTGTAACCAGGTAATAACCCAAATACAGGTATAAAGGCATTAAGCCTAAATTGTGTACAAAAGTGACATCACCTAATTGTCCTGCTCCTAAATCAAATAAACGCTTATCATGACTAGGGGTATGTAAAATATAGCCAAGTGGTAAGGCCATAGTTAAAAGGCAAAGAAATCCCATAACTACATAATATTGGGGTATCCCGTAAAAGATGTGCAATTAACTTATTAAAGCACTCAAGACCAAACTAACTTACTAACAGTTTCCTCTGACTGACAGGCTCAGCTAAAAAATACCTAAAGGAGATTCCACTGTGAGGGATCTCCATGCATGTCTCCATAGAACAACATAGGAACTGGAGATTTTATCACAATGGAGAAGGTATCTTCTGTTTATCATATCTTAGTTCCACTACCCATGCTGCTGTTGTAGTACAAGTCCCATCATCCCATTGGCTCATCTGAGAGTGATGGAAACATCATAGGTTGCCAATCACTGGATTAGAGGAAACCAGTGATTTACAAAGCTAGTGGGTCTATGGCTCTGGTGGTTCTACCATTTACATTGCTTATGGGTATTCTTAAAGTGTGTTATATATATTATTTTATTTTTTTCAGATCAGGAACGACTTGCTCTGGGGACAGAGGAGGGGCTTTACATTTTGCATGTGAATAGAAATGGTAAGAAATTGTGTGTGTGTGTGATATATGCTGTTAGTTTTACTTACAGGAACAAAGTCCTTTGCACATTAGTGAAGAGTAACACTATTTTTACTTTGTGTTATGCAAGTAATAATATCCATTTTATTATTTTTTTTCACCTGCTCCTTTTTTTTTTTTTTTTTCTTTTTTTTTTTTTTTTTACATTGCTTCTATTTAAAATTGGATAAATAGACCTGTTTTCATGTTTCCTGTCAGAAAGCTCTCTGAAAACAAATCCTAGGGAGCTTGTTGTCAAGGACATAAAAGTGTAAAATCTAGATGAAGATGAAAAAGAAAGTATAAGCAATTTCATTGTACATTTTATGTACTTATAGAATGTGTAAGTTAAAATAAAGGGTGGTTATTATTTTAAAACCCCTAATCTTATTTTACCCTTGAGATTGTGTTATACTCCAAATGTAGGGCAGGATTTACATTTCAGGTGCCCCTAGGCAAAGCACTCTTGGAGTCATTTGCCCCAGACTAGGCCATTCTCCACTGCTCACATAGAAAACAGAAGAAGAAAAGAAGGGCACCCAATAGTGCAGTACTGTCTCAATAGATCATAAGAACAATTGTAGTGGTCAGCTAAGATATTGGCTGACACATACGCATACTCCGTTCAGGACACGTACAAACAAGATGTTCAAAACAGCTGTAAAACAGGATACTCCACATGGCTCCAATAATCAGAAAAAAATATCAAAATTTAATGTAAAAATAAAACAATATACTGAAGTATGTTAAAACACAGAAGTATTCTAACACATTTCGTGGCTATAAACGCCGCTTTCTCAAAGTAGTAATGAGACTACTGGTCATAAAAGTCTCATTGCTAGTCTCATTGCTACTTTGAGAAATTGGTGTTTCTAGCCATGAAACGCGTTGGAATACTTCTGATTTTGTCTGTCAGTATATTGTTTTATTTTTACATTAAATTTTGATATTTTTTTCTGATTATTGGAGCCGTGTGGAATATCCTGTTTTACAGCTGTTTTGAACATCTTGTTTGTACATGTCCCGAACGGAGACGGGCTTAACATCTCTGTATGTGCATTTGTCAACCAATATCTTAGCTGACCTCTACAATTGTGAGTACATATTGGTTCTTTATTGTTCTTACGATCTATTGAGACAGAGTTGCACTATTGGGCACCCTTCTTTTCTTCTTTTTTGGTCGCCTTGGGAGAGAAATTTGAGAAGGAGCCGCCCAGTATAATAGTGAATCACGGATCAGTTGATTTGAAGCAGCTTTTAATCCCCTCAAGTTTTTATGCTGTTTTATGCTGTTTCACACATATGTGTGTCGAAGCAGCATTTAATCTTGTGAGTATAACTCACTAGGGTGATTGGTGAAGGTATTGTTTTAATTGGGTTCAACACAAGGGGCGCCTCTTCCCTATTTTTTTCCCCTCTCTCTCTGCTTTTAGAATTCATTGCTCTCATGATCCCATTACAATTCACTGTGGCCTGGCACAGAAAAAAGCTTTTTCTGTCTCCAGCACCATCTCAATACACTAACATCTCCAACATTTATCGACTTAACAATAACACTATTGCTCATATGGAATCTGTCCTGGGCAGTTCTATGATTCAGTGGTGAACCCTGTCATTTCTGCTGTCTCCTAGGATGAATGTGTCCAAATTTATTCCCTGCCTTTTTTGTTTTGAGAAAAAAACTTTCTCTTACCCCTATACATCATGTGTTAAATCCAGCTAACAGAAGCCGAAAGTATTCACTGAAGAGAACGTCTCAGTCTGTTATTAGTTCCTAGTCTTTTTATTGGAGTGTACAGCAAATTGGAGAAAGGACCTTCTGATTTCAGTGAATACTTATAGATTCTGGTAACAAAGAGATGAGGCTACAAGTTTGACCTCTGACACATCAGTGGGAAGAGGTCAGTGTCTTCAACTTTAGCAAAACTCAAAGAGGTACCTCATACTTGTGGTAAATGCTGCACAATAATTTTCAGAAGCAATGTAACAGTCAAAGTAAAAAGTGAGTTTTGCTGGAAAGGTGTAATAGCCTATACATAAGATTGTGGTTGCAAGAAGATCAGATCAAAACAGTGTTTAGTGTTGGCTGGGGGGAGAGGTAGAGTAATGAGGCTTAACACTATATTGAGATGTACGAGGGAAGGGAGATTAGACTCCAGGAAACTGCATATTCCGAGGCTGTCTGATATGAAAATGAGAATTTATACCAATGAAAGGAATCAAGGAAGGAGAAGAAGTAGTAGTAGGGAAATTGGGCACAGGATAGGAATGAGATTGTGATGGTAAAACAAGAGCCAGACCACAGTGAATATTGAGGAACAGGGGGTGGGTTTAGAGGAGTAAGATGGATATGAGCAAGGTCCTGTGTAGATAAGGGTAAAGAGTTTTAAGACCTGAAAATATGGAGAAGGGCTAGAAGAATGGAGCATTGGTTGGTGTGGGGAAGATTGTTTTTGATGTGGCACTTTGTATATTGATTGAAGTGAATGCATGGGTGGGAAGGTTTAGAAGATGCACTTGTGGTAGTCCAAGTGGGTGTATAATATGAGAGGATACATCAAGTTTGAATTTAGGGAAGGAAAATGTGCATTGGTTGTCCTCAGCAAAGCAATAGCAATATAAGTCAAAGGAAGAAATGAGGGATCTTAGGGGTGATGTGGAGAGGGAGACTAATAGTGGTCCAAGGAGAGAATCCTCGGGGAAGCTGACAGAGGAGGGAGGGAGTTATTATATTACAAATGTAATGTACAAGAGATCAGGTACAACATAGATCAGGCAAGAGGTGAGCCAGCAATGCCAGTGCTGGAAAGAGTAGGAAGACTGGATGATCACTGGTGATGAAGGCAGCAGAGTTCAAGGAGGATGAATATGTAGGAGAGGCTAGCATGGAATGTGTCCTCCTAATGGTGCTAAACAGGGCAAAGTAAGGCCTTTCTGAAGTTTGGGGAAAATAACTCAGATTGAAGTGGGGAGCAGAGGGATGTAGAGGTTAGAAGCATTGGTGGGAGTTTGCAAGGCTTTAAAGAAAGTAAAGAAAATATGATAGCCGATTTAAAGGAGTGTAGACAGATGCCAGTGGGGAGGATGAGTTAAACAGAAAGATAAGGTAGTTTAAGAAGACGGGGGATTAGGTGATGTACTAGAAAAATTGCGGAGGAGTCAGAGGAAGTAGTGGGTATCTCTAATTTAAGAGCTTTATTGTCTGTTCTAGCCAAACAATTAACATAGTAAAGCAATGTTATGGGTATGGCCAGAGCTGCATAATCACCCATCACAATAAGATACTCTAGGCAGCTGCCTACATCGCCTGATGGGAAATATAACCCTGTCCAAATGGCAGTATGTTTATCCCAAGTACTTTTATTGCCTTCACTTTGACTTCTATGAGGTTTATTCCATAAATCCAGTTCATCTTCCACATAGAACATTTCTGTAAGTCTTCCATTAGGAAAGCACTTATTTTTTGGGGGAAGATTTACCTCTCCCATTCTGTTAAACCCCTCAATGTATCAGATTAATCTAATATGTGTCTCATATTTGTCCATCCTTCCTCCCCTTTGTAGAGATCACCCAGCTGGGAGATTGTAAGCGGGTCCTGTCTGTTCGCTCTGTTCCTGAGGCTCAGCAGCTGGCTGTGCTTTGTGGGAAAAGTCACAGTGTGCGGCTCTTTTCCTGGGATGACCTCCTAATCCCTGAATCATCTGGACTGAAGATACCGGAAGCAAAGAGCTGCCAGGCCATCACTTCTGGTCTCGTATGCCAGGGCTCCAGTGTTGTGCTGTGCACTGCCTCCAAGCGTCAGGTTACCTGCTTCCTGCTGACCAACCGCAAGGGCCTGCCCCGCCGCATCAAGGAATTCCAAGCCCCAGGAGTGGTGCAGTGTATGGACATTTTGGGGGAACGTCTCTGTACAGGCTACTCCTCTGGATTCTCCCTCTACCCTCTTCTCAATGAGGCTGCTCCAATCCACTTACCCCACCCAGAGGAGACTAGGTTGGCTTTCCTGTCACAGGCTGCACCTGATGCTCTCTGTGCAGCAAGAGTAACTCTTAGTGAATTTCTACTTTGCTTTTCATCCTTTGGTGTCTACGTGGACTCCCAAGGAAAGAAGACTCGTGCCCAGGAGATCATGTGGCCTGCACCACCACTGAGTTGTGGTGAGTTTTAAAGTGTTTATTTTTCAGTCATTTACTATAACTAGTTCTGGTTAGATTCCAGCTTTGTTCATCTCAAATGAGTTCATAACAGCAATTTGGCTGAATGCTTTGATTCTTTATAGTATACTGCTGTTAGTAAAATCATCTTCCTTTTTTTACAAATGATTCTTCTCCTTTAATAAAAAAAATTAAACACATTCTCCCTTCACAGCATTAGAAATGCTACTTAGCAACTCTCCTTTAAAAAACCTAAAGAAATACAGATTGTTATTCGTTGTTCTACCTAAATGTGGACGCTGTGACTTTCATCCTGTGAAATTCTCTTCTTCACTATAATTCTTAATTTCTGGGGGGTGGGGGTTGTTCAGGTAAGTCTTTGGGGTGCAAATTGGCGATCAGTCTTTAGTAACCAAAAAAAAAATGTTATATAGTTGAACTTGAGTGGGTATTTCCTGTAACGGAATTTCATTGTGAATGGGGAACTAAGTCTGTAGGAAATAGTGTCTCTAACAGAAGAACTTACCTAGGTATACAGCTATCAGGTATGTATTTTTTTGCATCTGTAGCTGGTCACACTGTTTCCAGGATTTACTTAAAGGATCAGTAACATATTATGGTGGGAAAAAGGTATGTATTTCCTGCTGAGTATAACAAGAGTCCCGCCACTGCCTGTGATTTCATTATCCAAAATATGAAAAAGTAGTGAAGCTTTTATTATCACATTCTAAGAAGAATGTGGCTCGCCACTCCCATATAATGCAATAGAATACATTTCTGGCCACCAGGTGGCACTGTTAAAGGGATAGTAATGTTTCTTATTACATGTAGCTCAGAACGTTGAGTATATGTCAGTGGTTCTCAATCTTTTTTTTGTTTGGGGCACCCCTAACATGTAATATAGAACACTTGGGGCACCCCTAACATATTTAATGTGCTTTATCAAGGGCATAATGAAGGTGCAATGCATAAATCTACAGTTATTATTAGATCTTACAATCATAATAACAAAAGGAAACATAATGTGCAGAACAATTTCTATACATCTTTATTTAAAAGTCCATTTTTGTTAGTCTTCATAGAAAACATGGGGCACCCTAAGTTGATGTCTGTGGCACACTAAAGTGCCACGGCACCCTGGTTGAGAATCACTGGTATATGTAATAGTTCTGCTGTGCGATGTTCCTGCTAGTTACAGTGTAATAACAGGTTGAAGTTGATTCCTGGTGCTCCTTTCCCCGATAGCAAGACACCTCCCCTTAGAACTGAAAACAGGTCCTGAGACCGGAAAGATCACAACATGGGACAATCTTCCCTCATTCAGTATAATGAAAACACTGCCCTCCTTGACAAATGAGGGCAGGTTTTTACTAATACTGTGTGAAGATTGTCCCTTGTTGTGATCTGCTGTTGGATCTGGGACAAAAATGCTCACATTGGAGAAGGGGGTGGGAGGCATCAACTTCAACATATTATTATTTAGTACCTAGCAAGTTTTGAATCATAGGAACATTATCTAACACAAAAAGGAAAGGGACACTGGAGAAGTTAGAAAGAGAGAAGATACTGGAAATCCTCCCCTTTCCCTTCTCCACCCAAAAAAATAGATAATTCGTGGGGCAAATGATCATCATCATTTGCCCCACGAATTATCTATTTTTTTGGGTGGAGAAGGGAAAGGGGAGGATTTCCAGTATCTTCTCTCTTTCTAACTTCTCCAGTGTCCCTTTCCTTTTTGTGTTAGATTTAGTCTCACATATGTAGATAAGGGAGCATGGTCATGAAGGAAGAAGTGAATCCTCAATTACATGATCTAGATGATATTTAAGCAATTTTGGTGCTCTAGTTCTATTTTTGGTGCTTGTATATATTTTGCATCATAGGAACATTACACACTAGTACTATTACATATGCTCAACGTTCAGAGCGACATAATTTGAAACATTACTATCCCTTTAAGAGCAACAGTTTGAACTGTAATAACTTTGGAACACATCTCCCACACTGGGAGACATCTTGCTATGTTTTTTGTGTGTTTCCATAATAAAGGTTTACTTATCCTTAAAACAAATCTAAAGAACCACTAGTTACATAGTTACATAGTAATTTAGGTTGAAAAAAGACTTGCGTCCATCCAGTTCAACCCTTTTCCTATTCCTGTTTACCATCGCTGACCCAAAAGAAGGCAGCTGACTCCAAATGGCAATCAGACTTCTCCCTGGATCAACAAGCCCTAACTAAATATTAATCCCAATACTAACGTACATAGCCCTCTATATTATGCTCTTTTAAATAAGTATCCAGGCCCCTTTTAAAGGCATCTAATGTATTTGATAGCACCACCTCCTCCGGAAGTGCATTCCATACCTTTATTGTCCTTACTGTAAAGAAACCCTTCCGCTGTTGTAGATTAAATCTCCTTTCCTCAAGTCTAAGCGGGTGGCCCCTTGTCCTGTGTACTGTTCTGTTAATGAACAGGTCTTTTGAAAGCCCTTTATATGGGCCTTGAACATATTTATATAGTGTTATCATATCCCCTCTAAGACGCCGTTTCTCTAGTGTGTACAAGTTTAACTTTTCTAGTCTCTCTTCATAGCTAAAACTTTCCATTCCCCTTACTAGTTTTGTAGCCCTCCTCTGCACTCTCTCTAGTTCCATAATGTCCTTCTTCAGAAAGGGCGCCCAGAATTGAACAGCATATTCTAGGTGGGGTCTTACCATGGACCTGTAAAGAGGCATAATTATATCTTCCTCCCTTGAGTCAATACCCCTTTTAATACATGCCAATATCTTATTGGCCTTTGCAGCTGCCAGCTGGCACTGCATGCTACTGCTAAGTCTATTGTCTACCATTACTCCTAAATCCTTTTCATTAGTAGATTTCCCCAGAGAAACACCATTTAAACTATATGTTGCATTTTTATTATTATACCCAAAATGCATAACTTTACACTTGTCTATATTGAATCTCATTTGCCTGCCCAGTTACTCAGTTTGTCCAAATCCTCTTGTAATGAAGACACATCGAGTTCAGACTTTATTACCTTACTTAATTTTGTGTCATCGGCAAACACTGATACATGGCTTCCTATGCCCTCTGGGAGGTCATTAATAAACAAATTAAAAAGAAGAGGACCCAGGACAGATCCCTGAGGCACTCCACTTATCACGTTTATCCAACTGGAGAACTTGCCATTTACTACCACTCTTTGCATTCTATCTTTCAGCCAATTTCCAATCCACACACAAACATTTTCCCCTAGTCCTATTTCATTCAATTTGTACAGTAACCTCTTGTGCGGAACTGTATCAAATGCCTTGGCAAAGTCTAAATAGATCACGTCAACCGCCGCTCCCTCATCTATATTATTACTTACTTTTTCATAAAATTCGATCAAGTTCGTTTGACAAGACCTATCTTTCACAAAGCCATGTTGGCTATTGCTAATGATATTCCTGTTCTAGCAGAATTCTTGAATATATTCCCTTAGCAATCTTTCAAACAGCTTCCCTACCACAGATGTCAAGCTTACGGGTCTGTAGTTTCCTGGCTGGGACTTTGATCCCTTTTTAAATATGGGCACCACATCTGCTTTACGCCAATCCATGGGCACCATACCAGAAATAAAAGAATCCCTGAAAATCAGATATATCGGTCTGGCCAGGGTCTGGCTTAGCTCTTTAAGTACCCGTGGGTGTATACCATCTGGCCCTGGAGCTTTGTCTACCTTGACACCATTCAATTGTTTTAACACTTTTTCTTGTGATAGCCAGTCCCATGCTTGCTGTGCCTGTTCTGTAAAAGTAGTTTGCAGATTCTTGTCCAATGGGTGGTCCTTGGTAAAAACAGAAGAAAAGAAATTATTTAAAATATCTGCCTTCTCTCTGTCCCCTTTGACCATCTCACCCGTTTCAGATAACAAGGACCCAACATTATCAGACTTTAATTTTTTGCCATTTATGTATTTAAAGAATTTTTTTGGGTTGCTTTTGCTCTCCTTAGCAATATTTTTTTCATTCTCCAGTCTAGCTAATTTAATAGCCTTTTTACAGGTTTTGTTGACATTTTTGTATTCTGCAAATGCCTCTGCTGATCCCTCAGCTTTGTAATGTTTAAATGCCGCTTTCTTGTTATTTATTTCATGAATTACTTTACTGGTTAGCCACATTGGTTTTAATTTGCTTCTTTTGTATTTGTTTCCAACAGGGATAAATTTATATGTGTATTTTTGCAATGTTATTTTGAAGGCATTCCACTTACCTTCTGTGTTTTTTCCTGAAAATATTTTATCCCAGTCAACGAGACCAAGGGATGAATTAAACCTGCTAAAGTTGGCCTTTTTAAAATTCAGTGTTTTGGTGGAACTCATATCAACTTGTTTTTTTGAATTAATCTCAAACGATACCATGTTATGGTCACTATTCCCCAAGTGCTCCCTTACTTGGATGTTAGAGATAAGTTCTTCATGGTCAGTTATTACCAAATCCAGACATGCATTCCCTCTGGTTGAGGTCTTCACTAGTTGTGACAAAAAATTGTCATTCAACAAGTTCAGAAACTTGCTGCTTTTAGCAGAGTTAGCTGTTCCATTTTTCCAGTCTATTTCTGGATAATTAAAATCCCCCATAATTATAGTTCTCCCTATTTGGGAAGCCTTTTCTATTTGCATTAATAGCTGTGTTTCTTCAAGGTCACCAATGTTTGGTGGTTTATAACAAATACCCACTAATATTTTCTGGGCAGTTTTACCCCCAGTGACTATTTCAACCCACAGGGATTCCACATGTTCACTACTGTCATCACATATATCTTCCCGCAATTGAGGCAATAATGCTGGTTTGATATACAGACAGACCCCACCACCTCTTTTGCTTGACCTATCTTTTCTAAATAACATGTAGCCCTCTAAATTGATTGACCAATCATGTGTGTCATCCCACCATGTTTCTGTTATGCCTATCAAGTCATAGTTTTCAATTTCAGCTACCAGCTCCAGTTCCCCTATTTTACCAGTTAAACTTCTGGCATTTGCAAGCATACAATTTATGCCACTGCTGTGTTCCATTTGTGATTTAATTTTGATGTGGTTTATAGGCTTCTCCCTATCATCTGTACTAACCCCGCCCCCGGATCCTCCCACCTGGTTATTAACTACATTGCCTTCCCTTTCTATACTATCTATCCCAGTATTTATTGGCCCCTCCCCCCCCTTCCTAGTTTAAAATCTCCTCCAACCGTCTAGTAATCCTCTCCCCAAGCACTTGAGACCCTCTTGCATTCAGGTGCAATCCATCCCTGCTATAGAGATTGTACCCCAAAGCAAAATCAGCCCAGTGCTCTAAAAACCCAAAGCCCTCCTTCTTACACCAAGACTTCAGTGGTATATGATTTTTTTTCAAGACTGATTACTGAAGTCTATTGTGCAGAAGTGTGAACTAAAATGGAGCTCCATAAATACAGGCAGCTGCCGATGCAATAAATAAATGAATGTAGCTCACTGTATGAAGGAAATGCTTCTGTTAACCATTTGGCTACTAGTGACTCCAGCTCATTGTGGAGCATCTCTTAATCAAAGGGGTTAAACAAATTAAAGTATTCCTATAGATAAAGTTCCTCTTCTATAACTGTGGGGTTATGTGTTTATGTGTTAGTTAGCCATGCATGGGTACTGCTATCCAGATAATTGTTTGGTTGTAATTGCATTACCTGGATAACTACTGGATAAATTACTAGATTTACATTCTAGGCACTCCTAGGAAATGCACTGTAGGATCCCTTAGCTCCGCTCATGGCCACACACCCCCACTCACATTTCCCCAGCCCAAGTTCCATCCACTGTTTCCTGTCCTGGCCTATAACAAGCAAGAACTGAAAAACCTTTAAAGGGATAGTAATACTTTGTTTTATCTTTATTTTATTTTGTAGGCATTAAAAAACATGAAGAACGATATAAGTCTTATCTCTCAAACCTTTATGGTTTAAGAGATATACACAAGCAAAGTACCCCCCCCCCCCCGTTCAGCCAGATCAGAAGGGAGGTGCCCAGGTAGACTGCAGAGAAGGACAATCTTCAATTAAGATAAGGGAAAAAGCTGAAAAACTTGTCAAGGGGGGCAGGGCTTTCATTCTTTTCATACAAAGAAGATTGTCCCCTGCTGTTATCTGTCTGGTCATACAACCAGATTCACATCTGAGAAGAGATGGCTTACACTAGGAAAAAGGGGGGGAGGGGAAACTTTGCTTGTGAATATCTCTTAAACCATAAAGGTTTGAGAGATAAGACTTATATCGTTCTTCATGTTTTTTTAATGCCTACAAAATAAAATAAAGTTAAAACAAAGTATTACTATCCCTTTAACCTCTTGGTTGTTATAGAGATCTACAATGCATTGGAGAGCTCTCTAGCATCCAAGGGCTTAAATAGTAGCCTGTAAACGGGTAAAAAAAAATGGTTCAGGGACACTGAGATTTCTCTCTTCACACCTGCAATTCAGAATGTGGTTGAGGCCAGCAAATCTGAGATCTAGGCAGTGGTCTACTCTGTCTGTTGGGAAATATGGCCCTGATTGGATGGCTTCAAAGTCTGGCCCTAGCTTTACCAGCTGTCCAGAATAATTATTTGGTAGCCTGCTGGTGACAGCAGAACCAGAAATAGCATGGCTCAATTTGATACATGTCAGGTTATAAAAAGAGAGGTACACAGGGACATCGATATGTTACTATGACAACATTGTAATTTAAGAACGTGTTTTCTTCCAGCATATACTACTCCTCACCTCACCGTATTCAGCGAGAATGCCATAGACATTTTTGATGTCCGGAAAAGTGAATGGATCCAGACCATACCTCTCAAAAAAGTAAGTTCTTTCAACTTGCCCAGAACAGTCTGGAACATAATTAAACAATGGATGTGTTAAAGCAAATGGGTGAGTGCCTCCCTTCACATCTGACAGGACAGAAATCAAACAGGAGCTCCTCGTCTTCTCCATGAACCATTTTTCTGTCCTTACATTTGTTGTGTGTTGGCTGTCTAGCATATTTCCATAATCTGGGGATTTAGCTAGTATTTTGTTTCTGAGTCAGGTAAACAGCCTGGATGAAATTTGGATATCCCTTACTGGAAAATTACTGATTATGTTAGTATCACGTACTTTCTTCTGATTTGATGTTTCTTGCCTCCCTGTTCCCATTTGTTTTAATGCTGCTATGATGGCCTGGAAAAAAGGAAACTTGTATCCTACTTCCTGTAATCTTTTTTCCTCTTTCATCCATTGTGGAACATAGGAATCACGGGGTAAGGTATCCTCCCACTGGAGGCAAGGCACTTGCATAAAGAGCTCCCTGGGGGAAGATACTCTGTCCCTTCTTCACTTTACCCCCACCAGACATGCTCCGTTTTCAAAGTGTCCTCATCAGAGACAGTCAGGACAAAGATTCTCATAACTTGCTTTTTTATTTTTATAACTTATGTGGGGCTGTTCAGTCCCCCATTAGGTGGGCTCCTATTCACTGTTCCTCCAGGATGGATTTGGACCAGGGAGCAGTCTTTTACAGGACCTAGGGTCTGCTTGACTATGGCTTTCAGGACTTAGCTATTTTCCTTTTATTCCTTTCTATTTCTACTGAAGAGGATTCCATTTTCAGAGTTCCCTGTGAGTAAGACCATCGTTCTGTTTGTCTGTCTAGCAGCCACAATCTGAGGTCTGTGGTTTCTTGCCATACTTGCCACTCTGTCCCGTTAGATATTTTCTCTTCCCCTTACTGGTTACTACAGTGCCCCAGGTGGTCGGCTACCTTTTTTTAAATTTATTTATTTATTTATTTTTTTATTAAAGCCTTTATTTTACATTTTATATACCGCATTGCTCTGTCTTTAAAGGGATAGTAATGTCTGATATTAATAAAATGTAATAGTGTAGATATTAAAAAAAAAAAAAATTAACTGATACAAGTCCTGTCTCTCAAACATGTATAGTTTGAGAGATATACGCTGATCAATTTCCCCCCTCCCTCCTCTGTAACAGACATCAGTCTCTAGCTGACAGAAGGAGATCCTGGCCCTCGGAACGACCGGCGGCTCTTCAGCAGAGCCGAAACAGCGCTATCTAAAAAGAAATACTTCACTGGAACAGCCTACAAAGTGTGCCTGCAAACTAGGCACACTTTGTAGACAGTTCCATTGAAGTATTTCTTTTTAGATAGTGCTAGTTCGGCTCTGCTGAAGAGCCGCTGTCGTGTTGCATGACCTGAGTCTTCTTCTGGCAGCTAGACAGCTGACGTATGTGAAACGAAAGAGAGGGGGGAACTTTAATAGCGTATATCTCTCAAACTATACATGTTTGAGAGACGGGACTTGTACACGTTAACTTGTTTTTTTAATATCTGCAATATTACATTTTATTAAAATCAGACATTACTAACCCTTTAAGAAATGACTGCTCACAGCTATTGTTTCTCCTCTTCCTTACCTTTTTTTGTGGAGTGACCCAGGAGACACCTGATCTACAGCTGTCTCCAAGTGGCTGAATCTCCCTTCTGGCACCTTATCTTTACCGCACAAGAGGCATATAAGTGTTTTAATCTTATTTTAATTTCTGTATTTCTGTTTTTAGAGGTCTCCTTGCAAAGTCTGAAGATAAGATCAACATGGGAAATCTAAGATCACCAGAACATAAGGCTTTTCTTTAGTAATCCTTTGTTCCTCCTGTCAGGCAAGTCTCCCCAGGGATTTTGCTGGTGCTTTATGTCCCTCTTGTTCTGTGGCCCTTACACAGTCCGCTCCAGGCCCCCTTTCCTCTAAACAGGAGCCTGCTTGGGTTAAACATGTGTTTCCATTATGGCTACCATTCCTACATCTCTGTTAAGGGGTCCTGGAACCAAGACTTATCTGTTTACCCCCAGATGATTGTTTAGGGTGGAGTGAGAGGATTTCCCCCCGATTAAGGGTTTCTACTTTGGAGGAGGATATTGCTTCCTCCCTTACCCTGGGGATTAGTTTGAGAAATACCCTGGGTCATCTGTGGAGGGCCATATTCAGGTAGTTCTGAGGGCCCTTAAAGCTTCTGAGGCATCCGATTAGATTTTCTCATCTTCAGACATTTTCCCTCCCTGCTATTCCCTCAACAAAGTGGCATTGGAGGCGTGGAAGTTGCCAGATAAGAAACTATTTATCCCTAACACTTTTCTTTTTTTACATCTCTTCTCTCCTGCTGCTTTCCAACAGTGGTCTACCACCCCTCCCGCCAAGCAGGTGACCCTCCTATTTCTCACTTTTTTTTTTTTTTTTTTTATAAAGAACATAGCATTGCCAGTTGTAGGCATTGATGCATTCAAAGATCAGGTGGTTAAATGCCTGGATTCTCTTCTTAAGGCAAATGTCATGGCCTCAGGGGCCACCTTCTGCCCAGCCTTTGCTACAACATGGGTGACTAGAGCCAATGCTGTCAGTCCATTCAGAACCTCCAAAAGGGGATATTGCCTTTCTGTTTCTAAGATCCTTGAAGCCAAAGCATACCTTGCTGTGGCTGCATTTGATGCTGCCGACTTCATTGTTAAATCCGTAACGCTCTCTGTTGAGGTATACCCTTTGGTTGAAGACTTGATCCTAGGACCAATTTGCAAAGGAGTCTTTATTGTCTAGTTCATTCATGGGCAAGCAGTTGTTAGCCATGCTACTGAGGGTAAGAGTGCTCTGTTTCCTCAGTTTATCCCCAAAGTTCATGCACCTCAGTTCAAGATGGAGTCTTTGCTCTTGTTCTTCGCCAACATGATCCATGTATTACCTGAACACTTATCTGCCTGTTCCCATTCAAGCAGACCATCTGCATATTCTTTTATTTTCAAGACAGTCATTTTCAGCTCAGAGCTCTCCCTTTTGGTCTGGTGTCTGCTCTGCAGATTTTCACAACATTTCACAAAGGTTCTTCCCACATTCATTAATTTGGGATTTCCCTTACCCACATCTGGACCTTTAACTAAAGGCTACTTCAGCGGAGGCCTTGAGCCTGCATCTGCAGGCATTCATATCTATAATGGAGCATTATGGCTGGGTTATGATTTTTAGGAAATCATCCCTGTTTTAGTTCCAGTTTATAGTCGCCCTTGGCATGAGATTCAACGCCATTCAGTGATAGGTCTTTCTGCTAGAAGACAAGATTCAGATGTGGTTATGGTCTCCCCTGCATGAAAGCCAGTCAAAGTCAAATCTTCGTTGGTGACTCCAGAACTCCCACCTGACTGGATTATCTGTTGGTCAGACTTAAGGGTTGGCTCTCAGTCAGCCCAGGGCCTTTGGTCCAACAGTAAGTGTCTTCTGTCCATCAATGTGTTTGAGCTTCAGGCAATTCACCTTGCTCTTGGTCCCAGTTACTGCAGGGTCTGCTGGTATGTATTCATTCTGCAACAACGGTGGCTTATGTCAACCTCCAAGGAGGGACCAATAGTGCAGATACTCATGTTCCTTCTTTCTCGGCTGCACACATTCCAGGAATAAACAACGTTGTGGCAGACACTCTCAGCCATAAGCATCAGGATCCAAGGAATTGGGAATTCAACCACTGTGTTTGACTCCATAGTTCAGATATGAGGGTCTTCCAAAAGTGGATCTGATGCCATCTCGAATGAACCACAAGGTTCTCCTGTTTTTGTTTCAAATCCAGGGACCCTCTCGCTTTTTCAATGGATGCAGTGGACATATGTGTTTCCTCCTTTTCCTCTGATTACCAGAGGGTTAAGGAAGGTCAGGATGCAGCAGATTTGTTCCTTACTGGCCTGGATGGTCATGGTTTTCAGGTCTTCTGAATCCATCTATCTAGGACCTACTCATGAGGGTGATTTAGAAGGATTCTTTTGAGCTTTTGGTTACTGTATCCCTTTCAAGACAGCTTTCCTGCTGGCAATTGTCTGTTCAGCGTGTGGCCAAACTACAGGCTTTGTCTTGTAGACCTCCCTTTCTGATCTTTCATACAGATTAGTTTTGCAAATTCCATTTGGGTTTCTTTCCAATGTGGTTTCTGAATTTCACATTAACAAGGAAATTGTTCTTCTTTCTCTTTGTCTGGCTCCATAGGTGTTATCTATAGCTATACAGCATGCGGGGATGGAAGGTCCCGCAGGCTGTAGAGCCTGTGCAGTAACCCTTTTTATTTTCATTTCTAGTAACCTTTTTTTGCTGTTACCTGGTTGGTGTCCGTTCACACCGGAGGTTCATAATTGTTTTTGTTTTCTCTATTGAGATTAGTCTGTATTTGAGAGCCCCCCTTCCCCGGAATGGAATGGGTGGATTAGCGTTGGAATATCCACATCGTTCCTGTGTTCCACATTGGGTGTAAGAGATAAGGATGTATTCGTAACAACACAAAAATCTCTTGGTCCATGTTGGACCTGGAGAAAAACAGGTTGTTTGGGTTCCGGGCAGGGGTGTCTTTTGGTGATGATTTTTTGCAGTAAGTCTCTGGCCAACATTAAAGGTAATCTAGAACCACATTTTTATGGAATGATTTTTAACCCTTTGAGTCCCAAAGAGGTATCCAACACATTGTGTTGAAACGAGTCGGATACCTAACTGGCAATCAAAGGGTTAAATGTTACGTGGTACTTGTTGAAATGCATTTCTTTTTCTTGAATCAATGATGCCCCCCCCATAAATTATCTTAATTATTTATTTGTTTGGGTTATTGGAAATGCACATTCACTGAAGTAATATTGTATTGCCTTATTTTTTTCAAGAGGGTACAGTGCTAAAACTATTGTTATTGGTAACCTTGTATAATAATGAACCCTAATGTAATGTGTTGCACATACCTCTGGTCCTTAAAGGGTTAACCTGCATATGATTGTTTACATGTTGTGCTTAAAAGACTCTTAAGCATAATTTGCTGCAGACAATGGAGTAAGATTTGCTCAGGGAGACTGTTGCCATGCACTAAGGACTTGGTTACTCTGCACTTATGTCATAGCTGTGAGAAAAACCAACATAAGAGAATCCTGGAGTTATGAATGCACTCTTAAGGATATCCTGTTTGAATTAAAAAGTAAATAATCTTTGATTGGTTTTTAACCCCATCTACTCCTTTTAAACATAGGTTCGATCTCTGAATCATGAGGGTTCGCTGTGCCTTTTTGGGAGTGAGAAAGTCCGCTTAGTGTACCTACGGAATAAGCTGGCTGGTTAGTGATAACCTCACTACTGTTGTTTTTCATACTTGTCCTTGATTCTAATGCACTGATATGTTTACAGCCTTATACAATGTGTGGAGTGGACCTGACATCTTAAGATATCATGTGATAGTTTCCTATTGACAGATCTGTTCTCTTAGGAGCAGACCTGCCAATTTAGCCAGGACTGCATTGTGAGCCGTGTCCTGTGGAACCTCAGGGTTCCATAAAATAATTCAAGGGGTTCGATATTCTTAATAGCTGGTTGGAACCATACAAATACCTGGGTGTGCTTAAAACAAAGTATTACTATCCCTTTATCTTTATTTATTTTATTTTGTAGGCATTAAAAAAACATGAAGAACGATCTAAGTCTTATCACTCAAACCTGTATGGTTTGAGAGATATTCACAGGCAAAGTTTCCCCTCATTGACCAAAACAGTCAAGTCTGCCATCTAGCTGTCAGATTTGGAATCCGGTCCGTGGACAGGCCTTGGCTCTACAGCAGAGCCGAGATTGCGAGATATAAGAAGAACTACTTCATTCGAATGGTCTACAAAGTGTGCCTGGTTTGCAAGCACACTTTTTAGACCCTTCCAATGAAATAGTTATTTTTATATCTTGTGATCTCGGCTCTGCTGAAGAGCCAGAGGTTGATCTGTGAACTGGATTCCAAATCTGACAGCTAGATGGCAGACTGGACTGTTTTGGTCAATGAGGGGAAACTTTGCTTGTGAATAGCTCTCAAACCATACAGGTTTGAGAGATAAGACTTAGGTCGTTCATGTTTTTTTAATGCCTACAAAATAAAATAAAGATAAAATGAAGTATTACTATCCCATTAACAGATGCATTTTAGCCTAATAATTGACTTAACCTTTTGCCTTAACCTTAAGTGCCAGAGGGGTACTCAACCAGTACCAATAACTATCAATTATATTTGATATAGATCTTAGGTTAACCATTTGAATGCTAAATAGACCTCTCTAGCATCCGAGGGGTTAAAGAATTTGATTGTTCGTGTTACACAGTGGGCCCACCACTAGCGTAAAGGATTTCATGGGACAAATTCTAGGAACTGTCATACATACTTTATTTTTTTTTTTTTAAACCCCCTTTCGCTCAGGACGTTCATTGTATGTAATAGTACTGCAGCTTGATGACCTTACTGTTCAAAACATTCTAGTTACAGTGTAATACTACTTTGAATTTGATCCCTCCCGCCTGTTTCCCCAACATCAGCATTTTTGTCCCAGATCCGACAGAGGATCACAACGAGGGATAATCTTCACACAGTATTAGAAAAAACCTGCCATCGTTATTCAAGGAGGGCAGGGTTTTCCTTTTACTGATCGAAGGAAGATTTTCCCATGTTGGGATCTGTCTGGTCCCGGGACCAGTTTCCAGATCAGTGGGGAAGTGGCTTTGTGTTGCGGAAAGGGGCGGGAGGGAGCAACTTCAATTACACTGTAACTAGCACTTTTTGAACAGTAAGGATATTGTGCTGCTGTACTATTACATATAATGAATGTTCTGAGCTATGCTTAAAGGGGATCTATCACCCCCAGTACAAATGTGTTTAGATTACCTAGGCATTATGTGGAATTCTTTAATTTTTTTTTTTTTTTTTTCTTTAAATAGTCTGTTGCCAAAAATTAACGTTTAAAGACTGCACTTCCGGATAGACTGTGGGTACAGTGCTATACTCGTAGTCTGTAACTCTGTCTCCTCTCCCCTCCCTCTAGCCAGCCTCCTCTGATGACGGAGGCTTCTGCCTGTAAGCCGGAGCGATCTCATTGGCAGAGATCGATATCTAGCCAATGAGATCGCTCCAGCTTACAGACAGAAGCCTCCGTCAAGGATATTCAGGTTTCACTGTGTGCGATGATGCTGAGGCTATTCTACTAAGAAAAGTGGAGCAATTCTGGAGAAAACCAACTGAAAATAATAATTCTCAAAATTCCCTCTGATTTAAATGGGTCTTTTTAACAACCTTCTTATGTCAGAGAGGTCTCAAGCACATTGCTTCACAATTTATTGGAGACCTCTAGCATTCAAGGGGTTAAAAGCCCCTCTTAAATCAGTGGGAATGATTTATTCTGTGTGATGGGGCTGGTTTGTGCCACTTTAATACTTGCCAACATTTCAAGAAAATTTCCAGGGAAGCTTCCCCAGGGCAGTCACATTACAGAACATGGCTAGTGGCCCATAGTACTGTGCAGTGCAACACCAAGAGAAAGCCTGGTACAGCAGACATAGAACAGCACTACTTCAGATAAATAAGCAGTATTACCATGTGGGGAAGCTCCTAAACTAGTAACTTATAATGGATATGCACATAAAACACAGATTACTAGTGCAGTTTTAAAACAGGGATGAAAATAGGGACAACAGAATCCAGGGACAAGGACAGTTGGCAGATTTGTGCTCTTCCTTACAAGCCACATAGTGTGTCTGTTTGTGCGTGTGTTTGTGTGTAGCCACCAGTCCTAGTACTGGGGGCTGTGAAAGAGAGGGGAGCAGGTGTTAGCTATAGATATACAGCATGCATGGTCCATTAAGATATGAGGAATGTTATATTTATATTTAAAGATGTTTTTGTCATAGGGAACAACAGTGTATAGCTTTGAGTGCTATTTAATGAAGTAAAAATGTGAGGATATAATAGGTTTCTTCCTTTCAGTGGGCCAGTATATGGTAAGATGTATAAGTTTTAGAGCATCACTTGCGGGGAATGTACAAAATATATTTTTAGAGTGGTACGTTACATCTTACTAGGTTTCTTCCTTTCAGTGGGCCAGTATATGGTAAGATGTATAAGTTTTAGAGCATCACTTGCGGGGAATGTACAAAATATATTTTTAGAGTGGTACGTTACATCTTACTAGGTTTCTTCCTTTCAGTGGGCCAGTATATGGTAAGATGTATAAGTTTTAGAGCATCACTTGCGGGGAATGTACAAAATATATTTTTAGAGTGGTACGTTACATCCTATATAATAATTGGCTAATGTATGTTTGTCAGAAACTGTTATGCACAGTACAAACGTCTGCACACGCTGCAGTCATGCACAATACAGACTGCCCCCGCCGCGGCTGATAACGGAGCGGGGCGCTCCGAATTCAGACCGTAGTACTCTCTGTGCACCTTTGGTGCGCAAAGAGGGCTACGGCCTGAATTCGGAGGGTCCCGCTCCGTTTTCGGCCGCAGCGGGGGCAGTCTGTACTGTGCATTACTGCACCGCGGCCGTTGCTGCCTGGCACTGTGGCCCGTGTACATGGGCTGTTGAACTAGTATATAATAAAACTAGTTGAACAGCCCGTTACACGGGCCACAGTGCCTCTGGCAGCCGGTCGCGGGCCAGTCAAGCGCGGTAGAGACTGCCCGCGCCTCTGCTGATACAGAGCTTGTCGCTCCTTCGGAGCGCCCAGCTCTGTATCAGCCGCGCGCGGGCAGTCTGTACTGTGCATGACTGCCGCACGCGCAGCAGTGTCTCCTGCGCATGTCCGGCGTTACACACAACTTAGCGAATTATTATATAGGATAATCCTTATGTCACAATGTGAAAAACACCCCTGTTATTAATTTGGTCTAATATATCTCTTCCCCCACCCAAAAAAAAATTTTTCATTACATCTACATGACAAAAATCCCTGAGGTTCTTATATTTGTACATATTTACCTCTCTTTCACAGTCTCCAGTGAGTGGTGGCTGACCACATATGTTGATATTCTTTTGTTTGTGGTACAACTAATGTGGGGAGTTAGATCATGTTATATGTGGATAAAACAAGAGTCAGACATAGCAGAGCATTCGTTTAGGCTGCGGGGAAGAAACTTGTTTTGTTTTAGGTTTTTTTTTTACAGCAAGAGCATTAACCCTTTGATTGCCAGAGGGGTATTCAAAGCATTGAAAATCAATACATTGCATGCACTTCTGGCACTCAAAAGGTTATGGACGTGGAATTCTTTGCCTCAGGAGGCCGAGTTGGAAGATACTTGTAGATCCTTTCAAATTTAGTTTTTTATGCCTCTTATTTTCAGAACAGTATAGACAATTATGACATTTGGTTTCAGTACAAATAAGAAGTCCGATTTTGTGTTTTGGAGTTGAGAAGGAATTTTTTACTCAAGGGGTATAATTGGAAATGGTTTTAAAGGGATAGTAATACTTAAAATGTAAAAAAAAAAATATGTTGTAGGGTTTATCCCCCTGAGTAAAAAAAAAAAAAAAAAAAAAATTTTCAAAGTTTAATTTTTTAGGTGCAATATCACAGTGGCCTGAAATTGTACAGTGGCGCTGTTGCTACATGATCCTATGGAGATTTATGGTCCCGGGACCAGAGCTGTCCATAGGATCGTGTAGCAACAGCGCCACTGTACAATTTCAGGCCACTGTGATATTGCACCTAAAAAATTCAACTTTGAAAATTAATAACTTTTGAATGAAACACCTTTCAGCAGTGGGAGTACTCTTGTTTTACTCAGGGGGATAAACGCTACAACATATTTTTTTTTACATTTTAAGTATTACTATCCCTTTAATGCATTTTTTTTTTTTTTTTTTATTTCCTCTGGATCAACAAAAACAAAGGTGATAAGGGAAATGTTATGAAAAGATCTAAGACAGGCTCTCATCAGGCTTGTGAAGAAGAGACTCAAGTTGTCTGGAAGCTTGCATAGTAATTCTACTCAGCCAGTATAGATATCACGTTTACTCTACTTGTCTTATGGTGAAATCAGTATCCTGTTGAATGAATGGACTATGGTAATCATAGCATGTGAGCAAAGTTGTTATATGAAAAGTTCTTTGGTACATTGTACTTTCAAAAATGACAGATAAAGGGCTGCATTTATATTTTGGGTGCACATCCGCTCTTCACATGAGCTTTCATATGCAAATCATATCCTTTTCAACAAGTATAAAATGTTTTGGGATTTTGCAGTCACAGCCAATTTATAATCCCACACAGATCACGATGAGTTTGAGGTGCCAGAGACATCGGATAACAGTCGACGACAGATGTTAAGGACGAAAAGCAAAAGACATTTCTCCTTCCGGATCTCGGATGAGGAGCGTCAGCAGCAGAGGAGGTGATGAGTAACCATAAAAAAGTGGGGTGGGAGAACTGAAAATATTGATATTTTAAAGGAACAGTACACTTATTTTTATGAAAATTATATTAAAGCTATTTCTGCAGAGAAGGGCGAGACCACTGCTTACAGATTTTTAAATCAATAAATATTACTTCTCAAACATGTTCCTTTTTAAATTAAACTGCAATTTTCTGTTGTGGTCTGAGGGTGGTGCTGTGCCTTTCTCTTGCATCCAGTGGGGGACATAGGGACAGTGTTAAACTTCCCTCCACCAGGAAGCAGGCACATAAAGGGTTAAATATATAAAAACCCCAGCTCCATCCACTCCCTAGCCCATTCCCTAGGCTGTGCCCAGCAGCCATACTTTCTTTAAGTACAATCAAAGAGGAAAAGGCCACCATCATTTTGAGACACTTTCTAGGTTCTAGGCACCACTGACATTTATATTTAGATATTTTACTTATCTGGAAGAATTTCATCAAGAGCTAAGAAGGCATAGATTTCTACTGGAAAGTCATAAATAATGGATAGTTAGCCCATCATATGTCATTAGTAATACAGTGCCTTGCAAATGTATTCACCCCCTTGGCATTTTTCCTATTTTGTTGCATTACAACCAGCAGGACAATGACCCTAAGCGTACTGCTAAAGAAACACTTGAGTGGTTTAAGGGGAAAAATCCATTTTAATTCCAGATTGTAATGCAACAAAATAGGAAAAATGCCAAGGGGGTGAATACTTTTGCAAGGCACTGTAGGTCTTGTGGTACTAACGGAATGTTCTGACCTTATATTTCCCTATGTAGGGGTAATGTCTAAGCAGTTATTGTGACCTACTTGGTTCGTATCTGGTACATACAATGAAGTCTTTTCAACCTGTATCAACGATCTCCTGCTCCAATAAACTACATAAGAGTCGGAGGGCTTTTCAAACATGCCACGCACCATTAAATATGTGGTGGATGGTTTTCCTTTTACTCTATCTATCACTGTGTATCTAACCATGTAGGAATGCTAGGTGGATCTTCTGTAATTCTGATACTGGTATTTCTGGTGTACTGTTACTTAACTTGAGGGCCTGTCCGCTCCATTACTGTCTGCCATTAGGACTGAGTTTGCCTCTCTAAGGCGAATGGAGGAGGGCAATCTACCGAGGCAGCATTCACAGGATCTTTCCTCATTGGTTATATGTGACCAGGATTGTTGTTTGATTGACCACACCTGAATTTCTCCATAAAGTCCTCAATCTCTACAATTGTGGCTTAGCAGACCGAATCTGAAAACCAGGGAATCATTCTTAATCCTGACATTATTCATCATCATGATTGTATACTGATCTCTACCTGGACAGAATTGAATCAGTCACCATTTGGCCTGAGGTCAGTGGTGCAGGGAAAAGCTCTCACTTCCGATCGTTGTTAGAATTTAGAGTAATTTGCAAGGCTCTTTTTACCTGGAAAAACCTCTTGAGGGACCTTCTAGTAAGAATAAAATCCAACAACACGACTGCAGTCACTTGCAAAAACTATCAAGGAGGGACAAGGAGCAACATGGTCTGGCTATAGAACAAAGAAGGATATTTCAGTGGGTGGATCACATATTTCAGGCATACTGGCCATTTACAGCCCATAAGTATATAATTAGGAGGCAGATTATCTCAACAGAATGAAATTGGGTCTGCAAGAAAGATATATATCTATCTATCTATCTATCTATCTATCTATCTATATCTATCCTATATTATAATTCGCTAGGATTTTTTTCAGAATCCGTCAAGTAGAGACTGCTGCGTAAGCTGCAATCATGCACAGTAGAGACTGCCTGCTCTGCAGTCATGCTCAGTACTGACTGCCCAAACACACCACAGCTGATAGGGAGTGGGGCACGACTACGGTCTGAATTCAGAGTGCCCAGCTCCATATCAGCTGCGGCGCTTTAGGGCAGTCAATACTGTGAATGACTACAGCGCCGCCAGTGAAAAGTGAGGCCCCGGCCACCAGCCAAGGTTGCTGGGTGGCACTGTGGCCCATGTACACGGGCTTTAAAACTAGTGTGTGTATAATATATATATAAGTTTCTACTCCTCTGTGCAATGACACAAGAGCCTCAGGATGTAGGTACCTTGAAACTATGAGTTAGCGTACCTTTTAGCTCTAATAACAATGATTCCCAGACCTAAAAAGGTTCACGTCATTTTTGTAGAACCAACACTGCAAAGACTTGCATGGTATCATTCTCTCTGTGGAGCTGTGCATAGCAGACTCTTGGCATCCACCAATGTGTCCAGGCCTTTTCACACAGGGCCATATTCCTAATCTGAATCTCTCTAATCTCAGATTGATGATGTGGCATTTGAAACAAAAAAAAAATCTGTTGTAGGGCTTTTCCTACATAAAGTAAAACAAAGGTAATGATTGGAGATGTTTCTTTTCAAAAGTTATTAAAAAATATAACTGCATTTTTCTGCTAGCTTGAGTGAAAGATATTTTGCAGCGAGGGGGTGCTGTTGCTATTACAGTCTGCAACCTGAGTATATCATGAGCTCCAAAACAATCTGACATCACCCTGGTTGAAGAAAAACTGTTGCCAGCATGCGTTATACTTCCACCTACAATTAATCTGCCCCTTTAAAGGAGAATGGGTTCTCAAAGATTATACAGACCATTCTAAAAGCCAGTAAACCTGTTTCAGTTGCAACTTATCACAGGATCTGTAAAATGCATTTTTTGAGATGAAAACCATCTGATGGGCAGAGCTTAAGGGTAAACTAGGGCTAGGGAATCAGTGGAGCAGAGTTCTTTGGATAGTTAACTCTTTAAGTGCCTGCCTTATGTTGGAGGGAAGTATACTATACCTGTGTCCTCCAACTTGTTAAAGAGAAAAGGATTTATTGGTCAGTATAAAAATCCTCTTATCATTTAAAATGAGCAATAGTCAGACTCCAGCTCTGATGGAGAGTGCATTATAAAAAAAAATTGCCTTGTGGACACTAGTTGGTGCTGTTGCTAACAATTTGATGCTAGTTGCTTATTATTAGAAATAACACATTCCTAACCCTGTGATATTGTATGTAGGGTGATGATGAAAGACCCTCAGCTGAGGTCAAAGTTGATCTCCAACCCTAAGAACTTTAACCACTTGTTTCATGTGGGGCCCGGGGATGGAAAACATCAGTTGAAAGACCTGTCAGTGGTAAGTGCCACCCATTAAATTGTGACATAAATAGACTTTAGGTATTTGTGGTGGAACAGGCAGACTGCACATCGTGGGCATATATAGTGTATATGTATAAAGTGGAACAATTTAATTGTCCCAATAGGGTAGAAAAGAAAATACAATTGATTTCAATGCAACTTTTAGTCTCTTGAATACTATAGTGTTATCTAATGCATTGTGAAGCAATCAATTGTATCCCTTTCTAGAACTGAACTGGTGTTTAGCCCCATTTAAATCCATGGGGAATTTTACTTGTCAGCTATGGTGGATTTGATTTATCTCACAACTGCTTCAGTGAGACAAAGAGGCTGAGGTTCTAAAATGCACAACTGAAGGATGCCAGCCCCTGACCTATAAGGAGAACTTTGGGGGTTATGCTTTAAGGTGTGATAAAGAGATGGAAATGTGGAGATAAATCCTCCAGTGATATCACTTCTCTAATTTCTATAAGCTTCATGGAACATATGCACGAAGATTTCTCCCACCTGAGAAATCTTAATATATAGGCTCCATAGAATAACATAGGACTTGGAGAAGAGGTCTCACTGGAGAAAGCATCTCCAATTTATCACCTCTTTATCACACCTTAGTGCATCTCCCCCAAGGTGTCTCAGGCTGCAGTAGGATAGAACAATTGAGAGATCTCATCTCTTCCTAGTTCCTTCTGTACAGTGACACATTTGCCCAGATTCCATTGCAGGTGATAAGTGAAAGGCAGGGCCTGTATTTGTGGGAGGGGCTGCAAGCCCTTAAATAGTGGGTCGCAGCCTCTCCCACGGTAGTCCACCATTCCCCGCAATATATTTGTACATCTTTGTTTCAGGGTAATGTCAAGCCATTATATTAGTGCATGCCGGAGTAATAATACATCCATTTCCCGCACAGCATACTTAACAATAATTTAGTTCTATGCCATATGCCCAAAACTCCTAGTACCCTTTATTACACAACTCAGAGCTCTACCAATGAGACCCTAACCGCCTCCCTTTGCAGAACCTTCAAGGTCAATACCTGATTTCCAACTCTCTAGTCACCTTCGGCATCTTGACCTTAGGTCAAACGCATCTAGATCAACCTCCTTCCTTCTTATATATAACCGTTACACCGGCATTACATACTACTATGTAATACTACAGCTGGCATCAGAAGTAGCAAGATATGGACGACATCAGATATGCCTACCGTCCTCTACCTTTACATGTTCAGTAGTGTCGCCCCCCCTTCGCTAGATAACGTTCCCATTTCCAGCCACCAGTACCACATATCATCATTTATAGTGCCATTGCATGTTTGAATATTAAGAGCCCCCCCCCCCAAGACAATCCACAATTTATACTACCTATAACAGTTATACGGTCACAACAAGGACTAAGGTGAATCATGGGTATGTAGTCCCACACCACCCAATCCTTCATCACTCCCCTTCTCAGCAAACCACACATTATTAATTTCTAAATTACATACCATTGGCTATTCTGGAGGATTTATCCCTCACGTTCGTGTCATTTCAAAATCCTGGTCACTCACACTACTAGGCTCCAGCACTAACGTACCACACAATTTTAATACCTTTCGTTCATTCACACATGCTAGCTTATACCTTGTAATCAACGTCCAGTTCACCATACCGTATCTACCACTACAACATTCTTATCGTAGCCAATATCCAGTTACACCTACTGTAGGTACCAATTCAATATTCCATTATAACCAGCACCATACCGTATGTGCCAATACAACATTCCATAGTAACCAACATCCAGTTACGATATACGGTATGTACCAGTACAACATTCCCATTATAACCAATGTACAGTTAATAAAATGTATGTACCAATGCAACTTTCCCATCATAACCATGTCCAGTGACACTATACCATATATTCCAATTGTAATCAACATCCAGTTACACCACACCGACATACCACTAAGACATTCCTATTGTAACAACGTCCAGTTATTACATAATGTATATATCACAACAGCATTCCTATTGTAACCAATGTCCAGTTATTACATACTGTATGTACAACTGCAGCATTCCTGTTGTAACCAACGTCCAGTTACATCATACCGTATGTACCTATACAACAGTCCCATTGTATCCTACATCCTGTGACAACATACCATATGTTCCAATACAACATTCCTATTGTAACCAACATCCAGTTACACCATACCGTTGTACCACTACAACATGCCTGTTGTAACCACGGCCAGTTATTACATACTGCATGTACCACTACAGCATTCCTATTATTACCAACGTCCAGTTACCCCATACCGTATGTACAATACAACATTCCAGTTACCCCATACTGTAAGTACCAATACAACATTTCCGTTGTAACCAATGTCCAATTACACCACACTGTATGTACTAATACATTGCCATTGTCACCATTGTCCAGTTACACCATACAGCATGTACCAATACAACATTCCATTGCAATACATCCAGTTACTCCATACCGTATGTACCAATACAACATTCCTATCGTAACTGGCGTCCAGGTACACCACATCAATGACCGCTACAACATTCCTATTTAACCAATGTCCAGTTATTCCATACTGTATATACCATTACAAACATTTACATTGTAACAACGCCAGCTACACTCTACTATATGTACCACTACTACATTCCTATTGTAACCAACGTCCAGTACACCATACCGCAAGTACCATTACTTCATTTCTATTGTAACCGACATCCAGTTACACCATACCGTATGTACCAACACAACATTTCTATAGTAATCTACATCCAGCCAAAATATACTGACGTACCACTACCACATTCCTATTGTAACAAATATTTTTATCCATACCGTACTCTACTATATGTACCACTACTACATTCCTATCATAACCTACGTCCAGTTACACCATACTGTATGTACCATTACAATATTCTTATTATAACCAATGTCAAGTTATTCCATAACTTATGTACCACTACAATATTCCTATCATAAGTCCAGTATACCATACTGGGTGCACCAGTACAACATTCCCAGTGTATACGTCTAGTTACTCTGTACTGTAGGTAAAACATCAGTTATACTATACTGATGTACCACTACAACATTCCTATTGTACTAATGTCAGTTACAATACAACATTCCTGTTGTAACCAATGTACAGTTAAACCATACCACATGTACTAATACAACATCCCCATAGTAACCAAACGTCCAGTTAATCATACTATATGTAGCATACCTCACCTCTTCGTAGAGGCCGGAGGTTCCCTAGTTAGATACCTCACCTCTTCGTAGAGGCCGGAGGTTCCCCAGTTAGATACCTCACCTCTGCGTAGAGGCCGGAGGTTCCCCAGTTAGATACCTCACCTCTTCATAGAGACCGGAGGTTCCCCAGTTAGATACCTCACCTCTTCGTAGAGACCGGAGGTTCCCCAGTTAGATACCTCACCTCTTCATAGAGACCGGAGGTTCCCCAGGTAGATACCTCACCTCTTCGTAGAGACCGGAGGTTCCCCAGTTAGATACCTCACCTCTTCGTAGAGACCGGAGGTTCCCCAGGTAGATACCTCACCTCTTCGTAGAGACCGGAGGTTCCCCAGGTAGATGCCTCACCTCTTCGTAGAGGCCGGAGGTTCCCCAGTTAGATACCTCACCTCTTCGTAGAGGCTGGAGTTTCCCCAGTTAGATACCTCACCTCTTCGTAGAGACCGGAGGTTCCCCAGTTAGATACCTCACCTCTTCGTAGAGACCGGAGGTTCACCAGGTAGATACCTCACCTCTTCGTAGAGGCCGAAGGTTACCCCAGTTAGATACCCCATCTCTTCATAGATCACCTCTTCGTAGAGGCCGAAGATTACCCCAGTAGATACCTCATTCACTTCAATCCTTACCTCTCCGCAGAGGCCGAAGGATCACATTTCAATCCTTACCTCATCGCAGAAGCCGAAGGATCACACTTCAATCCTTGCCTCACCGCAGAGGCCGAAGGATCACTCTTCAATCCTCGGGCCTCTGCGGTGAGGCCGAAGGATCACACTTCAATCCCTGGCCGCACCGCAGAGGACTGAAGGATCACACCTTCAATCCTTTCCTCTCCACAGTGGCTGAAGGAATTGAACTCTGGTCCTAAATTGCGAGGCAGCAGGAATTACACTATAATTTTTTACCTTTTCTCAGAGGCTGAAGGAAACACACTCACTGGGATATTTATAACGCATCTATGATTTCCTAACACCAAGTTGTTCAGCAGCAACAATAGTACTCAAGGCAGCAGCATGCCTTGCATTTTTGGCTTCTCCATCCGGGAGAGTTCTCCTGTCACATGAGATCAATAGCATTATGAGTAAGAACAAAACAACTGACACTCAGATCAATTCACTCATTCCAAACGTTAAGCATTACGCCAGTCACTTTATCCATATTCATCACTTATGTCCATTGATGCCCCTACAATCACTAACTTGCTTCACTGCCACCATACAACAGCATTCAGATGATGGTCACTCTTCCACTCCTCACAGGCTACTCAGTACATCCACTTTCACGAATTATACACACACACCATCCTGCCACGTTAGGGTACAATCCAATCAGTACCAGGTCATTCTTTTGGGATGGGAGCAGTATGGTCAGACACAGGAATCAAGTGCCCCCTCATATAGTACAACTCGGTAGATGGCAATCTGCATGCCTCAATAGACACATCCCCAATCCTGATACGAAATCGGCAGAATACCTACTGACCTAGCTAAATAAAATGTCATCTTTGCTCTAGTTTCAATAACGAAGTTATATCAGTACAGTCTCTTTTGCCTCTTTTCAGGTCACCTTAGTCGCTTCATCCCCTGAAGCTTACGATAGCTCAGGGGAACAGCAATCCTCCATAATTATCATACTGTGGAAGCCCTGACCACAAGTGAAAGGCAGGGCCTGTATTTGTGGGAAGGGCTGCAAGCCCTTAAATAGCGGGCTGCAACCTCTCCCACGGGACACATCGTTAGCTGTGCCCCCCACCAGCAACCTTTCTTTAAAGGACTTAAGGGGGTCCTCTTTCCAGGTCACCTTCGTTGCCTCATCACATGAAGCTTACACTAGCTTAGGGGGACAGCAGTCCTCCATAATTATCATACTCTGGAAGCCCCGACCACAAATGTTATCACTAGTTCTGTCTAACAGATTCCCACTGAACTGGGGAAATCTGCAGATAAAACCAGTTATAATCTTTCCAGCTACAATAGAAATTAGACACTGTTGGAAAAGAACTAAAGAAAAGTGGAACAATTTTGGGGCACATTCAGTTGGGGGTTTAACTCCTTTAGTGTTTGGAAAACTCTGTAGCATTCAAGAAGTTAAAAAAATGTAATTTTAAAGAAGTAAAACAACCTAATAATAACCCCTCATTTACATTAGTATGTAGAGAAAAGCCTAATGGCCTTAATGAATTTCAAGAGATAACATTTAGGACAGATTGAAAAATCTTATGTCCATGGAGGAAGACATGAGAGTTGCTGGCAGGTACAGTAATGTTTCAAAATAAAAGCTGCTCCAATTAATCTTCATAGTATTTAGGTCACAGAGAGTGTTATTTCAATACTGTCCGAGTTGTAGTTCAAGATTAATTGAATGATAAAGTATCCCCCTCCCGCCCCTTTTACCTAGTGTAAGCCACCTCCCCTCAGATGTAGAATCTGTTCTCATGACCGGACAGCTCACAGCAAGGGACAATCTTCTTATTGTGAGAACAATGAAAACCCTGCCTCCCTTGACAGGTTTTTCCCTTATGTTAATTGAAGATTGTCCCTCTCTGCAAGCCATCTGGACACCACCTTTCTGTTCTGAGGTGAGCAGTGTTACATCAGTAAAAGGGGCAGGAGGGGGATACTTTATCATTCAATTACTCTTTAACTACAACTCGGACAGTCTGTAGATGAAAGAGCGCAAAGAAACATCCAATCTAAAAGTGGTGTTTTATTTCATATCTCTAAAAGACACAAAAATTGCACACTTACAGACATGTAGAGGTATAAAAAGCACGTAACTCTCATGAACATCAGACGTTTGTATTAGCGTTCGTCTCTCTGTTAGGCCTCCTGGTGTTAATACAGCTCCACTTATCCTCAGTCACCTCCTTCTTTGTGGTCATAGACAAATATAAAACCTACTATCTTTTGGGTGGTTTGACCTGGTATTTAGTGAGCACTTAATCTGAGGTATATGCCAAGAGTAATAGCTCTAGTAGAGACGCTCACATCTGTTCTCTGAATGAACTGGAGTAACCTTGACCTCCAATAACCACATGCGTATTGCGGGATAATCTACCCGCTTTCTCAACTCTGACAGTATTGAAATAACACTCTCCATGGCCCAAAATACTCTGAAGATTAATTGGAGCCGCTTTTATTGTGAAAGATCACTATCCCTTTAAGGACCAGAGGGGTGTGCAGTGCATTTCGAAGCAATGTGTTGCACACCCCCTCAGGTCCTTAAGGGGTTAAGACTGGGTCTTGTGGTTCTGCTAGCACCTGTCCACCTCCATGGACTTGACATCCACAACGGCTTGGAGATGTTCTGTCTTGAACCAAAGAAAAACACATTCAATAAGGTAAGTGGAGGGTTATCCTGAACACTGGGATGTGTTCATTTATCCCCTATGGCTCAAGATAGAGCTCTTTGTAAATAAACATTACGACTATCATTCATAATGCAAAGCAACAGAGTAAACTAGGTGCAGTTTTCAGAAGCAATCCTCCTGCACCATGGGGAACAAATGAAAAACGCCCAATGATTTAAAGAAGAACTTTCATCAAAGATACATTTAGCTCCAAATCCTTAATATGTTAGCAATGTATATATAAATACTGGCGTAAGTAAGGAATAGATCTTTTTCGGCAGCCAGGCACCAGCTGGGATCTTGCTGTTAGCGCTCTCTGTGTCTGCGCTGTCAGTCCCTTCTGGTGCCTCAAAGGGTTAGTAATGTTTCACAAAAACAGGAGCTCCAATTAATCTTCTTAGTATTTGGGCCATGAAAAGTGTTATTTCAATACTGTCAGAGTTATGGTTCAAGAGTAATTGAATGATTAAGTTTCCCCCTCCCAACTCTTTTACCTAGTGTAAGCCCCCACTCCTCAGATGTGGGATCTGGTCCATAGACCAGACAGCTCACAGCAAGGGATAGTATTGTTACTGTGAGAACAATGAAAGCCCTGTCCCCCTTTAACAGATTTTTCAGCTTTTTCCCTTATCTTAATTGAAGATTGTCTCTCTCTGCAGTCTACCTGGACACAACCTGCTGCTCTGAGGTGAGCAGTGTTACATCAGTAAAAGGGGCAGGACAGGTGATACTTTATCATTCAATTACTCTTGAACTACAACTCTGACAGTATTGAAATAACACTCTCCAAGTCCCAAATACTATGATGATTAATTAGAGCTGCTTTTATTATGAAACATTACTATCCCTTTAAGGCACAAGGCTTCCAACTCGCCAGTTGTGGAGTTGAAGGGGATGGATAGCACAGACTCAAGAGATGCTGTCTCTGCAAGATGTCTGCCATACCAGTTATGTTTATACTAATGCCGGACTTATGATGCAAATTACAAGTATTTATGTGTATATCGCTAAGGTATTAAGGATTTGGGGGCGTAATGTATCTTTGATGAAAGTTCCGCTTTAAATGTTGCTTTTAATCCTTGAATGCTAATGGTCTAGAGGTATTCAAGGGGTTAAAAGCCCCATTTCAATTAATTTCGGGTTTTTTTCTGTACCCTATGGTGCAGTTGTTAGCACCTCTCAGGTTACCTGAATATGGCCCTAGGAGTCTGTCCCTTCCATGACACATCAAGACTAAAATTAGTTTCATTTTTTCCATGTCAGGCTCAGGAGGAGAAACGGAAGAGCAGTGGGCAAGAGGTGACTGTGCCAGGAAGCAATAGTGACAATGGTAAACGTCTGCACTAGACTGCAATAACTTACCTGCTAGAGTGGCATTTTTATGGGCATGACACAATGTCTGTTCTTCTCTTGCAGTGAAACGAAGTTCATGCAGTTCCTTATCTGAGGATTCTCTCTCTTCACCACACAGTCTGATCCCCTCATCAGATATTCTGAGCGAGGTAAGATCATACTACTGTATCTATAGCAAGCCAGTAAAACCAGCCTCTTGCTGATGAGTTGCACTGACAACGAAACGGCCGTCCATGAGTGGTTCACTGGCTTTGCATCTCTTCCTGAGTTGTGTCTTAAAGCTGTTGCTCAGCATACACACACTCTAAGGAATCCATGTATAAAGTGGAATCTGAGGCAAAAAGGTGATTCCTTGTTAAACTTATTTGCATATGCCTACCCAGAATCCCTTGCAGTAGTAACAACAGTGCAAATGGGAGATTTCTGTGGGAAAAGCAAGTTTTATGGCTTGACTGGTGTGTCAAATGTTTAACATTGTATCTACCACTGTATCTATAGATAGATGTGTTCAAGCTTCCCTGCCATGCCAAGACACCCGAACTTTAGGAGAGTCCTAAGTAATACATTTTACCATGTATAATATGGCCAGAGGTGTAACTAGAGGGCCCTGCAGCCCTGCACATACGGACAGTTTAATTTCTTGGCTGGTGGCTGCTGACATAATCACACTGCTGTTGCCAGCCATTAAATAATAAGTCAGTTTGCTGCATTTTCTGTCTGCCTTTCCCTCTTGAGATCCTCCAGTGGTGAATTGCATCTTGGGAGAGTGCCAGAGCATCACTCAAATACATTGCTGCACAATGGGTTGCATACCTTCAGTGGCCATTAACCCTCTGAGTGCTAGAGAGGCATGTAACACCATGCATTGGATACCTCTCTGGCACTCAGTGGGTTTGAATTCTGTCTGTGAGAGTTATTAACTTGCTGCAGGCCATGTTGTTGGGGGGCCTCCCCCTCAGCTTTCACCCTGTGCACAGCAGACTAGTTACTCCCCTGAATATGGCTAACAGACTGCAGTCCTTGAAAGCATGTAAAAGTCGCTAGGATGGAGCAGTTTGTAAGCTATGAAATAAAAATGGAAAAATAGAGAGCTAAGTCAACAGTATGCTCAAATAATTAAGTATACAGTAGAGGAAATTAGATTATCCTAGATAAATGAGGCGCTACTGCTAGTAATAATGACTCCCACATTGTACAGAATTAACACTAAAAAAAGAACCAGAACTCTTATAATCTCATATACCACATTTGGAGGATGTTCTTTCAGGAAGTTAATCAGTGGTGGTGTTGTGGATACCTCCTGTAGACCTCTCCAAACAAATGTAATAAAAGAAAGGGCAGGACAGGATTCACAGATAAGTTATATCTATTGTAATGTCTACTCACGCATAGATCGGCACCCTTCCCTTCGATTCTCCTGTATGACTTTGTTTACTAATCCAGCCAGCCCCTCTATACTTTCGGTCAGATTGCTTTATGCCAGGGCATAAGAGAATACGCTTCTAAGTTTATGGCATACACCACCTCACAGATACAATAAGACTGTGTGAGAGAGTCTGGCACTTAAAGGGATAGTAATACTTAGTTTTAACTTTATTTTATTTTGTAGGCATTAAAAAAACATGAAGAATGATATAAGTCTTATCTCTCAAACCTTTATGGTTGAAGAGATATTCACAAGCAAAGTGTCCCCCTCCCGCCCCTTTTACTGATGTAACACTGTTCAGCCAGGGCAGAAGGGAGCTGCCCAGGTAGACTGCAGAGAGGGACAGTCTTCAATTAAGATAAGGGAAAAACCTGAAAAGCTTGTCAAGGGGGGCAGGGATTTCATTGTTTTCATAGGAATAAGAGTGTCCCCTTCTGTTATCTGTCCAGTCTATGGACTGCATACCACATCTGAGAAGAGATTGTTTACAGTAGGTAAAAGGGGCGGGAGGGGGAAACTTTGCTTGTGACTATCTCATAAACCATAAAGGTTTGAGAGATAAGACTTATATCATTCTTCATGTTTTTTTAATGCCTACAAAATAAAATAAAGTTAAAATGAAGTATTACTATACCTTTAAAAGCAGGATTAGAGCTGCTCCTAGCACGTTGGTGCACCACCGACACCCACTTAGTGTGCCCCTTGTTTTCAGTAAAGGCTTTGATTAAAATGTGAATGTTGAGTTTCAAATGTATATTTATGGATATTTTATGCACAGTGGATTTATTTTTGTTACCCTTCATAAAGCCTTTTACAGATGGCATATAAATTCAGAAGCACTGCAGTAAACCGTTAAGAGTATCCTCTTATGCCTTGGCATAACCCTTTGAATGCCAGAGAGGTATACGTTACATTGGTAAGCTATACGTTGAGCACCCCCTCTGGCACGCAATGCATTGCAAAGTACCCCTCTGGCACTCAAAGGGTTAAATCAATTTGAGTGAGTGTATAGAGGTGATGGCCAGAATACTGGGTATCATACAGGAGAGTGGGAAGCAGAAGTAGATATGGCTTAAAAAGTGCAGTACCTTTGAATCCTGTCCTGAACCTACATTTAATTATTTTGTTGACTAGATCTATGGGAGTGTAATCACAAGAGAAAAAAGGAAAAGAGAGGTGTAGTGATTTATGTAACGTGCACGATTAGTAATGCACTCAGTGTTAATCGTCCTGCACCAAACCAAGAGACCAGTATGGTGCTTTTAGTCTTAAAAACACCTTTTTTTTTTTTTTTTTTTTTTCTTAACGGTAGATAATAAAGGATACATTTTGTAGGTTTCATTTGTTTTTACCAATCTTAGACTAACAGCACCAAACTGGTCTCTTGGATTGGTGAAGGACGATTAACACTGACATTACTAATAGCGTAAGTTACATGCATCACTACACCTCACTTTTCCTTTTCTCTTTTATGTTAAAAAGACCTGCGGAGCAATACACACATCCATTTCTCCTGTCCTCTCCCTAACTTGAGGGATCTTAGTGCAGTTCCTTGGGACACACAACCAGTGCAGAATTTTGGGATATCGCTGCTTAATCACATGTGAGTAATCAGCACCTTGGTCATTGTGATTCAGCTGCTTATGCTTAAAGCGAGAACTATTCCTCCAAATAAAGTGCCCCCAAATAATTATTGATCTAGTGACAAGCACAGAAATACTATTATTAGACAGAATAAGTCCAGTGTTGATCCAAGACGAACACCCAGGCATCTTACCTTTAGTGAGGTGAGGGGGAGTAGCATTGCACCTTAAGGTATAGGAAGCGACTGATAGCGCAGATGCCTCTAAAGCAAGAAGCATGACTGTCAGTCTCAGATCAAGTAGGATTTCTTAACCCCTTAATGACCCTTGACGGTAATAGTACGTCATGGGTAAATCTGACTCAACGACCCATGACGTACTATGACCGTCATGGAATTCCGGGCTCCCCCCGCGGCTGCACGCCGTTCGGGGAGTCCGGGAATCCAAATCGGGGAAAAAAAAAAAAGCTCCGTGGTCCTTTAGTGACCGCCACGTGCCTGCGCAGCCGGTCATTAAGGGGTTAACAATGGAATTATTCTGTATAATACTAGTATTTCTATGCTTATCGTTATATCAAAAATTATGTGGGGGCACTTTATTTGGAGGGATTGTACCACTTTAATTAGGGATACCTTCAAAACCTATCCTGTTTGTGTGCCCTGAGGACCGGAGCTCAGAATCATTGTGTTATAGCATAGGCTCCATAGAACAAAATAGGAATTGGTATTTCACACTGGAGAGGCTAACTCCTCCTTATCACATCTTAGTGCATACCCCCCCCCCCCCCCGGTTTGTTTAATACAGTGTTTCTTAACTCCTGGCCTCAGGACCCACTGACAGGCCAGGATTTGATGATTTCCTTGTTAGGCACAGGTGAGTTAATCAGTGTGAATGAGCCTCTGATCACCACACCTGTGCTCTAGCAGAGAAATCCCTCAGTACTGGCCTGTTAGTGGGTCCTGAGGACAGGAGTTGAGAACCACTGGTTTAAGACCTTGAGGATCAGAGGTGAGCAGTGCACTGCAAAGCAATTATTTATATACCCTTCTGCTCCTCAAGGGGTTAAACGTGAGTGGATATTACTAATTCTATCCTTGGATTGTTCATTGTATTAATTAATTGCCCCTTTGAACTACACACCACTGGTACATTTTGGAGGACTGGCCTTTTTAAAGGGATAGTAATACTTTGTTTTATCTTTATTTTATGTTGTAGGCATTAAAAAAACATGAAGAACAATATGTCTTATTTCTCAAACCTTTATGGTTTGAGAGATATTCACAAGCAAAGTTTCCCCTCCCGCCCCTTTTACCTAGTGTAAGCCATCTCTTCTCAGATGTGGAATGCAGTCCATAGACCAGACAGATAACAGCAGGGGACAATCTTCTTCCTATGAGAACAATGAAAACCCTCCCCCCTTGACAAGCTTTTCAGGTTTTACCCTTATCTTAATTGAAGATTGTCCCTCTCTGCAGTCTACCTGGACACCTCCCTTCTGATCTGGCTGAGCAGTGTTACATCAGTAAAAGGGGTGGGAGGGGGACACTTTGTCATTGAATTACTCTTGAACTACAACTCTGACAGTATTGAAATAACACTATCCAAAGTCCAAATACTATGATGATTAATTAGAGCTGCTTTTATTATGAAACATTACTATCCCTTTAATAAAAGGTAATAGGATCGCTGGTTGTTCTATTTCTATTAGTTAGTTAGGACTTTCCTAAATTGGGGTGCATTAGCAGGCAGATTTTGACTAAACTATGCATCCCAAAAAGTATGTGGGTCATGCGCTATATACATAAGTTCACATTGCAGTAAAGGTTGTCTTTTGTGAGCATGCTTCTCAATAATTTAGCTTTTTTGTAGAATTCCCACGATGGCAATTCTTTAAAAAAAAAAAAACTTCACATCTGTCCTTTTTCTTCCAGATTTCTGACCACCCGAGCCTGTTCAACCTGTCCAACACATCATCATAACGCTAGCCAATGGTGTCTTCTGTCCTTCCTCTTAACACTAGTAGCTGCCACTTTTAACCCTGTGAGTGCCAAAGAGGTGTGCAACACATTTTCCGAACAATGCATTGCACACCCTATTGGACCTGAAGTCCTTACTCAAAGAGATGTGTCAAACTCTTTGCTACGTTGGACATCCTTTTGGTACACAAAGGTTTACTTGCGTCAGGCCGTGGCACAAAGGGATATGTATTTCAAACACTAGTCTAGTGCCTTTGCCTGGTTAAAAAATAGACCCTTTAGAAATTATTTTATCCAGATCATTAATTACTGTGTGTGTGTGTATTTAACCTGCATGCTTTAACAAAATATCTCCCCCCAACCCTTCCCCAATATTTAGGGATCCAGATGTATATTTGTGACCTCTCTGGGCCCCAAAAAGTTAAACAAATAACTTTACTCATCTGTACTCATCTGTACAAAAAGTCTATTTTCTGTGGCAATCCAGTCTCCTTGTTTTGATGATGGACTAATTCATAGAGAGAAAACACTTGAAGCTCCTGTTTACAGTGGAAATGACTGATTTCTTTAGTTCAGACACACTGCAACAGTGTTCACTTCCCCCCTCAGGTAGGGACATTTTTTGTTTTTGTTTTACACAGTACTAAAGGAGTATGGTTAACCCTATTTGCTGCCAAATGCTCTGCACTATGTTGGAATGCACAAGTGTGAACAAATGTTTACTACACCGTGTGCCTTTCGAATACTACTTTTTCTCCCTTTTGGAGCAATTTGTATATATATATATTTTCATTGTATTAACAGTCCCTTCACCCTCATAAGTGCCTGCACAGAGGGAGAGAAAAGGAATCAAGTCTTATGGATGATTTTTATTGTATATTTACATGGAATAACAGAGGCAACAGAACAATTTTGGATTGGAAAATTACATTTTATTCCTTGGCTGTAGATATACAGCATAGCATTGTATGTAAGATAAAAATTTATACAGCATAAATATTATGAAACCTCTGACCTTGTTCTGTCTTCATTAGGAAAAATAATGCAGCTTGTTGGGGATGTGAATCTAGTTTTAACCCTTTGACAGCCAGAGGGGCTGGCATTTAACCCCTTAACGACTGGGGGATCGGTGCCGCGACTGAACGTCCGGAGCATTTTTTTTTTTTTCTTTGTTTTCCGGTTCCGGACTCCCTGAACGGCGTGCAGCCGCAGGGGGAGCCCGGAACTCCATGATGATCATAGTACATCATGGGTCGTTCAGTCAGATCGACCCTTGGCGTACTATGACCGTCAAGGGTCGTTAAGGGGTTAGAGGGACAAATGATGACTATTATGTAGAATTGCATATCAGACATTTTAGGGCCATATACTCAAAGAAGTACATTCACTCTGGGGCAAACCAACTGCACCTTAGGGAATGAAAAATTCACATTGATTTATGTGGCGTTTAACCCCTGGAGTGCTAGAAAGGTCTCCAAAGAATTGCAATACACTGAAGACCTTTCTACCACCCACTGAAATAAAAATATCCTAGGAATAACTAACTGTCTCTTAATTTGTTAGACCGATGGACTTGCCTAGGTCAGCAAGTGTGCTTCAAGGGGACTCTTTTTTTTGTACATATATATATTTGTTCCAACACAGTGTTGGGTACCTCTCTGGCACTTAAAGAGTTAATGACTAGTTATCCTTAAGGTGTCCATACAGACCAATTTAGTTCATGAAATCAGGGCAACCAAATCTGGCAGCTTAGAAAACTTTGATTAGCCAGCAGTCAGGTTGTTCTAGGTGTGGGTACTACAGACCAAAATCTCAGTGATCTGCCTAAGGACTGCGAGATTTGGGCAGAAAATAAAACAATGTGACAGACTGATAACCAGGAAATATGACCATTGAACAGTCAGATTTGTCTGCATTATGATCTGTGCATGGTAAGAATCATCAGTAATTCGATCACACGGTGATCAGATTACTTGACTGTTCCAATAAACCATGCACCTTCACTGGCCATACAGGTCTCCTGAAGCTTTGTTGTGACGAGATCACTCTCTCTACTTCAATACTTTGTCTGATAGATTAAAGTAAGAGACGCTTATTCCTAGGGTAAGACCCTTTTAAAACCCCAGTGTGTGGTTTTCTTTACTGTCATTAGGACCCTCTGCTCCTACACAGTCATCTCGTTGTTGCGTGTGTATGTTTGTTCCTCACTCCCAGTTTTAGGGGGCTATTGGTTGCCCTCCTCTCAGTCCAGTTTCCTCACTCCCAGTTTTAGGGGGCCCTTGGCTGCTCTCCTCTCTGCCCTCTTGGCTTCAATTTCTCGTTGACGTTCCTCCCTCTTTTTCCGGGCAATCTCTGCTTTGCTAAGACCTGCAAAAACAATCGCCAAGCAAAATAAATCACATTACAAAGAGTACACGTTGTCCCTCCCCAAAACATCTGGCTCTCCATCATTTATTACCCTCAGCCAGCTAAGCAGCATGGGAGTTGTAGTCTAGTCACAGCTTTGAGAGAGTGAGACTATGGGTCATATACACAAAGAAGGTGGCGCAATTATGGGGGAAACAAACGAAACCCCAGAATTACCATGGCTTTTAATCCCTTGAATGCTCCAGAGGTCTCCGATGCATAGCTTCCCAATTAGGTAGAAATATCTCAGATATTCAAGTGATTCAAAACACCATTTAAATCAACAGGAATTTTAATTTGTTCCCTGTGTGTTTAGTTCATATAACTTTTTTTTTTTCTATGAAAACAAATTGAAGCAAGGATCTGCTCACCTTGATCTGCTTCCACAGACTCCCAGTTGTCTCCTCCCCAGTCCCCAGCGCTGTCTGTGGTCCAGCTGTCTTCATTTTTCTATAGAAATAAAACAGCAGCATGTGTCAAAATGTCTTATTTGCATTAATCATTCAGTGGGTTTTAATAAGATTTGGAGTTATTGAGGGACAAACCAACAGTACCTTATGGAACAAAACTTCCTACTGATTTAACCCTATGAGTGCAAGATCTGGGATCTCCAGATCCTATACTACTTTTAACCCCTTAAGGACAGGGACGAGCGCAACCGGCATTTAAGGCCCACAGAGATGGGTGTGTTTGTTTTTCTTGTGCAATCGTGTTCAGGGCCCCCCAAACAGCATGCAGCCCTACAGGGAGCCCTGAAATCCCATGGCATGCCAGGACCGTCATGGGTCCTTAAGGCAAGTTCATCCAAGACTGTCCTAGTACATATTAGGTCTTTAACCCCCTTCGCGTCCAGTGACAGTCCTGGCACGTCACATACTTTTTACTCACAGAGCTCCTGCAGGAGAGCTGTGAGTAAAAGCAGGGACTGAAATTTATTGCTCCTAGACCGGAGCGATCTCTTTCAGTCCCCCGTTTGGCGTGCTGGCACACGTGATCGGTCACGTGGGACGGCACGTCAAACTTTCCTATCTGGTTCTTAAAGGATCCCACACCCTGGGTCAGCTGGTCCTTAAGGGGTTAAGATATATAAACTCCATTCCGACAGTGTATAAAATAGTATATTATAAAAATTTGTTTGTGTGTGTATATATATATATAAAAATTATTATATAAAAATATATTTTTTTTCTCTAGAACAGGCCCGAAGTATTATGCATTTTGCAGCCAACTGGCTGCTTTATCAAGCCACAATGGCTCATATGTAAACAGATGTTTACATACGCGCCACTGTGACTTGAGAAAGCGGCCATTTGGCTGTGAAACCCATAGTATGCTGGGCTTGTATTAGAGATATATATATTCTCTCACACACACACACTTTTTAAATGTTTTTATTTTTATAACCTGGAGGAATGCTGTCATATCTTAACCCTGCCAGGACTGTTATCGGTGTCTGTGCCTTAAGGACCGGTGACGCTCCTGGAATATCATGATCACTGTGTGCTGTGATTACTGGGTGGATCATTAAAGGGATAGTAATACTTCGTTTTAACTTTATTTTATTTTGTAGGCATTAAAAAACATGAAGAATGATATAAGTCTTATCTCTCAAACCTTTATGGTTTAAGAGATATTCACAATCAAAGTATCCCCTCCCTGTTCAACCAGATCAGAAGGGAGGTGCCCAGGTAGACTGCAGAGAGGGACAATCTTCAATTAAGATAAGGGAAAAAGCTGAAAAACTTGTCAATGGGGGAAGGGCTGTCATTGTTTTCATACAAAGAAAATGGTTCCCTTCTGTTATCTGTCTGGTCATACAGCCAGATTCCCATCTGAGAAGAGATGGCTTACACTCATACCTGGGAACTCTCCGGATTTGCCCCGGAGACTCCGGTTCTGACAGAACTTTACCGGGTCTCCGGGGCAGAGGCTGATTCCTCCGGATGTGGAGAGTTTCTATTGAAACTCTGCCACATCCGCTTTTTCTCCTGCTGATACTCAGTCCCTAGCCCTCTGAGTGCCAGAGTAGTAAGGAATGCATTGCTTTGCAATGCATTCCGTACCACTCTGGCACTCAAAGGGTTAAGCCCCACCCCTTTTTGACGCGATTAGCGTCATTTTTGTCACCCCCTGGTGAACAGAGGACTACCCTCCGGGTAGCCCTCGACTGGAAGTTCCCAGGTATGCTTACACTAGGTAAAAGGGGAGGGAGGGGAAACTTTGCTTGTGAATATCTCATAAACCATAAAGGTTTGAGAGATAAGACTTATATCATTCTTCATGTTTTTTTAATGCCTACAAAATAAAATAAAGTTAAAACGAAGTATTACTATCCCTTTAAAAAAAAAAAAAAAAAGAGAAAAGTACATTGGGCCTCCAGCGCACCGCTTAATGGGTTAAAAGAAACATGGAATTTGGAGGATCTTGAGCAGAGAAAGACCAGAGCAGGGACAGGCATGCTTGAACAGCTGATTGAAGGCATATGCCTGTCTTTCAACAACACTTATGTGAGTGTATATATTGTATGATTGCTTTTTGCATCATCATTGGATAAGACACCACTAGCACCCCCCTCTCCTTCCCCCCCCCCCCTTTTGGCAGATTTAAATAGAGCGTTTAACCCCTTGAATGCTCAAAAGTTCTACAAGTCTTCTATGGCATTCAGTTGCATAAAAGCTCCATTTAGATCAACAGAGATTTTGAATATTTGCATTTGTTCTGTATGGTGCACTCTGCCTGAGAATTGTGTTTGTGCATACTAACAATCACTCCTTGATTTTCAAATGAGTAACAGGGAACAAAACAAATCTACATCATGTTATGACATTATAGCACCAAATACAAGAAGAATGGCTGGGATGTTGCTTGCTGGGTAATTGTTGAATCTGGTGTTTTTCATAGTTCGTACTAACTTGCTTTATGCATAAAAGCAAAGTGAAGCAATTCTGGGGCAAACCATTTGCATCACAGTGGACAAAAAAAAAAGATATGAATTGCCATTAGAACATCCATGAATGCAAAAGAGGTCTCCAATACACTGCTTTGCTTTGTAGACTTTTGGTTTTCAATGTGTTAAAGGTCCCATTTAAATCAATGGAAATTCCAGGAACTTTCCTCTCTTTCATCCACTAGGGGACACAAGAACCATGGGGACATACCAAAGCTATAAAGTCAGGGAGGGATAGAAAAGTCTCAGGACCATTGCAAGGCCAAAACTAAACATAAGAATTTCTCATGTTAATGAATACAGCAACCAAACACAAACTAAAGATTAAGTCAGATTCTGAAACAGGAAAGTTACTCAGCTGTCAACTACATCCTGCAGCAGTCTCCTCCAAAAACTTGGCTCACAAGAGGCAAAGATATCAACTCTTTAGTCGAAATAAGTGAAGCAAAGACAGCTGCTCTGCCAAAGCTTTGCTTTGACACACTAAGAAATAGAGTGGAGAGGTTTCCAAGACCAATAGAAACAAAAAACAGGGCACAAAGGCAGAAACACCTGTTTTTTTCCAGGCAGAATGTCCTGTGTTCCACAATTCCTAAAAGAAAAGGATTTATTATAGGATTTTAGTGAACTTACTATTAAATCCCTTTTTCTTTAGTTCATATGGAACACAGGAATTGTGGGAGTAGGGCTCCCTCCTCCATAAGAGCAATTCTCTTGACCACAACAGGCTTATTTAGGTGGAGACTCCCTCCTCGATCCCTGCCTCCAATCCAGATTCATGTGGAACAAGCATCATAGAAAAGAACCAAAGTAGCAAGTACAGCGAAGACCCCCAAGAAGACTCGCCTGCCGGGGGGGAGGGGAACACAGGTAGGTTATATGTTCTATATGGACTAAATAGAAAAGAAATCCTATTGTATTTTAAGTCCAATATGGTACACAGGAATCATGGGGATATACCAAAGCATCCCAAAGATTCCACTCTTCCCCTAGGATACCAGTATTCCACAGGAGTCAAGAGACACCGACAGAAAACAAACCAAACAAAAGCCAAGTGGGCTTAAACTACTGACTGAAACATAGTAGTAGTAGGGAAAAAAGTCCAGAGCAATGTGTTGTATACCTCTCTGGCACTCAGAGTCAACAGGCACTACTACCTGAAGGATCTTTTGGCCAAAGCTGGCTTCAGCTGAAACCAAAACATTGACATGGTAGTGTTTTGTGAATGTGTGCAAGATGGAACAACTGCTCAGTAGATCCTGATTTTTGTAGGCCCATGAGGTAACCACAGATCTTGTGCAGTGCGCCACAACTTTGAAAAGTACAAGTCTCTTCCTGATCACATACGCCTGGGGTATGGTAGCCTTAATCCAAGAAGCAATAGTGACTTTGGATACAGCCTGACCTGCCCTCAGAAATGACAAAGAGGGAATCATCCTTGCAAAGCTGTGGCATGCGAAAGCAAAATACAGGAAGCATTGGTGATCAGAGTGAATTAGGAATCCTGAAGGTCCAGGAATGCTAGAAACTCCCCCAGGCATATCACTGTGATGACAGTGTGTGAAGTGAGTAGCAACCACGTAGTGGTTGAGAAATTTCAGGTCCAGAATATGCCAGCAGCCTCTGTCCTTTTTGGGGAACTACAAAAAGATTGGAATAAAAAACCGAAAAGCGCTCTTGGGCTGGGATTGGTACCAGAACCTCTTTGACTAGCAATGAGGAGACCGCACCTGTAAAGAGACATGCTCACTCTAAGTCATGAGGAACCTTTGACAAAAAGAAGTGATAAGGAGGGAAGGAACTTGAAATCTATGTGGTTCCCTTCCGAAACCACCAGCAAAACTCACTGGTCCATCACTGAGGATGCCCATGCTTCTCAAAAAAGGAGGAGATCAGGACTCTGTGAATCATGTGGAGGCTGGCTTGTCAGACTTAAATATTGCAGAAGATTTCTTGCTCTGCTAAGCCTGTCCGGGCTTTGCAGTGGGGTGCTTTTAGGAGACCTACACCCTGCACATTTGTTCAGGGGTTGGCATGTCCCTCCCACCAAAGTCTGGACTTCTGGCAACAGAGATATACTGCTGTGGAAAAAAAACTGCCAAAGCCAACACTAGAACAAAATTGATCTAATTTGAAGACATATGTGGAGGCCATCCTGGAGAAAGACCAAAACCAAAGGCAGATGAAACAGACAGAGACCTGAACCATGTTCTACACACAAGACCTTATAATAATTCTTGCATGAAACAAAGTATAGTTGCAATGACTGACTCAGAAAAGACCTTCCTTCTCAAGAGATCAGCTTCAAGAGCCACACCAACAAGGGCAACATCTCACAGATATGGATGACAAAGCATGAGAAGTGGTCTGGGAAGAGAGAGAGACACTCCTCAGCTCATCCACTGCCATAGTGGTCAGATCAGTCAGGTGCAATCAGTCCATCTTGATCTTTCTGAACACACTACAGATTAAGGGAAGAGGCGGGAACACTTAGACCAAGGTGAACCTCCATGGCACCATCATTGTGTCGACCGCCATTGCTTGTATGTCCCTGAAGCAAAGCTGAAGAACCCTGCAATTCACTTGAGATGCCATAAGGGCAACAACAGAAAGACCCCACTTCTGCAATGTAGAATTGAATATGGGCTGTTTTAGTACCAATTCCCTGGGATTCAGGTGTTGAGAGAGTGCACCTCTACATCGTCCTATCCTGGAAAATGCACCTACGCCCATGTGGGGATTGACCGAACCTTAGTTCTTGCTGCTCCTCTTCTAGTCACTCCTTATCGATTGACATATGCCACTGCCATCTCGCTATCGAATTAGATCTGAACTGGGCACCCACAAAGCAATCGGGACTTGTGTTGGAGGGACAGAAGGATTGCCTGAAGAACCAGCAGCCTGATAGAAAGCTTGCAGTTGGAGCTGAAGAAAACAGCCATCCATTGATCGAAGGTTGCCCCCAACATGACAGTCTGGGATCCATCTTCGCAACTGACCACTCCGTAATGGCATAGGGTCTCTCAGTTGTTAGTTTTCGTGTAATCACCACAAATCCAACCTTACCTAGAGAGTCAAACATCACATGAGGCAGGTGACACTGCTTCCACCACCTTCATGAAATCTCACACTGGTACCAATGGACAGACAACAGCCTAAGATACATGCATGGTCAAAGTAAGGACCGTGTCCTATAGAAGGAAGACTCTTTCCCAGAAGGTACCGAATCTCTCATGTCAAGGAAAACTAGAAAGTGTGACAGTACCAGGGAGGATTTCTTGAGGTTGACGACCAAACAGTGGTGCTAAAGGACAGACCTTCACTTCTGAATATGCATTTGAAGAATGTCTATGGAAAAGGCCTTCAGCAGAAGACTGTTCAAATAGTCCATAAGAGATCCCCTACACCCAGCTATGGCCGGCTAGAGCCACCATAAGTTTGGATTGGCACCTGCACAGAGGATGTTCACCAAACAGAAAAGCTGTAAACTGGAAGTAGTGATCTTAAAAGGCAAAGAGGGGAACCTCTGATTCTCTGTTTGAATGGAAATGGGAAGTAATGCATGCCTTATGTTCAGTAAAGTCAAGAACACCCCTGGACACATGGGAGATTACCGAATGCAGAGATTCCATCTTGAAACTCTGTGTATGCATGAAATAAATGAAATGTTTCAGGTCTAGCACTGGGTTGGAATAAAACATCAAACTTCTGTTGATGGAGTATCAGAAGCAAAAGCTCCATTCCCAGAAAACTTGAAGTGGCTCCTGGCACTGGAGCACCCATAAGGAATCTCAAGGAACCCAACAATCAATGTGAAGGATGATTTCTTGTATCTGTTTGATAAACAGCTGAAAATACCTACAAAACCCACTGGTCTACTCTTCACAGATGTGCTGCAGGCTTCCCCTTAGCACCTGGGACAGCACAGCATGCAATAAGTCAGGCTACTTAGCTGCCCATCCCGACTTGTGCTAGAAACAGGAAGATCCTTGGTCGCCCGAGATAAGTAGCAGTTGAAAGAAAAAATAAATACACTGTGATTTTCGCAGAAAAACCTCATGTCTAATCGTGAATAAGGATAACAGAGAGCTCTTGCCCCTAAAAGCCTGACTAATAACCTTATCCATTTCTGGACCCCAAGCTGTTTACCAACATATAGCAAGGTGATTAGTGACAGTTAGAAGCCTGATCAGCTGACCAAATCTTTAGTCACAGAGTGGGGTGTGCAGCCACAAAAAGCCTGGAAGTCTTAGCAACAAACTTAAATTGCATCCAGCTCTGCTTCTCAAAGATAAGTATTAGCTTTGTGAATCCTGGAGATCATATGTAAGATGTATTCCATAGCAGAATCAACCCTAACTGCCTGAAGCAAGTGACTGGACACCAAATAACAGCAGCTCTCCCCATCCAGGTAATAGCCAAATTGGGACACAGCTCTGCACCTGTGGCCTTAAAGAGCATATTTAAGAGAGAATACAGATGTTTATACACATGTTCCTTAAATCCTGCAGCACTGGCTACTAGAAGGGCTGTTTAAGTGTGAGACTGGAGGTCAACTGCAGAAAGGTGCCCCACAATTATAATGCTTAAAAAAAAAAAAAAAAAAAAAAAGACTGTAAAACCACCTAGACAAGTAGACCTTTCTACCAGGAAACTTCCATTCCTCCAAGATAATTTGATCAAGTGAATCTTAAGACGTGAATGTAAATTCTTTTCTGCCTCTTAAAGATGTCCTGATTGAATCACCCATGGAACCCTCAGAGTTCTTAAGGGTATTTAAAACTGCCTTATTCAGGCCTGCTGCAGCCCCTACAGTCTTCCTCATCACATTTCTCCCTCTTCAAAGGAAGAACCATACTCTGGAGAGACTGTATCGCTCCCCTGTGGAAATCTGGCCTTCTTTCAGAAGAAAGCAGGAGGTCTCTGTTCCATCCTATCTATATTATGCTCTAGAGAAGAGGACAAACTGGTCAGGCCCTGTATACCTGCCACAGCTGAGGTCCATATAGGATCCTGTTCAAGAGAAGGAGGGGAGAACCTTTGGCTTTTCTGCGTAAGGGCCATAGCACAAAAAGGGGCATAGCTGACCCTTATGGAGACTGGACTAGCAAGAAAACAGGTGTCCACTGCTGCAATTCTGGTAGATCTAGATTTCATCGTGGCCCCTTTAGGCTCTCATATGGCTATGTCCCACAAAAAAAAATGCTCTGGAGAGGAGGAGTGGAAAGAAATAATGAAATGAAGGCTTTATCTGCTCCAGCAAGGGAGATTAGTGGTCCAGAAGAGTCTATGGCACACCTTTGGAAAAAGCCTTCTAGCAATGTTCCTCCTCCTCCTCCACAAGGGTGGAGAGGATAAACTCATCCTCCTCTTTCTTGATCAGAGCCCAGGGGCAGTAAAATGATACACTGGCTCTCCAGCCATTACGTGTTTAAGCCCCAGGGTGGCAGCTCAACCATGTAAAGAAACCACCTGCCCCCCTACTGTGCTAAATATTCTCTCTTTCTTGAGTAGGAAAGGTATAGCACTGACACACAGAATAAAAAAATGAGGGCCAGTGCCACCTTAGGTATAGACACAGAATGAGAGAATCAAACTATTCCCTGGACTCATGACTCCACTGCTACATCATAAGTGAGGGCCATCTTCCCACAAGTCAGACCTCAAACAGGCAGATGTGGTACTTCCGTGTCTTCTACAAGCAAAGAAAGGATCACAACTGGAGCCAATTCCACTTGCAGATGAGGAAGGATCTGGAGTTTGCTCCATAACTACCACTCCCCCCCCCCCCCCCCCGAAAAGAAACATTATGTCCCTACTTTTCCAGGAAGGATACAAACTGAAAGTATCCTAGTGACTTAACTCTAACAGGAGAAAAATTAATTTAAATGGGGCTTATACCTTTTTCACTAAAGTCTTCAACACATTTCTTAGAACAATATGATTGTTAGGAGTTTTTATTTCTCCCCACAGTTGGTTTCTTCTAGTCTGCTTTTATGCACAAGGGCCCACTGCATCTTTCTAGCCCACAGAAAGATGGAATTGTTTGTGAGGCTAGACAAGGAACAGCCAGGCATAAGATTGGGCACTCACGTTTCACGAATGACTTACGTGCCTGAGTGCCAGTCACAAAAACAGATATGCATATAGTCCAAAAGAGACCAGTACTCATAGATCTTGACAAAGTCAATAAAGGTCTTCTTGATCTTCAATCAAGTCCTGTGAGTGCTATTATCTTTTGTATTTTATATATTTAGTTATAGACACACACATACATACTGTATATTTGGAACTTAACCACTCGTAATCTATATATTAAGAATAAAGAAGTTGTGATGATTGATGACCATTTAAGACCAAATTTGTGCAGAGTGAATTATTAAGCAATATACAGTTCTTAAATAGTAAAATCTCCAGTACCTGGCTAGAACGCACTGTTGCAGATGTAAATAAATCCACCTGTTTTCCTCCACTCCCAGCACTGTCCCAGTTGTATTCGCTAGCAGGTCTTGTGCCCTCTGGTTGGGTGGCTTTAGATGGAGCAGGGGACATAGTCTGGAAGCCATCATCCCACCCCCAATTATCGTCAGGGGCAGAACTCCTGGAATCTGAATTTCTGTGATCGGTGGGCCGCTCTGGTTTATCCTTGGGGGAAGTATACGGAGTCTAGAGGTGGAAGGTAAAAAAGAGAACTGTTTTAGCTAAAAGGGAAAAAAAAAAAAAAGACAGTAGATAGACTCTAGAGAGACCAGCCCTAGGACATAATCTGAACCTGTCATAGTCTGTAAGAAATTAACCTTTATTTGTTGAAGTCATGGTGTGGCTCTTAATGCCAATAAGTTTATGTGCCATTCCAATATTGCCACACACTGTGCTATGAATGAATCTGGGCAGGGCCCACACGCTGGAATCAATTCTAACAGCACAGATGTGTTTGGCCTCCAAAAAAAGTTAACTGGTTAATGTGACTGGAAAAGTATGAAGTACTATGCTTTGCTACCAAGAAAAAAAGGTTAATTTCTCCAGACAAAATGTATGACACAAAAGAAAAATATTTATTGTACAGAAACATGGTTAGTACAGCATGTAGGCAGACTTGAATTCTCTGTTAAACAACTTTTTTCAGGTGACAGGTCCAATTTAAAAAAAGGATTTGCAATTACAATTGTGGGGGGACAGGAAGAGTCTTTAACATAAATAAATGCCCTGCTGCCTAGTGGGAAGAGTTTTACCCCCAATGTTTCTGTATACCACAGCAGGAAATAAAATATACATAGCTAATATACAATGAAATAAGGGATACCAACAGGAAAATGTAAATGTAAAGAAGAACAGGACAGAAAAAAATGAGAATGGTTAACTCATTGAGAACTAGAGGGTGCACAGTGCATTGCAAAGAACATCATTCAGGCCCTCAAGGTTTTAGGATGAAACCACTGAGAATATAAACAGCAGGGCAATCCAATACAGAAAGGAGGAATATAGGTTTTTGTGGAGCTGGGTAACTTTTCCAATGGATGTCATTTTTTTTTTTACCACTTTTTCCTGTGTCCTTTTATTAGTCGCCTGGCTCCATACAGTGTCCCAGTCATCAGCTTCTATCTGTCCTTTGTTCTGTTCTGTGTCCTGGAGAGAAATGTTACGGTATTAGAATGGAATCAGTCAATAAGAACTCTGTTATACATAGCCTAAGGCAGTTTTAGTGCACTGATTGACACATCATGCTTGAAGGTCATTCTAGGTCAGTGTTGAGCAACCTGCAGCTCTCCTGGTGCTGTTGAACAACTCCCATGATCCTCAGCTGGTGATGATTGAGAGCCTTCTTCCATGAAAACAGTGCAGTTTTGCAACCATTTGTGGAACCATAACAACTAAGCCATTTTAACCCCTTGGATGCTAGAGAGATCTCCAAGGCATTCTTTGAAATGTGTTGAAGTGGTCTCTGGCATCCAAAAGGTTCACATACTGCCCATATCAAATAAATCAGTGTTATGAAGCTAACATTTCAGACAACCATTTTGAATTCAAATGAATTGGGTTAAATTTCTGACTGCAAGAGAAATTTCACTGAACATAACATGTTACTGATTGGAATTCAATAATATATTTCACATGTTCACTGAGGAAAACTAGTATAGCTATCCCAAGCTGATTCCACTGTCCTCCATTACTTACATTTGTTGGAAACACTCGTACTTCTTCATGGAACTCTACGGTTCCATGGAACACAGTTTGAGAACCACAGTTCCATGTGAAAAAGGAAAAATTGTCATCTCTAACTCGGGCTTTATAAGATAAAGGTCATAGGTGTAAGCTGCATCTCTAACCTCTAGGCTACCCCAGTCTTCATCATCCCATCGATCTAAGGAATTATCATCTATGGCATCTTTCTCTTCTTCAGGTTCATAATGAGGTTTCAGAGTTGAGGCAGGAGAAGGAGCTGATGGAGGAGGGACAGCATCTAATATAAATAAAAAAAAACCAAAACATAAAACAGTTCATCACACAGGAAATTAAATGGTATGGCAAAGCAAGATGTATATACATTAACATAGGGGTGAAAAATGTCAGGAGCCTGAAAGCTTAATAATAAATAATTTTCCCTTAGTCAGTTGGAGGGGATGAAGACCCAGGGACAAAGGTGGTTAAGGTTCCTCCTTTAGGAAGCAGATCACACAAAAAAAAAAGCCACCATTCCAGAGAAGATAAGAATGGCAGGACACCCTGCCCAAGAAAAAGATGAACTTTCTGTGATAGGTATGCCCTTTGATCTCCATGGACTAAATGAAAAGAGAATTTTAGTCTTACCTGTTAAATCCTTTTCTCTTAGTCCATACAGGTTACTGGTAACTTTGGGTAGGTGATCCGCCCCTTTAACTAGGCAGGAACAATTCTAGAAGTGAGTGCAGGGGGTGGAGCCTGCCTTCCATCCTTGGCTGCAGCTAGCCAATCAGCTTCAGTAGGATTTGAGACACTAACTATTGACTAGATAGTATAAGGGAAAGAAGAATCCTGTGAGCATGACCCCGAAGGACCCCCACTGTTTGCCACAGTAGAGCCAAGCATGGTCCCTTGACAGGGTGGGAGACCAGTAACCTGTATGGACTAAGAGAAAAGGATTTAACAGGTAAGACTAAAATCCTCTTCTCTCTGTCGTCCAATACAGGTTACTGGTAACTTTGGGATGTCCAACCATTGAGTTTCCCAGAGGTGGGAAGTAAGGAAAGGACCAGGCGCAAGGCCCCCAAAGTCACCAGAGCAGATACGAACCATCAGATCAGAGATAGTCCAACAAAACAAATGAAGTGTCAACGGACACTGAACAGGGGCAACAACACCACAGGAACTGTTACACAGCACGCTGGACTAGAGCCAACATGGCTCAAAAGTGAAGGAAGCACCAAAGAACTGAAGAAGATACTAGACAGGCAAGACTGCCTCCAGGATCTTCCTCCCAAAACTGGCGTCAGCCGATGCCAGCACATCAACGCAGTAGTGCTTCAAAAAGGTGTGCACAGATGACCAAGTGGCAGCCCTTCACAACTGATCAACGAAGGCCTGATTCTTGTAAGCCCAAGAAGCCCAACAGATCTAGTAGAATGAGCCGTAACCCAAAAGGGAACAGGCTTCTTCCTTAGCTCGTAAGCCTTACGAATAGTGGACTTGATCCAAGATGCAATAGTCACTTTAGATGCAGGTCTCCCTGCCCTGAGACCCTCAGGAATGATGATAGACTCAGTGTAATGCACATAAAACTTGAGACAACGCACCACATCTAACAAGTGAAGATTCCTCCCCTTGTCAGAGGTAGGGTCAGGGCAGAAAGAAGGCACCACAATCTCCTGATTAATGTGGAACTCAGAGACCACCTTCAGGAGAAACTCCTGAGAAGTGCGAAGCACTTGTCTTTGTGAAACACCAAAAAGGGTGGTCTACAAGACAGAGCATGCAACTCCGCAACACGGCAATCAGACACGATCGCCAGGAGAGTCCATTTTCCACATCAGCAGGCGTAGAGGAAGAGTAGCCAAGGACTCAAAGGGGGGAGGGTGCTGAAGGACTCCCAAAACCAAGTTAAGATCCCACTGAGGAGCGGGAGTCTTGATAACAGGATGAGTATGAGCAACACCCTGGAAGAAAACCTTGACATCAGGAAGAATAGCAATGCGCCTCTGCAAGAAGACAGAGAGAACATAAGTCTGAACCGTAAGGGAACTCAAACTGAGGCCCTTAGCCACACCGTCCTGCAAGAAAGCCAGGACCGCAGGCAGATCAAAATCCTGAGAAAGGTCCCTATCAGTACACAAAGAGAAAAAAGGTCAACCAGACACGATGGTAGGCCTTAGAAGAAACAGGTTTACGGGCACTAAGCAAAGTAGCTACCACACCAGAAGAAAAAAAAACTCTTATTCAGTACTGAGGATTCAATTTCCAAGCTGTCAAAGCTAAACTATGAACATCCTCGTTCCACAGGTAACCCTGTAGAAAATCCAGACGGCAAGAGAGCCGGAATGGCTCCGCCACCGACAGATCAGGAAGCTCCGGAAACCAAGCCTGTTGAGGCCAGTACGGAGCAATCAGAATGACTGGACAGCACTCCAGTCTCAATTTCCGTAACACCATGGGGAGGGGAGGAAAGATGTAAGCCACAGGAAATAACCAAGGAATGGACATGGCATCCACCGCTAGAGCTAGAGGATCCCTCCAACGAGAGCAGAACATTGGGACCTTCCAGTTGTGTCTTGTCGCTATCAGGTCGATGCAAGGAAGACCCCACTTCCGAACAATGAGGGTGAACACCTCTGGGTGCAGTTCCCACTTTCCTCTGTCCACCGTGTGTCGACTGAAGAAGTCTGCCATGACGCTGTCTACACCAGGAATGTGCATTGCAGATAATGCAGGAACATGTTCTTCTGCCCAGGACAAAATAGCCTTAACCTCTAACCAAGCAGCGAGACTTCTTGTTCCGCCCTGCTTGTTGATGATAGCCACGGCCATGGCATTGTCGGACTGGGCATTCTTCCAGCTGGGGTGTCCAATGACGAAGGGCATGGAATATCGCCTGAAGTTCCAACACGTTGATGGGAAGGAGAGGTTCCTCCGGAGACCACCGACCCTGAGCACTCAGGCGACCCAGGAACGGTCCCCAGCCAGAGAGGCTGGCATCCGTAGTCACAGTGGTCCAGAAGGATACCAGGAAGGACTTGCCCTTCAGCAGATTGGGGAGGTCAAGCCACCACAACAAACTCAATTCCACATGAATAGGGAGGGATACTGACATCTTCAGAAGGTCCTGCTGACCCCTGCACACCTGGATCACAAACCTCTGGAGTTCCCTGGTGTGAGCCCTGGCAAATGGGACCGCTTCTATGGTGGAAATGAATTTCCCCACTAGAGAGGACAGCTTCTTGGCTGGAACTGGATCATGAGCCAGAACAGCAGAATCCCTGTGGGCGATCTGGTGAGCCACCTCGTCCTTGAGAAACACCATGCTCTGCTGAGTGTCGAAGAGAAGGCCCAGGAAGAGCAGACGCTGGGATGGAACAAGATCTGACTTGTCCATGTTGATGATCCACCCGTGATGGGTGAGAGCATGAATGCAGTCCTGAACCTGCTGATGAAGTAGTTTCCGCAGAAGGGGCTTTCAGAAGCAGGTCGTCCATGTATGGAGTAACTCTGATGCCATCCCGATAGAAGACGGATACTAAAAGCTCCCAGGACATGGCTGAAGACTTGAGGAGCTGTAGTCAGACCAAAGGGAAGAGCTGAAAACTGAAAGTGCCCTTGGTCGCAGGCAAATCTGAGATATTGCCGACTCTCTGGATGAATGGCGATGTGTAGATACGCGTCCTAAAGATCCAGAAAGGCAAGCAATGCCCCCAAGGACATAGCAGCAATCACCACCCTTAAGGACTCCTGGTGATAATGAGTCTTGATCACGAAGGAATTAAGATCCTTCAAATCCAAAATGGGATAACAGCCGCCGTCCTTCTTGGAGACCACAAAGAGATTTGAGTAAAAAACCCATACCTCTGTCCTGAATTGGAACAGGTTCCAGAACATCCTTGTCCAAAAGGGCCTGGATAGCGCCACTGAACAGACTGTGTTTCTCTATGCCCTGTGGCGTATGAGAGGCGAAAAGGGGTCCTGTACCCTTCCGCCACCACCTGTAAAACCCATGGGTCCGCCACTGAATCTTCCCAGACGCTGTGGCAGTGATGCAGACGGCCATCCCCACAGCCAAGTGGGGACCTGGGTTCGGCGAGTCATGCCAAGAAGGCTTGGAAGAGACCTTGGGCTTCCATTGCTGTTTGGGCTTGAAGGAGGAAAGCCTGGTTCGCCAGACGTGTCTCAGTCTGGAAGGAACGAAAAAGCTGATTACGCTTGAGAGGCATCTTCCTCCTGGGGCCCATAGGCAGAAGGGTACTCTTGCCCCCTGTGGCCTCACTAATCAGATCTTTAAGATTTGGCCAAAACAAAGAGGTGCCTTGAAAAGGCAATGAGAGCAAAGCTTTCTTGGAAGCAGTGTCAGCAGACAAGATCTTGAGCCAAAGAGCTCGTCTGGCAACCACAAACATGGTGGAAACCCTTGACACCAAACAGATGGAATCAAATAAGGCAGCAGAAACATAGTGCTGGGCCTTAGAAATGTTGGCAAGAAGCCACAACATATCCAAAGTAGGAGCACCCTGACGGACAGCCAGAGTGAGCTGTTCAGTCCAGACCGCAATGGCCAGGCTGACCCATGCCGCAGCGAACGCTGAACGCATGGCAGTACCAGCAGTGGCAAAAATGGACTTGAGAGAGAATTCAAGTTTCTTGTCAATCCAGTCTTCCAGAGCAGAAGCATCAGCAACTGGCAAGGCAGTGGAATTAGAAAGCCTTGAGACAGGAGCATTAAGTGACCGCAGTCTGTCACTCTTCTTCTGCTCCCCTCCCTCTATGCAGCCTCCTCTGATGATAGAGGCTTTCTGTCTATAAGCTGGAGTGATCTCATTGGCAGAGATCGATATCTAGCCAATGAGATTGCTCCAGCTTACAGACAGAAAGCCTTCATCACCGGAGGAGGCTGCATAGAGGGAGGGGATCAGAGGAAGAGTGACGGACTGCGGTACAGAGTAGGTAACATTAATCTGTCCAGAAGTGCACTCATTAAACATTAATTTTCGGTCAAATAAGGTTAAAAAAAAAAATTAATAAAGAAATCCACCTAGTTGCTATATAACCTACCATTTAACACACACTTGAAAAGGGGTGATAGATCCCCTTTAATCTATCCTTCAGTTGAATGCTCCTTTGCACTGAATCTTTAACTATAATCCTGTATTCTCTGAGATATTTGCTTTTAAAGCTAAGCTCTGTACCGCAGCCTGTCAATCTTCGCCTGTACCCCTCCCCAAGTAGTGCCTTATTTCAACCTCCTGCGATGACAGAGGATTCCTCCATGTGAGCTGGAGCTTTCTCTTGCCAATGTTAAAAATCAGATGGGGAAAAAGGGGCGGTAATCATACTCATGGCAAAGGAGACCACATGTGGACCAGCTCTACATCGCCTCTTCAAGGACCATTCCTTTAGAAAATAAAATTTAACACAAACAAATAGTCTTGGAGAGACACCAGCCCCGATTCCTCCTGTGGACATTAAAAACTGATAACAGGGAGGAGTTATGCAGGGGTTAAGAATGAGCAGAGTGAAACTGCCTACTCCAGAGACAATTGTATTTAAAGTGTCCGGCCTGCTAAAGGAGGGACCTTAAAGGGATAGTAATGTTTCACAATAAAAGCAGCTCTAATTAATCATCATAGTATTTGGGCTTTGGAGAGTGTTCTTTCAATTCTGTCAGAATTGTAGTTCAAGAGTAATTCAATGACAAAGTATCCCCCTCCTGCCCCTTTTACTGATGTAACACTGCTCAGCCAGAGCAGAAGGGAGGTGCCCAGGTAGATTGCAGAGAGGGACAACCTTCAATTAAGATAAGGGAAAAACCTAAAATATTTGTCAAGGGGGGCAGGGCTTTCATTGTTCTCATAGGAAGAAGATTGCCCCCTGCTGTTATATGTCTGGTCTATGGATTGCATTCCACATCTGAGAAGAGATGGCTTACGCTAGGTAAAAGGGGCAACTTTACTTGTGAATATCTCTCAAACCATAAAGGTTCATTTATTTATATATTTGTAATTATAGGAGGTATGTGTGTGAGGAGGTAGCTAGTAGCAATTGGTGCTGGGTCACTCACCTGATTTGCTTGCCTCCACGGGTGTTGCTGGCGTGGGTGCTGAAGCCTCACTTGCCGATGATGCCTCCTGTCCTCCCACCGCACTGGTACGGATGAATTTGGAGGTCAAGGATGAAACCCCTGTAACAGCCCACCCAGCCCAGCCTCCCACCACACCAGGACTTGTCGAGGCAGAATGAACATCTTTCTCTGTAGGGAAAATAAAGGAAAACTGCAAAAATTGATAAATCCCAAATGAAGAAAATGATTAAAAAGAAGCAACTACATAGGGTAGGCAAACATTCAAGTATAAGACAAGAGGACCAATGTGGCTTAATAAAAAGGTTTGCAGGAAATAAGAAACAAGCAGCAGATTTTTAAAGTATTTAGGTCAGAAAAGTCAGATGATCCATTTAAAAGATATAAAGACTGTAATAAAATCTACAAACAAGATATCAGGCTATCTAAAACTGAAAATGAGAAAAGTATTGCAAAAGAGAGCAAGACAAACCCTAAACAAATCTATAAGTATATGAATAACAAAATTATTAAGGTTGACATTGGTCCTCTTAAGGCCAAAATTGGGGAATTGATTAGTGAGAATAAGGCTATGGTTGACACGTTAAAAACCACTGGTTGGGGATGATGGAAGTTACCCTATAGTCCTCAACAGATGAAGGTCCAAAGCTTGCCTACCTATAGGGGTTATCCACTAATGTGTGAAAAAGAGGAGATTCATTCTCCAATGCAATAAAACCTTCTATTCATATGGAAGATCTTAGTATATATGCTCCAAAGAATAAAATCGAAATTAGAGATTTTATCACATTGGAAAGGTTGTCTCCTCACGATCACACCTTAGTACATCGTCCATTGGTGTACACCATTGGGATGGTGAAAATATACTTATTCAAAAAGTTAAAACATTACATAAGGGGTTCATAAACTATATAAAGCTGGTTACTGAGCTGCATAACTAGACGTAACAAAATAATTGTACATATAAACATTCCAGATTTATTACCCATCTCGGCCAGCTGTGATGGATCCTCAGATACAGATTCCAGTTTGTCCAGAAAACTTCTGATTGCTTTGAAGGCCTGAAATCAAATGGACAAGTGACTAGAGAGCGCAAAAAGTACCATACATCATCCTCATTATGTCTGTCTACTAATTCTGGAACTAAACATTTCCAGAATTTCCACTGACTTAAATATGGATTGGAACATCTTAAATGACAGAGGTGTCTTCAACACATTACTTATTAGTACACCAGTTTCAAGGACATTCACAGCAAGCTAACTGCACCACAGGGAACAAAATCCATCTCCAAATATCCATTAAATTGGTCATTTGTAATGCATTTGAGGCCTTTCTAGTGCTTGAGGAGTTAAAAGTCCTATTTGCCGTATTTATCCATATGAAGGAAGAACCGCAACATTTAAAATGAGAAGTGTTAAAAAAAAAACAAATCCTGAATATAAGATGACCCCGTCTCTCTCCATCCAACTCCCTCTGTAGTTCTTCCTCTATTTTTACACCAGAGTAATCCAAAAGACAATTATCCTGGAAAGAGGTCCATCAGAGTGTTTGAATTTGCTTCCCACTGCCATGCTGAAGTTGCTAGACACAGCAAGGTCCTTCCAGGACCTATCAATGTGCAGACTCCATTCCAGACTGCTGTCCAGGAAGATGGTCTTTAGGATTACTCCAGTGTAAAGGTATCAGGAGGGAGATCAGTCTACCTGCCAGATAAGATTTTCTTTCCATCCAGTGGGCAGCATGAATATAGGGCATGCTAGGTAATTTTTTCAAGCTAAAATACTTGGAAACAAAAATTGCCTTATATTCGAGCTAACACAGTAAATTAATGGGAGTTTTCATTTATCCCCTACGGTGCAACTGATTGGCTCCAGAATTGCTTCAGATCTTCTTAGCCTCACCGTGGTTCCATTCTAGGGGGGCAGGGCAAACCTTCTGGAGTTTTCAATCCCCTCTTACCTGTTCCCTGACGGTCTTATCTGGATCTACAGTAACACTACACAGGACAGGCAGGATCTTCCCTGCACAATCTTTCATCGAGTAGAAATTGTGGGTAGCAGCAAAACCAAGAACACCAGCGGCACGTGATGGGGAGAATGGGTCTTTTGTGGCTCTGTTGAATGCTGAAATCAGTACTCTCTGTCTTGTCTGCAGGGAAGACATGTTAGGGACTGAGGTCAAATAACACTAAGGAGATTCAAATGAATATATATGTGTCTTTAAGTACTAAAATGGTAAGGTCCTTGATGTCCACGGGTAGCTGCCAACAATATGCAATTAGCAGGGCATTACACCATTACAGAATTAGGTGACCTGCTACCTTTCCTTTTAGGAAATCACCCAGGTATCAAGCTAACACCATGAGCAGAGGTAGCAAATGAGAAGAGAGCCCTGCACCAGAAACATTAATAGTCACAGAAGAAAAGAGTAGCAATTCTGAAGCAAACCAACTGCACCAAAGCGACAAGTTCCAAAACTCTCTGATTTCAATGGGGATTTTTACCCCTTGAATATCAGAACAGTCACCATTGTATTGCGAAGTTGGTTTGCCCTGCAATTGCTCCTCTCTTCTTTCTGCACAAGGCCCACTGGGCAAAGTATGGAAGTTCTGGGACAAACCAAACCACAGAGAAGAAATAAATATTCCCAAATGTCCAGTTAATGTTAATGAAACTTCTAACCCCTTGCATTTTGGAGCGGTCTCCAGAGCATTGCTTCACAATGTTCTGGGAGCATCTCTAGCATTCAAGGGGTTAAAAGTCCCATTTAAATCAATGGGGATGTTTATTTGTCTCCTGTGGAACAGCTGGGATGTCCAAGAATGGCTCCATTTTGCCTTTATAGTCTAATGATCTTCTCTCTTTATAATGAGGCAGGAGCTCACAAAACACACTTGAAGCATAATAGAGTGCCTCTAGATCAGTGGTTCTCAACTCCTGTCCTCAGGACCCATTAACAGGCCAGGACTTAGGGATTTCTCTGCTAGAGCACAGGTGTGGTGGTCAGAGGCTCATTCACATTGATGAACTCACCTGTGCTCTAACAAGGAAATCATCAAATCCTGGCCTGTTAGTGGGTCCTGAGGACAGGAGTTGAGAACCACTGCTCTAGAGTATATATTATAATAGTAGTTTTCAAACAACACGACATGATGCAATCCCCACCTCTTTGGTTTTCACCAAACCCTTATGCCTCCTCTAATGAAATACATGTAACTCTTTGAACATGTATTTATATTATTCTTCATTTGCATTTTTTATTGTGTAATATATTGAAAAAAACACTCAATTATGCATCTTTTCCTTTGATGCAGACATTTATACAAACCAATATATATAGGCCTCCAACCAGGTGCATGTCTATCATGAGTACAAACAAGGCAGATGCGTTGTTTGAACCAGCCTTTCGCAAACTTTTAACAGTGATTGTGTTTCAACAATACAGACGCTGTTATACTACAATGCATTTGAGACAACTGTGCTGAAACAAAGCATCATGTCCCCTCTGGAAGATCCTTATCACACCCACCCCCATGAACTACAAAGCAGAGATGCACACCAACCCTAACATAGGTGATCTAATACTATCTTAATGGGTCAGGGAATACACTGACAGTTGGCAGTTGCTGTTCCAATAGATTAAAAACAATGTGTTATACACTTATCTAGTTATTTAAGGATTAAAACCTTGCTTCTCTCTCTCCATTCGCTGTTGCATATCTGAACGAACAGCAGGACTGGGCGACCACTGTTTCACTCAGCTCTTCTGGGAGATGAAGCAACATCACTATCTTCTCCATTGAAATCCCATTAAGAAAAATTCACGGAAGTGATTCAAAGCAAAGGACACACATCTCCCAGCAGTGCCAAGTGAAGCTCTGCAGATAACAGATCTGTAATGTGAATAAGAGCTTTCGGGTAATATCCTATGCTTGTAAAGCTCATTGCTCCTGAGCCTTTAAACATTTGTATGCATGTACTTTCATAAATCTCTATTCCAGTATAATACCCATCTGAACAATCACACATTTATGTCTAACAGTGTGCCTGTTACCACTTTTATTTATACACACCCACAGAATAGATACATACAGCAGTTGATACTTACGGTGGGGTTGAGGTAGGGAGCAATTTTGCCTAGACACACTGTTGTGTTACAGCGGATGGGCCCCTGGTCATCCCGTGCCTGCAGCCGAGCAAAATGCTTCATCAACTCCATGTTGAGATTATTTTCATTTAGCTTGGGAGCCAAGAGTAACATAGACTAGAGGGAGAGAGGGAGGGAGACTAATGTTAGGCTTCTCACCTAATATATGATCACATACATATATTTGCAACAGGTGTGTTGGCAGTGTAGCTGCCCATAGGTACCTTTGCTACCACTGCACCTTACGTATAAGAGCATGGAGTGAAGCAATTCCAGGGCAAGTTAAGACAAGTAAATCAACCTTTTTTATTTTGTAACAACGTTAATGCTAGGGAAGTAGTCAAAGCATTACAATGCTTTTATCAGGGCTCAAACTTTCCACTCGCCACTAGCCAATGGCGAGTGAAAATGTAGCCCTGGCGAGTAGAAATTCAGCGCTGGTGGGTATGCTATGGCTTGCAGTGGCGAGTAACTTTTCAGGTCTGGCTAGTAGCAAAGGACTTCACATTTTAAGCCCTGCTTTTATACATAAGGTCCACTGTTGCAGAGAAGGCAGATGAGTGTACGGGTGTAGCAGTGTTTGTAAGGGAGCTGGAGATGGACGCAGAACATTCTCTCATCACCTTCACTGTCTGTTCTCGTATAGCAGGATTGGTGTCCATGAATCCGTGAACCACATGAGGGAAAATCTGTGTGTTGACTGTTGGCTCATTCAGATACTGGATAAAGTTCTCCATCTACCACATTTAAAAAGAAGAAAACACAAGTAATATTTATGGTTGATGAAGTTATTTGCCCTAAATGTGCAATTCTTAAAGTGGTAAGTTGTAGCAATAAAAAGAGAAACATTGCAATAACAACTAAAGCAAAACTATGAATATACAAACAGAGCAATGGTTCTTAAACTGTGTGCCATGGAACCTCAGGGATCCCCATGCAGACCAATCAATCTTTTCCTCTTATTCCACTGGGGAACACAGTGACTATGGTGTAAACATTCCACCATAAGGAGGTAGGGCACTTAACAGTTACAGGGGCAGTATCAGATGCATAAAATACCCTTTTTAGTCACTGGCTGTGTACCAAGAACTATGGAGAATTTTGTCAGCTTGGAAATTATTTTATGGCAAAAAAAAACACGAAGACTTGTTAACTTAGCTCTAATACCACAGACTTGCACAAAAAGTACAAAAAATATATAACAGCACAAAAAATAATAAAAAATTGATCAGTATGACCTATTTTTTCAAAAAGGTAGTTCTTACAAAGTTTTTCACCCCTTGTTGCTGCTTGACTCTTGAAGGCTGCGGGTAAAAAATTCCTCTTGAAACATACAGAATTACACAAAAAAAGAAGCGCAAACAATCTGAGTATAGACTGCTTTAAGTTCAATATTTCAATCCTCCACCACTCCGGATCACGAGCTCTCCAATTTTCTCTGTCCCACCAAATCTTTTGCGTCAGGAACAATCCCTCTTTGGATATTGAGGCCCTGTATCTTGGACCTAGGGAATCCTTAATATCACTTCAGGATATGTGAGATATAATAATTAATGGAGAAAAATCCAATGCTCTCAGATGTTAGTTTAAACCCTAGTATTTATTATATAAAATATATTAAATCTATCTGCACAGATATATGTAAAAAACCAATGCTCATTATTTGGTGGGATGGAGAAAATTGGAGCAATCGAGATCCGGCGTAAAGCCTCAGATACCGACAATGGGGGTTATCCAGTGAAGGGGTTTGTACCAGGAGGCCGGTTCTGCCTCCTTAAAAGGCGAGTCCTGTAACCAATCTCATTAAAATGGTGATTATTCAAGGTGAAGGAGAGGAGAGGCAGCACATTCACTTGGTAGAGGATTGACATATTGAACTTAAAGCAGTCTACACTCAAATTGTTTGCGCTCCTTTTTTTGTGTATTTCTGGAAATTATCTTAGCTAGGTGACATCACCTGTGTCTTTTTCCTCAGTTTTACCTATGCATAGGCAGGGAGAGGATCAGATGTTTAAGTAGGTGATATAAAGAGAGGGGATTTGGAGTTATTTGTCCTGAAAGTAAATGGGGTGATAAAGGACTCTAAGAGAGACAGTTTACATCCCTCTGTTAAAGGGTTAGTAAAGTCTTATTTTCACAGAAGTCAGCGCTCTAGCTGACAAAAGGAGATCTTGGTCCCGGGACCGTCCAGCAGCTCTTCAGCAGAGCCAAAATAGCAATATCTAAAAAGAAATGCTTCATTGGAACGGTCTACAAAGTGTGCCTGGTTTACAAGCACACTTTGTAGACCTTTCCAATAGAGTATTTCTTTTTAGATAGTGCTATTTCGGCTCTGTTGAAGATCCGCCGGCCGGTCCCAGGATCTCCTTCTGTCAGCTAGAGGCCAATGTCAGTGAAAGGGTAGTTTGAGAGACGGGACTTGGACCAGTTAATTATCTAAACTATTACATGTTATCAAAATAAGACATTACTATCCCTTTAAGGGAGAAGACGTATTAAATTATATTCACAGTCATTTAAACTAGATAAGGAGGTAGCTAAATGCATGATATAGCCAGCTTCCTCTCACATGGTGGCAAAGATTATGTAAAGTGCTTATCAGGTTATGTAGATAGGGATCCTGCAGTTAGGTTTAAAACTCATGAGACGAGCACAAAACTAGTGTATATGAAACCAAAAATGTCAGTGAAAGACACATGAAATTATCTGTATGGTATTTATACAAATGTTCACAGTTTAGAGAATAAACTTCTTGAACTAATTACAGTAATGGTTAACAAAAATTTGGATGTGACAGGCTATAACCGAGTCGTGGTACAACGAATCTCATGTCTGGACATAGTCATACCTGGGTACAGGAAAAACAATCAAGGGAAGAGGGAAGGACTTGTTCTTTATGTAAAGGATAAAGTTTATAATACAGTACATACCAAAACACGCACTACTTTATGGTAACTATTAAAATGGATGACAGTTAACAGACCTATACAACAAGAGGGAAAAAGCATTTATGGAGGAAAAAAACAAATATTTCAGTGACAGCCAATAGATGGATGCAATGATTATGGGAGATTGTAATGTCAGATACGAACTAGCATGTTTCTGTTGCTGCATCAGCTAGGAGCAAGGGCATCCTTTATAGAGCTGATGAATGAGCCAACTCACAAGAAAATCATTTTACATTTGATACTTAACAATACCGATACAGTGTATCTGTGGGTGACAGCATTAGGACCAGTGTTCATTAGTCAATGTGGTTTAATATACTAGTAATGCTGGAGACTACTCACATTAAACAAAGACTTATCTCTTATGGGTGAACACATAAGTATTCCTTAGCAGTGAAATTGCCCCGTGGTGTGCAGGAACAACAGCAAAAACTAAAAATGTTTTTCATCAGGCATGGACATGAAAGGAACAGAAAACCAATCTGGTTTTCTAGAGAGGTGGCAGGTATTGTAAAATATGTAAAAAATGTTCATACAGGCAGAAAAGTCTACAGGTTTAAAAACAGAGAAGCTAAGTACATTAGATGGGCTAAATCCCAGGCAAAAAATAAAATAGAGTCTGTAAAAAGGGGTGACAATGCTTTCTTTACGTATATTAGTAAAAAAAAGAGAAAGTAAAAGAGGTATAATAATATTTATGTCAGAAAAAGATAACTATGCGGAGGGAGATAATGAAATAGCCTACTGTCTAGATACTTATTTCTACTGTCTTTACAGAAGGCTTTGAAGGGGACCCCCATTAACCCCTGGAGTTCCAGAGGTCTAAGCAAGTACCTCTCTAGCACTCAATGGGTTAAGTAGACGAACTGTAAACCAGTGACAGTAGTCTGTTTAGAAAGGATAAGGTGTTACTGGTGTTATCAAAATCGAGGACAAAAATGATCAATCAACTGGTCCTGATAAGATTCATCCAAAAGTATTTATAAAGAGAGTTTGTGTCCCTTTAAGTTCCAGAGGGGTATGTAACGCATTGCTTTGCGTTGCACATTGAGCTGGCACTCAGAGGGTTAACACCTTAGATTCTGGAATGGTCTTCAATGCACCGTGAAGCATCCAAAGGGTTAAAGTGTTTAAGTACTGGATTTTCATAGGTATTTCAACAAAACTAAAGGGTTTCAACCAACCTGAGGCAGGACAATAAAACAAAACAAAAAAGATATATTCTTACGCAGGGAATTAGGCAGGATTTCAAACCCATTCTTTATTTTTTCTTGTTTAATTCTAATTAATTTTGCAGGATGTTTTCATTTGTACATCTTGATTTTTCTAATGTCACATTGAATTCCTCCACCAGGTGGAAGGACAGTAAAAGTCTTGAGGTAACTCACTCGTTCTCTGACCCACTAAACTACAATGAATTTTAATACTAATAATAACTACCTTTTATTTACACTCTGAACAGGTTTGATGAACACAGATAATTGACAAATATCCCACAATGAGAAACTTTTATTTATTTTTTTATTGAGAAACGTAAAGAACATAATATTCAAGGTACAAAATATCCAAAGTACATAAACCAGTATAAGATTATTAGGACAACAGAGGCAAATCAAGAACAGTAACAACTGTATCGAATATATAGAAGGACAACCGTCAACAACTTCAGCTGAAGTTAGCCAATACGAAGAAAGGCACTAAAAGAATAAATAATGTAGTGCAAAAAGTAGCAGGAAACCATCCTGAATCAGATGGAAAAGGATACATAAAGAAGAGATTATGAGAGTATAAGAAGAAAGTGACAGGTAAGAAAGAGAAAAAGTGGAGAGGAGAGAGTGACAGCAAGCAGAGAGGAACAGAGGAGGGGAAAGAGAACAGAGCAGGGAGCACAAGGGGGGGCTGTAAAAAGGTGGTGGTGGAGGGCTCAGCCAACGGCTTGGGGAGGAGAACACCAAAGGCACGGGTCTCACTATCAGGTGAACTTGGAGCAGTGGAATGCAAACGACCGAGCCTAAAATTCTCAGAGCATATAGTACAGCTCTATCATAACATAAGGGAAAGACTCAAACGGCTCCATCAGGACTTAAGGGAGAGACTCAAAAGAGAGCCAGGGGGTCCACACATCCTTGAAGATTTCTAAACGACCCACAGATAAAGCATGGGTCCTATCCAGTTGCATAAGCTGGGCGACCTTGATCCTCCACTCAGCAAATGAAGGAGGTTGAGGGTCTCTCCAGTGCAGAGGGATTAATGCTTTAGCAGAGTTCGTAAGGTGCATAAACAACGTCAAAGAAACAGAGCTGGACAGAGACCTACGAACACCATGAGCAAACAGAAGGAGCAGCGGGTCAAAAGAAAGCTGACACCTGAGCACAAGACATAAAGCAGAGTGTATTTCTTTCCAAAAATGAACTATCACAGGGCATAGCCACCACAGGTGGTCAATAGTTCCCACTTCTGTACCGCACCTCCAACAGAGCTGCTACATCCTCAGAAAGGCTTGAGCTAAATGCTGCGGCGTGAAGTACCACCTAGTCAGGATCCTAAAGTTAATTTCCTTACGTGCAACATCAACCAATGAACACAACAGACTGGTGTAAACAGTGTTCCACACCTGAGAAGTCCAGGAGAACCCAGGTTCCGCCTCCCACATACAATAAAACCATGGTTTAGAATCGGGAGTCACATTGGTAAGTAATCTGAGAAATTTGGAAGCAGCACAAGATTTAAACTGTCCATCAAGAAGGCATGACTCGAAGGGAGTAAGAGCTTGATGCTCATAGCCCAACGCCTCAAGGGATTTGCCGAATTGGGAAGAGCTAAATGCTGTTGTAAGCTTGCCCAAGACAATAAAGAACCCTGTGGGAACAGAGACTGCAGGGTATGAGCACCTAACCTCTTCCAGACCTCAAAAGAGGAATGTTGAGCACCCGGTGGAAATTCAGGATAGCCAACAATCGACAAACAGGGAGAGGGGTGAGGGGCCAGTTTCGTAGGACCATCACATCTACACCAAACCTCAAATAGAAACCCAAAATCAGGTGAGAGCGCAGGGGGGCATACAAGTGGTATTTCGATAGCCACAGCACGTTGGAAGGGGAGAGAATAGGGAGATGCCAAAACAAAGCAGACACCCAACCCTTAGAGTCCACACAGAAACATTCCAGAAGCTTCTGAACATTAGTGGCTAAGAAGACATTTAATACATGGGGCCCCCTGCCCAGGGCCCTACTCAGTCTATTGAGATCAAGTCTTATCCACCCACACGCAGGAGGTAAGTTCGGACTGCAAAGCTGTGAGGAAGGATCTGCAAAAGCGTAGAGGGACACATTTAAACACATACTGAAGTTTTGGCAAAGCAACCATCTTCAGCAGTTCACTCTACCAAACCAAGATAGCGGAAGAGACCTCCAAAGCCTCAGGTCATCAGCTATTGTAGACAGCACCACAGCAGCATTACGATCCGCAACCTTGGACAGGTCCGCCTCTATCTAAATACCCAGATATTTAATAAATTCCTCGGCCCACAGGAAGGGGAAAGAGGCACGAAGCATGGAGAGAAGCGATTGTGATACACAAATAGGCAGAATTTCTGACATGGAGAAGTTAATTTTAAATTGGGATAACACACTGTAGCGATCTAAAGCCCTGACTAGCGCTGGGAGAGAACTCTGTGGCTCGGAGATAGAAAAAATCATGTTGTCAGCGAAACAGGTAATTTGAGTGGGACCAGCTGTCGTAGGAAATCTGTGAATGGCAGGATAAGAACGGATCAGGGAGAGCAATTTCTCAAGTGCAAGGATAAAGATAAGGGGGGAAAGTGGATAACCCTGTCTAGTGCCGTTGGAGATACTAAAAGGCCGAGACAGGGAGCTGTTAACTAACACTCGCAGAGGCAAAAAAGAGGATTAAAGGGATAGTAATACTTCGTTTTAACTTTATTTTATTTTGTAGGCATTAAAAAAACATGAAGAATGATATAAGTCTTATCTCTCAAACCTTTATGGTTTATGAGATATTCACAAGCAAAGTTCCCCTCCCCGCTCCTTTTACCTAGTGTAAGCCATCTCTTCTCAAATGTGAGTCTGGTTGTATGACAGGACAGATAACAGAAGGGGACAATTTTCTTTGTATGAAAACAATGAAAGCCCTTCCCCCCTTGACAAGTTTTTCAGCTTTTTCCATTATCTTAATTGAAGATTGTCCCTCTCTGCAGTCTACCTGGGCATCTCCCTTCTGATCTGGTTGAACGGGGGGGGGATACTTTGTTTGTGAATATCTCTTAAACCATAAAGGTTTCAGAGATAAGACTTATATCATTCTTCATGTTTTTTTAATGCCTACAAAATAAAATAAAGTTAAAATGAAGTATTACTATCCCTTTAACACAGAGCATAAACCCCTAGGGCCCAAACCCAAAAACTTGAGCAGTTCCCTGAGATAAGGCCAGCTGAGGCAGTCAAAGGCCTTCTCCGCATTTACAGAGACCAGCAGTGCCAGCAGGCATGTTCTGCAGGCCGTGTGGATAAGGGAGAGAATTTTGGTAGTATTGTCCTTGGTTTTGTGTCCAGGGACAAAGCCAGATTGATTGGGGTGTTTGTAGGAAGACAGACAAGGTTTAATACGATTAGCAAGCATTTTAGCGTACATCTTCACGTCTACATTCAGTAAGGAAATTGGGCAATAATTACCGCACATAGTCGAGTCCTTTCCAGGTTTAGGAATGATATTAATATGGGCCTCCAGAGCACTAGGAGGAAAGGGTATACGAGACGCAACTGCGTTAAAAGATTTAAGCATATGCGGGAGAAGAAAGTCCTGAAAAGGTGAGAAATAAATGACTGGGAAACCATCAGGTCTGGGACATTCACCTTTGGGGGTAGTTTTATGGCCTTCACCAACTCTTCACTTGTGAGTGGAGACTCCAATAAGTCCAATGTGTAAGGGTGGGACACCAGAAGCTTGCAAGAATGTGCTAATATCAGGCTGGGGAGGAGAAGGAGAAGCAGCAGCCGCATCAGCTGCAGAAAGGTTATACAGGGAGCTGTAGAAAGAATGTAAGGCTTCAGCCATCTCGGGAAAAGACCTCTGGAAGACACTGGCAGAGTCCTTAATTTGGCTAATAAACAGTTTATTTTGTTTAATACGTATAATCCGAGCCAACAATTTCCCACATTTGTTGCCTTGCAGATATTGCAGATAAAACGCCGCCATTGGAATGATTTATAAACTACAGATTCCTGCAGTGAAACAAACTCAGAACGCGCACATTGCAGACGCTTTAGATCTGCTGCGGAACCAGATCCTTGGTGATGACGTTCCAGCGATCTGACTTCATCGAGGAGGGGGAGAAGTCGGGCAAGTCTTTCCTTCTTGCGTCTCGCTCCCCACTTGATAAAAATACCTCGCAGCATGCACTTATGTGCTTCCCATACAATAGGATCTGAAACATCGCCCGTTCCATTGAGTTAAAAATAATCCCAAAGGTGGGCCCGAACATCCCGAAGGACACCCTCATCATGTAGTAATGTTTCATTTAGTTTCCAGGTAGGAGCACTGGGATTCACTACTTGCACATCCAGAGAATTCCAGATGGGGGCGTGATCGGACCATGTGATAGGTTCCACCTCCACTGCACATAAAGAGTGGAGATGAAATTGGTCCAAAAAGAAATCGTCAATACATGAGTACTTCCTATGGAACGCATAGTAGAAAGTATATTGACAGGCTCCCGGGTATAAATATCTCCAAGAGTCAAATCAAATGGCGATCTTTGAAAAGGGCAAGTAAACAGTGCAAAACCGCATAGCAGACAGAGGTTCGACCATCTGAACAGTCTTGATCTAGATGAAGGGAGACATTGAAGTCACCTCCTAGGACCAGATGCCCCGAAGTGAAGGAAGCCAGGCGTTCTAGTAACTGCGAAAAAGGAGACATGGCCCGAATTTGGAGCATAAACATTGACGAATGTGTAAGGAATACCATATAAAGTGCCCTTGAGACACAGAAAGCGGCCGTCAGGGTCTGCCAGAGTCCCCTCAAGGACCCAAGGTACATGAGAACTGAATAATATAGCAACACCGCGTTTCCTCAGAGGCAAACCAGACATGGGGAAATTTAGTAGACGTGAGTGAGGGAGAGTGGTTGGAAGCAAAGTGCGTCTCTTGGAGGAAGACCACATCAGCTGTGAAATTAGCAAAGTCGCGCAGAGCTAAAGAATGCTTTTCCGGAACATTTAGACCCTTGACATCCAGGGAGAGGATTTTACCCGTGTTTATTAGCCATGATCGCCCAGGGAGGAAGGCGCAGACAACTAAGCCCGTAGAAAAAGCAGACCAAAATTACTTGAATAAGAAACTTTTATAACATGATTTTCCCCTGCCACTTATAGGTCAGATTTTATTCTTGTAACATTGTTAGGCTAGTCTAAGAAAGCAAATTAAAACTACTACACACCTGTTGAAGAAGTCGTATCCGCATGGCCCGATCAGTTGAGGAGAACATTTTAACGATGACTGGAATTATCTTTTGTTGGTATTCTTCTGCATTCAGGAACTTTCCGATCTATAACAAAGTGAATGTGAGACTCTTAACAAGAGTGCATACATATATTAAAGAAAAGATGCACCAAAAACTATGCCTCAAATGAACTCCAAAGTAGAAGTGATCCAAAGTTACCTTAAATAGGGGGGTCAGAATGACAGCACCTGCACTACCAAATTCAAATGCTGTCAACAGTTGGGGAAGGATTTTATGATGACAGAAGTCTTCAGGGAAGGAGTCCAGGTTTTCGCTTAATTGTTGAAAAAATGTCTGCCGTTCAGCTGGGTCCTTTATCTGAGGTGAGAGAAATTAGACAACCTTAAAAAAGGAGCAGTTCTGGAGTAAATCAACTGCCCTACTGGGGGTCAAATGATAATCCTCATTAATTTAAATGGGGCTTTTAACCCTTTGAATGTCTCTGGCACTCAAAGGGTTAACAATACTGAATTCTAAATAGGTCCCCAACGCATTGCAAAGCAATGCTCTGGAGGCTTCCCTAGCAATCTTGTGTTGCTACAACAGTCACCAGGATGAATTAAGCCATAGCGCTGTTTACCCAGAATTCCAACTGTTTAGCTTGATGAATAAGGCCCAATGACATTTTCCCATAAAATAATTTAACAATTCGGAGGAAAACCAACTGCACCACAGGGGACAAATTAAAAATTCCCTGGACTCTCACTGATTTAGATGTGGCTTTTAAAACTTTGAATTATAGTTGAGGTCTTCAATGGGTTGGGAACCACACTAGAATTCAGAGAGTTAAAAGCCCCATTTATTGCAATAGGAATTATTATTTATCTCCTATGGTGTAACTGGTTTACTCCAGGATTGCTCCGCTGTCCTTTCATACATACAATTTTAACCCTTTGAGTGCCAAAGTGGTATGCAACGCATTGCTTTGCAATGCGTTGCGTACCCCTCTGGCACTCAAAAGCATGAAGAACAGATGAGATGATTAACAGGAATACATAAAAAGAAACATGAAAAGCAGAAAAAAGTGAATGAAAACCCCTTCCACCTGAATTTGGTGGGTGGTAGATACAATGTTAAACAAAATTTGACACACCAGTCAAGCCATAAGTCTTGCTTTTCCCACAGAAATCTCCCATTTGCAGTTTGTTACTACTGCAAGGGATTCTGGGTAGACATGCAAATAAGTTTAAAAAGGAATCACCTTTTTGCCTCAGATTCCACTTTATACATGGATTCCTTAGAGTATGTGTATGCTGAGCAACAGCTTTAAGACAACTCAGGAAGAGGTGCAAAGCCAGTTGTGTCTTAAAGCTGTTGCTCAGCATAAACATACTCTAAGGAATCCATGTGTAAAGTGGAATTTGAGGCAAAAAGGTGATTCCTTGTTAAACTTATTTGCATATGCTTACCCAGAATCCCTTGCAGTAGTAACAAACACTGCAAATGTGAGATTTCTGTGGAAAAAGCAAGTCTTATGGCTTGACTGGTGTGTCAAATTTTTGTTTAACACTGTATCTACCACCCCCCTAAAAAGAAACATGAAAGATACAAAGATGATGTGTAGGCAAAGGATTAAATAAAAGACGAAAGTGAAAAAGTGAGTCTTGGTAGGAAAAAACAGAAACACTAAAATGAAAGAAAAAAGGAAGGAGATATATGGGTATGAATGAGTACATTCGGACTAAAGAAAAAGACAGAAGAAGCGTTAAAAGGGGTTCTATATATAAAGAATAAATTATTCCTTGTCCTGTATCCAGAAAGCAATCTGGTGCAAGCCAACTGCACCATGGAGAATAAAAGCTAAATTACCATTGATTTTTAGGTCACTCAACCACTTGAATGCTAGAGAGATCGCAAACGCATTGATTTTCAATAAGATGGAGATCTCTCGTGTTCAAAGGGTTAAAAAAAAAAAAAAACCAAAAAACACTTAAATTAGTTTTATTTCTCCCATATGATGCAGGTGGTTTGTTCCAGAATTTCTCCTCATGCGCACTAGTGCTCACAATGCAAGCTAAAGAAGCAGATCTATTCTGCAGATGGGGCACCATCTACATGATAGTTGCCCTTTTACGGAAAGGGAGGCATTGTCCCTGAAGAACCACCTATCCCTATGAATACAGTTGCCCATTCAGATTGAGCTCATGACAAAGTCAGCAGGAGGAAGGAGTGGGGCACTGACCTGTATCTCCTCCAAGAACAGATTGGTTTCCACAAAGCTATTGCAGAAGAATCCCCCTGGGGAGCGGCAGTTCTGTAGGAAGCGTGCAGGATTTGGACGGATTTTGGGGTTGGCTCCAACCAGCTCGCAGTAATGAGGCACCAGTAGTTTGGGGATCTGTTATACACACATGTACGAACTTTTAAGAGCACAACTGACATTCCATAGTTTGTACAAATAGCTCTGTGGCACAGTGTGATTACTAATGTATTCTGTAAAATAATCAGCAGAACCCTTCAACGTGTGGTTTTCTGCTTTGAAAGGGAAGTCTGGACACCTTACACTCCTAAGGTTTGGGAATTAACCTTGATACTATATTTCCACTAGTGTGCAACGTGAATATCCAACCCAGTCCTCAAAGACCATATACATCTCTGATTAAAAGGAACAATAACCCCTCCAAACATTAAACCCCGCTTACCTTAATCTGGGCTGGAAATCTTATGGGCCACTATGACACAATTCTGTCTGGACTGGTTTTCCAAAACTTATTTATAATTAGTTTTGGATATCACGCCCATGGAGGCAGACATTATTCTTTATTGCAGGATTTGAGGACCCCAAACTCCTCAAACTGGAGAAAAAAAAAAACTTTTGAAGGAAGGAAGACTTCAGTGGGAGGAGCATGGGGTTCTGGAATCTTCTTGCATCAAATGATTTGTGTCCAGATTAAGGTGTAGGGGAGGGACTGTTATTCATCGGGAGTGTTAGTGTTCCTTTTAAGAAGAAATGAGCAAATAAATGGCTGTAAAAACCACTTGTGTCAAGGCCGAACTTGTCCCTTAAGGTATAAAAACCCTACCTTTCCAAGGGAGCGGAGAGCAGTAGGACGAGGAAGAGGACCATTAAACACCTCCCAAATCAAGCAGCCAAGGCACCACATGTCTGCTGACCTGTTACAAAGAAACACAAAATCTCTGGGGCTGAAAACTGGGAGATCAGAGAAAGAGTGAAAAGGGAAGAGAGGGGGAGGGGAAGGAAAAAGAGGGAGAGTGCGGGAAGTTTGAGTACTTACCAATAAGCCCTTTTCTCTTAGTCCTTATAGAACACAGGAACCATGGGGTAAATATTCTACATCAAGGAGGCAGGGCACTTACAGAACAGAGCTCTCTAGAGGCACAGACTCTCTCCCAGCTCCACTTTACCCCCAGCCAGAAGACTCAGCCTCAGTTACTAAGAATAGCAGACGCAAGAAAAAACAGAAGTAGGGAAAGACAGTGGTCACCACGCCAGAGAATCAAACAACATATTTTTCTCTGGCAAGGATGTCCTTTGTTGATTAAAGACTAAGACAAAAAGATTTAATCAATAAGTACACAAAATTACCATTTTTCTTTTGTCCACTGCAGAACACAGGAACCATGGGGACATACAAAAGCAATCCCACCAGGATTCCATCGAGGGGAAGAACAACTGCAAACAAGAAAGTCAGTCTCGGAGATAAACTAGAAACAATTATGAAACACAAGTGTCAACGGACACCACCAGCCTGAAAAAGCTTTACAGTTACTAGAAATAAAGGGATCTTCCTCCCAAAACTGGCTTCAGTCGAGGCTAGCACAGTGACTCAGTAATATTTAGCAAACGTGTAAATCAATGAGCACTCTTGAGAGTCAGGCGACAAAGAGATGCTGAAGTCAAGGGCTCTAAGGGATCCCTCTGCAGCACTGTCAGGACCAGATTTAAAGTGGGATTCCGAAAGGTGGGGCATGCATGAGCCACCCTTTGCACAAAAGTCTGAACATCCTGCAGCAAGAAAATACATTTCTGAAAAAGAACTGACAAGGCCCAAATCTGTGTCTCTTTTGCAGGCCATCCTGGAGAAAGGCCAGGATTAGAGGAAGGTGAAAAAGACAAGGTCTCAAGACATGGTGCACTTTAAGAACAATGAGTAGACCCTATGATATGCCTTAGAGGAAAATTGCTTAAGGACCAAAAAGTATCAGGGCCACAACTGGTAGACCTCAGACTTGCACTATGGATTAGAAGACTGACCATTTCAGGTTTCATTCCACAGGATCCAGGCTCTGATGGCTGAGGAGTCCACCACCACAATGTCTACCACCGGAAGATGAGAGAGCTGGAATGAGACCTTCCAACCAGGTGAGGATCAGACCAACATAGAACCACGCTGTTGCACTTATGGTTCCCCCTGAAGCGGACATAAGTCACTGCAGTTGCACTGTCAGATTGGATCCACAACAGAAGGTCACAAACAGGGGCAGATTGTGGTGCAATACCAGCCCGGGGGATTGTTTTTATTTAACTGGCCCACTAGCTGGTATGTATATATTAAAACCCTTTGAGTGCCAGAGGGGTACATAAAGCATTGCTGTGCAATGCGTTGCTTACCCCTCTGGCACTCAAAGGGTTAACCTAACCCACTGCATACATTGCTAAAGAGGCATAAATGGTTAACTATTAACCCCTTAACATACTTTATGCAACAAATTATCAGTTATTAACCCCCTGCATGCCAGAGAGTTGTACAGCAGTGTGTTCTGTGATTAACCCATTGAATGTCTCATAGGTGCACAACACATTGCACAGCAATGTGTACCTCAATGAATAACCCCTTGTGTGCAAAAGAGACATAATTCATCAGTAATTAACAACTTTATTCACCTTTCTGGCATACAAGGGGTTGGTTACTGATGAATTATGCCTCTCTAGCATACAAGGGGGTTAATCCATGAGGTACTGCACCTATGAGGAATTCAACTGGTTAATAACAGAATAAAACATTGATGTAATCCTGTCTGGTATTCAAAGGGATAATAACTGATCTATACCTCTCTAAAGCATACAGGGGGTTAAAGGGTTGACAGATGGTAAATGAAGCCTCTCTAACAATGGGTACAATTAGTTAAAAAGAATAACTATTTAATCTGCTAGGTAGTTAGGTCCCAGAAGTTCTGCCTGCTAATCAATCATGCACTGCGCCAGGACACACACTGCAGACAGAGCAGGGCCAGCTTAGTCAGCCTTGGGGGCGGGACAGGTACAGAGAACAGGACCCGGTCTTCACTGCTGCACGGCTCTGGTGAGTGAGTTGTGCCTTGCATCCATAGAGTTGTGCGCTGGAGAGATCATCTGATCTCCCTACCTGCCCATAACTGGGCGGCCCATGGGGGATGCCCGATCCTCCGACGGGGAGATCTGCCCCTGGTCACAAAGTAACTGGAACCAAAGCGGAAGGGCCAGACAAATCACCTGAAGCTCCATCAAACTATCTGAAAGCCACCAGCAAAGATCCCCTCATCTGAGCTAAGAGGGACATCACTAGGGAGAGATGGAAATGTTGTCTGGACCAGTTCCTGAGAATATCCAGTTGAAGAGCCTCAGGCCACAGCCCCATTAGATAAACCATGTGCCAATCCCTTAAATCTTTGACTCAGCTAAAGGGACAAAAAGTGGAAAATGAAAGTGGCTGGACTGCAGTGTGAAAACGGGGGAACATGAGAGAGTGAGGTGGGGCGAGTGAGACAGAAGGGGAAAAGAGATGGCGGGAAAGGAGTGAGAGATGGGGAAGAAGGGAGAGAGAGGTAGGAGGAAGTGAGAGAGGGAGAGAGATGAGGGGGAAGGGAGATGAGGGTAGGACAGACAGGTGGACAGAGAATTGTTCTTACCATCTCTCCACAGCAGCCTTGCTGCGCTCTGTCTTTTCAGGGGGGTTGTATTTCTCCAATTCAATGCCCTTTCGTGGGGCGCTATCCTCTGCCCCTGCTGGGTACATATAATCAAGCCCCCCTAGCTTCCACTCTCCTGCACGGTCCACAAACACAGCTGACATACAGACATTATTGTGAATAAGGTTGCCATCATTTACCAGGAAGCTGAGAGCTTTCTAAAGAGAATGGTGAGGAGGGTGATAAAGTAAGAGAGAAAACAGAATATAGATTATAATTCCTGTGTTTACAATAAACATGAATTTAATAACTCAAACATGTGCAGAAATACAAAACATGAAGAGTCCTTGCTTTGTTGTGGAGAGACATCTTCAACTCTTTGACTGCCAGATATGTTTTTAATGCATAGCATTGCTATATGCTGAAGACATGTCTCCAAAATGAGAAAATTCTTAATCTGTGTCCATATTCTCCCCAAAAATAAATGTATATTTTCAACATTCACTTAGTTCTTAAAGATGGCGGAACCCTGCTGCAACTGTAGTTACTCCACTGTTACAGAATTCCTCTCTGTCTTCTATATCTCTCTGGACCACATGCACAAAGAAACAGGAACGATTCTGAAGCAAACAACTGCACCATGTAGAAAACAAAAATACAATCTAAACAAGGCTTGTAACCTTGTGAATGCTAGTGACAGCTCCAGCTCACTGCTTTCCAATGCATTGGAGACCTTGCTAGCATGAAAGTGATTAAAAGCCTGATTTAAATCAATGACATTTTTATTAGTTCCCTAGGTTACATATGGTTTGCTTCAGAAGGTCCCCAATTTCCTTCTGCATATGACTATTTATCTACAGTACAAAGAGGGGGACTCTGCCACAGAATAGTATCACCTTGCCTTTCTCTGATTAGCAATTGGTAGACAGGTGTGTCCAAGTAAAGAGTCATGCTGCCCATCATTACACTATATATCTCATTGATATAGGCGAATTGGCAACAGAAATTAAGATTTAATACACATTATATACAATTAGTGTAAAAGCCTGTGTGCATGGGCCAAATGTACTACCACAGAACTACACCTACCAACATTCTGTGCGTTTGGGCAGTGTCTACTTTGCATGACTGCATCGGACAAACATACATCTGGCCTTTTAAACATATATAAGATTATATATTATATATTTATTAAGATGCAGAGTCAAATTCAGACAAGTTGACAAATACACACACCACAGACTTACCACAATCTGGTGAAGCCCCCATGAAATCTCTAGCTCACTAAGACCTCCACTGTCAGACCTCTGTTTCATGTATGTTCCTAGTGTTGTGACTGGCTCTGTTACAATGTAGAGGCATTTATCTGTCTGTGTGGACAGATGGAAAATAGACAGTAAAAAACATGATGATATATCACATCCCAATGGATAAAAATCATAGACAATTTATTTTTATTTTTCATTTCAATTCACAGATAATAATAATTTTTTCCCACACCTTTCCCAGTATCAGGGAACGAAAGCAAGCTGATACCTTGACCAACAGAGCTATGGTTTCCATAGCGACTATACACACAGCTCAGACAGATAGAGAAATTTCCCTTTATGTGAGCCAGTTCATCATGTCATAAGCACTAACTTTGTTGAAGAGAATTTCAGGAAGAGCTGACATCAGGGAAAAGAGTTCATCTTAAATACATCAGCCACGCTCTCAAATACTGTACAAGATATTTAAATAAAGTTATAAAGAAAACATTACTAGGTCTTTAAAGCTCTTTTTTTAATTTTATAAAATGCTTTATGGAAGAAAAACTATACAAAGATAGTTTCAATTAAGATACATTAAATCTCAATGATATCTCATAATGGAATACGGATTATAAATTATAATTATATATATTACTGCTGCAGCTCTCTGAGGTCTGGATGGATACGGTGAGGGGCAAACTTCAGCAAGCAAAGGGAAATCCTGTTCCACCTTTGTCAAGGGGGCAGGATTTTCCTTATACTTACTTACTTACTGACGTTTGTCCCTCGCTGCAGCCATCGGGTTGCACGACACCTCTAGCCATTCAGTGGGAGGCGGCCAGAAGGGGAGGACAGGGGATCTTTCTCCACTTCATAACTTTAGAACGAGACAAAAGTAAGAAATTTTAAAAAGCGCAAAGTGTTTCTTAGAATCTAAATAAAACTTGGATATATAATTGTGTTTAGACATTACAATCACTTTAACTCCAGTTTTATAAATCTCCAGTTTAATTTGTAAGTACATAGGGCAGCATTGAATATGCTGAGGTGACATTCTCCACATGAACCTAGCTAACACGGATCAAAGATTAAAGAACAATTTTTGCACTCTATTGTTTTCAGGTATCAGCCTACCCACCATTTTAATTGTAGGTGACTGTCCACAGGAATATACTAATAATTCTATGAAAAGGAAAGAAAAGACATCTGTTTATAGCACCTCTGGTGATACCCTTTATTTGGGTGTAAGTGTTGGCACATCCAAACCAGAAAAATGGTTAAAACATAACCTTTATTACCAGCCTATTATAAAAATAAAAATAAAATAATTTAAAACCTGTCCCCAGCAATGATCCTAAATGATAAGGATAGTAATTCACAATAACTTCCGTCCTTAATATTCTAAAGGATAAAGTAATTTGCCCCAAATTATTTATTTAAGCGCTTTTATTATGATTATCAAGAGACAAAACTCCTAAGTCCCCAACGTTAGAAATCTAGTAATTTGGGTTCCTTGCTCTAAAGTTTCCCATATTAAGACCCCATCTTGTTTAGGGCTATACCTCAGACCCCTAGTATGGTCAATGACCAATATATGAGTTCTTGTACAAGTATAGTTTGACAGTGTATGGGTTAAATTTCTTATTTTATTAGTGCATGTCGAAATAAACTTCATACTCTAGGGCAGGGCTCAAAATTTCCACTCGCCACTAGCCAATGGTGAGTGAAAATGTAGCCCTGGCGAGTAGAAATTCAGCCCTGGTGGGTATGTTTTGGCTTGCAGTGGCGAGTAACTTTTCAGGTCTGGCTAGTAGCAAAGGACTTAAAGGGATAGTAATGGTTATTTTTAAGTTGATTTAATATTGTAGACATTAAAAAAAGGTTAACATCTATGTAAGTCTCATCTCTCAAATCTTTATGGTTTGAGAGATATAACTTGCTAAAGTTACCTTTTCCTGGCTGTTTCACCCAAGTCTGCCATCTAGCTGACAGCTGCAGATTCCAGTCATTTGACCAGACAGAGGCTCTTCAGCAGAGCTGAAATCATGCGATTTAGAAATAAATACTTCATTGGAAGTCTACAAAGTGTGCTTGCAAACAAGGCACACTTTGTAGACCGTTCTAAATAAAGTATTTGTCTTTAGATATCGTTATATCAGCTCTGCTGAAGAGCCACATCTGGTCAAGCGACCAGAATCTGCTTCTGACAGCTTTACAGCTCGTCAAGCAGAAAGGGGAGGGAGCAGAGAAGTTTATTTTCCTATATCTCTCAAACCATAAAGATTATAGAGATATGAATAAGTGCAAGTACTCTCTTTTAATTGTATCTACCATATAGTAAATACTTTTTTTCTGACATTACTATCCCTTTAAATTTACAAGCCCTGCTCTAGGGTCATGTTATCATAAAAATTATTGTTTTTACAGTGACAAATAAAGGGTATAACCAGTGGTGCTATGAAACAGGTGTCTTTTCTTTTTGTAGAATTACTAGCTAATATGGAGTATTAATGGATTAGTGGTTTAAATCATGATTCAAAAAAATCCACCCTTCACGCCAGTGGCGTATGATTTATCAATCATTTATTTTGTAATTTATCCATTTTGGGTATATGTGGCTGTGTGTAATTAAAATACAGCAGACAAGTACCAGTATAAGAAATTATGTTTCTACAAGATCCAAGCACCCCTGAGCCGGCAGTGGGTGGAGTAGTGCATGAAAGGGCCGCTTCAGTTTCATACACAGGCAGGCAATAGTTTGAGCAAAAGAAAAACACTCCCTACAAGGATCTGTTCAGCCCCCTCTCTCTCCTCACCTCACTGCACTTTACTGAACTCTTTCTTCCATTGCCTCTTTGCTCTCATCACCATCCGAACATTGATATTAACCCCTTAAATAGCAGTAAGTAGCACAACAAATCCCTCTGCTCCTCAAAGGGTAAGTAAAAATATTGTCATGGACGGTCTTATTAGGAGTAGAGTAAGCTCTCCCCACTAATGACCCAGTGAATCTGATCCTTCCACAACCCTCCCTGGAGTCCCTGCACACACCCTGACTTGTCCTCTAAGCTTCTCCATACACAGTACTTGTGAGCTCTTCCCTACCCTCCCTGAATACATACCAAGGCCTGGAACTCACCTTTCCTAGACTATCTGGAGCTTCTGAACTGTACATAGCACTCAGTCTACTTAATGGGCCTGCGTGCATCCTGCACACAAACTGAACTATTTCATATGAGGATGCATTGATGCACTCAGGTCATGGCAGCAGAATATATACAGGCACTGGTGATAAAATGGAGTGCATGGAAAAAGTGCAGTAGCTCAGGAGTGTATTGAGAGCCTACATGGTCAGGCTAAATGCTCCAGTGTGTGTGCAGGGAGGGTTGGGAAGACTTTATAAACTATGGGGCATTAAAGTGCAAGAAGCTTTCTCCTCTTGTCCCTCACCACCCCAAGCCTCTTTCCACACATTCTTCTCCATGTTCCTCTCCACCATCATGTCCATTCCACAGTCATGTTTCTCAACCCAGTGTCCCCTCCACTTTCTGTTATGCTTCTCTCTTCCACCTCCTCCATGTCCCTCTCTCTCTATTTACTCCTACCTGTTCATTTTCTTCCCCTACTTCCACCATGTCATTCTTCCACCCTTATCGCCTCCGCTCCATGGTATCTCTATGGGGCACAATAACACCCCCAGTGGACAGTGCCAAAAGTGTCCCTAGCACCACAAAGAGAGACCTTCCAAGCCCTCCCCTCAGTGGGAGCTTCCATATGCAATGGATTTGCATGATAACTCCTTTCTACTCCTCTGGTGGAAACAGATTTTAGCAGCCTAATGTACAAAGAGGTGATTTTCTAGACATGTACGTGTTTTATCTGGCCATGTCAGAGAACAAAGCTCTGCTGGGATTATGTTCCCCAAGTACTAAATCAAGTATTTATAAAATTATCAAACGGATTGTAAAACAAAAATAATTAAAAGCTGTGTAGGTAGAAAAATAGAATCTGACAGAAGATAAGAACCATTTGGCCCCTTCTAGTCTGATCGTTTTTCCCTATTTTAAAAACCTCAAACCTTATTTGGTCCTTGGTTAAATGTTCATCTGTGGAGCAGTGATTATCACACTTGCTATATTACTAACTCCCTATGCCACATATAAATCGCAAAATACATTTCAAACAAAAATGTGAAACACTGTATTTTACACATGGAAGCTAAATTGATTATCAATAGTCTATTATACGTTCTAGTCATGTGAAGGTATAATATACAAGAAAAGTGAACGACTGCCGACTCCTAGGAGAGAAACCAATGTAATTACTCATTTAACCCTTTCAGTGTCAGAGGGATAAGCAACACACTGGCACTGAAAGGGTTAACTCACCAGCTGTCAAACAATCTAGAGCAGCCATTTGCAGCAAAAGAAAAATCTCCATTTAAGTCATGCTGAAGACTCCCACCACCACTACCATGATGCATTTGGTTTGCCACCAGAATTACTCCAGTTTTCTTCTGAGCATAATGTCGGAGTTGTTACTGTTCCTTTAAGAGACAATTCCAGGAGGCATTAAAGGGATAGTAATGTTTCATAAAAACAGCAGCTCCAATTAATCTTCATAGTATTTAGGCCTCAGATGTGGAATTTGGCCCACAGACTAGAGATCTCACAGCAAGAGACAATCTTCTTACTGTGAACATAAGGAAAACCCTGCCCCCCTTGACAAATTTTTCAAGTTTTCCCTTATGTTAACTGAAGATTGTCCCTCTCTGCGATCCACCTGGACACTACCCTGCTGCTCTGAGGTGAGCAGTGTTACATCAGTAAAAGGGGAGGGAGGAGGAGGATACTTTATCATTCAATTACTCTTGAACTACAACTCTGACAGTATTGAAATAACACTCTCCATGGCCCAAATACTATGAAGATCAATTGGAGCTGTTTTTATTATGAACCATACTATCCCTTTAAGGATATTTAAGATACACTACATGTGTTGTTTATCTACAGGCTAAGAAGGCAATCTTTCTGCTATGCATTAAAAGCACAATACAGCCCCTTGACTAGGATGCGAGGAATGCAAAGGAAAATTGCCTCCCCCTGCCTGATGAAAACAAGTACATTCATCTTATATTCTGTGAAAGGAGAGATACAACATGCTTTTTAATATAACAGCAAGCTGTATTTAAGCATTAGTGTCCCTAAGTTTAGACTTAAAGGAGAATTAACGTGGACTTGTCACCTACATTCATAACTGCCTACGTGTCACATTAACCACATGTCCAGCATATATATAGGTTAGGAAATATTCATACTTATTTCTGGGAAAAGTGAACTTCTCCTGATGAAGGACAGTGCTTCATTAGCATATGAAACATCACTGAAAACCTTCATTAACATAAGCACCTTTACAGGTACTGCAATTAGCATACATTAGCATACAGTATGAGTATCTCACTAACTGTACATTTGCTGGTCTTTTGAATAACATGTCGCAGTTTTTAAAGCGGAACTACCACCCCTTCTAAACTTGCCCCCAAATAATTACCCATCTGGCGACTAGCTGCTCAATAGCACTAGTCGCCAGAATGATTACCTCCTTATAGAGAATTCCTACTGCTCCCGGGACTGACAGCCAGGAAACAGTGCAGACATCTGTCAGTCCCAGCCTGCTCTAGGAGGTCTTGCTAGGAGCCGCACAGCACCGGAAGGGACTGACGGCGCAGGTGCGCAGACGTCACTATGCAAAGATGTCTGCGATGTTTCCTATCTGTCATTCCCGAAGCAGTCTATAAATCTCAATAATGCTGTAATAATTCTGGTGACTAGCGCTTCTGAGCAGCTAGTCGCCAGATGGGTAATTATTTGGGGGCAAGTTTAGAAGGGGTGGTAGTTCCACTTTAATGAACTTGTTAAATATGCAAACTTGAATGAAGGCGACAGGTCCACTTTAAAGGGATAGTAATACTTAACCCTTTGAGTGCCAGAGGGGTACGGAACGCATTGCAAAGCAATGCGTTCCGTACCCCTCTGGCACTCAAAGGGTTAAAATGTAAAAAAAATATGTTGTAGGGTTTATCCCCCTGAGTAAAACAAGAGTACTCCCACTGCTGAAAGGTGCTTCATTCAAAAGTTATTAATTTTCAAAGTTGAATTTTTTAGGTGCAATATCACAGTGGCCTGAAATTGTACAGTGGCGCTGTTGCTACACGATCCTATGGACAGCTCTGGTCCCGGGACCATAAATCTCCATAGGATGGTGTAGCAACAGCACCACTGTACAATTTCAGGCCACTGTGATATCATTATGAACCATTACTATCCCTTTAATTAAAACCCATGCTCTTTTTTTATGTGACTGTTCCCCTTTAAACATATCACAATTTTACTTTTAACTAGACATTACTAACCCTTTAAGTAGGTTCATGCACTCTGTCGGTCAGCAATTTGTCATGCCAGCCTCCATGGGCATGACATCTAGGACTGACTGAACAAAGGCATAATGGTAAAAATTATAGGGGTCATTAGGACTCTGTGGCCACAGTAAGGTAAGTGGGGAGTTATTATTAGGAGCTGTTCCTGCTTGTTTAATTCAAACACTGAAAAGACTGTCAGTCCCAGGCATTTATAAAGGCCAGCTGTAATGAAAGAGTTCCCTGTGGCATGACTACTTCTGTGTAATCAGACCTGCATTTCTAGCATGGCCTGTATTGTACATTCCCAAGTGTGGAGCCTAATAGCAGATTCTGGTGTCAAGAAACTGTCCACTGTCTGTTGGCAAGGAGAAAGTACACTCAAAGCTTTGAGGTCTTGGGCTTCATGTGCAAAGGTCAAGCAAGCAGACTCCATACACTCTAAAGCAGCAGTGGGAAACAGGTGGCCCTGGGGCCACATGCAGATCTCAGAGGCTGCAGCCCTCTGGCTGCTTTGTTACAGAGGAAATATGATATATTACCCCAACACATCACCCCAAAATACACATATATTCTCTCTTGCCTCATAGCATACTTTCCTTTCAGCTTCCAATGATTTACCTTAACCCCCTGGTGATAAAGGGTTCTCCAACACACTGCAAAGCATCACAGTTAACCGCTTGAGTGCGAGACGGGTTCGCAATGCATTACTACCTCTTTAGCTCAATTTAGCAGCTGCATATGTAGCTGAACACCACAAACTATTTATTTTATACATTTGATTTTTGTTTTTTAAGTAATGCCCCAAAAACATATAGTTTTAAAGCACACTTTATAAAAATGTAGCAGATAAACAACTGGCTCATTCAGTTTGCCTACTAAAATATGCTTTATTGCTATGCATTTATTGAGATACATGTTTTTGGGGGACTGCATGTATCCCATTTATATATTTGGGATTTCTACCATTTTATCCTTCCACCTTCTCTCTTCCAAGCTTTTCATATACACAATTATAAATATAAACAAAGAGAAAATGTACAGATAGAACATTATTTTTTCTTTATAATTCCCCTTTACTCAGTTAAAGGCCCAGGTGACTGTAAAAGTGCAGTGATGTGAAGATCCCAGGTACCTCAAGTCCATCCACATATGACAAGATATTAGGATGTTTCAGGGTCTTGATACGTTTCAAAGCTGTTTTAGCTGCTTGCGTCTGTTCTTCTGCACCAGGCCTGACCTCATAAGTGAACACAGATACTGCATCGCCCCCAACCTAACAGAAGGGCAGAAACAGCTTATCAGTATACTGCAGTGTACAGCAGTTGTTATAGAGCATTCAGAAGTATAACATTACGTAACAGATACACAAAGTAAATGCCAGTATAACTTTGTATCCCACTCGGTCTTCCATAATATGCAAATATCTGGGACACAGTAAACTCCTGACCCTCATTCACAGTTTAAAATAACCCTGTCACACTCTCATTGCTAGCAAGTACACCCCAGTATTACTTTGACTGTTTGCACTATATGGCCATAAATATCCCAGTCCATCTCTGACAAACACTACAATACATATGGGGGGAGATTCACTAAGCAGTAATAAAGAGGTGACAAAGTGGAGAGGACTTCTCCAGTTTATCACTTCTCCAATACCTATGTTATTTTATGGAGCCTATGCACTAAGATTTCTTTGACTTTGGAGATCTTAATGGATAGGCTCCATAGAGTAACAAAGGAACTGGAAAAGTCATCTCCACTTTATCCCTGCTTAATGAATCTCCCTCTTAGTCCTTCTCATACAGTTAGTACCATGCACCCTGGACCCTCTCATACAGTTAGTACCATGCACCCTGGACCCTCTCATACAGTTAGCACCATACACCCTGGCCCCGCTCACACAATTAGCACCATACACCCCAGTTCCCCTTGCAAAGTTAGCATCATACACTTCAAAGCCTCTCACACAGTTGGTACCATACACCCCAGTCCCTCTCACACAGTTAGTACCATACACCCCAGTCCCTCTCGCACAGTTAATACCATACACCCCGGTCCCTCTCTCAGGGAGGTTGGTTTGGGGTTATTATAGCACTGTGTTGACTTTGGCTCTTGTGTGTAATCTTTACTTTAGTGGTGGGTTACACCTAAATGGAAAGGGAGATGCTGTGCTAGGGTACAGAATGATTAGAAGGCTGGAGGAGCTTTTAAACTAGGGAATGGCAGGGATGATACAGCTAGAAAAATGGAGTAGATAGTGTAGATGGCAAACTGGTACAAGTAATGGGGTCATGAAGTGGCGACAATGGGGACAAATGTAGTTAACAGGGAGGAACGCCTATTACATTCAGATACAAAAAAAAAAAAAAAAAAAAAAAGAATGTAGTTGATAAAATACATAATGACCACAACATACATAGAATTTAATGTTAGACAGGAACCATTCAGCCCATCTAGTCTGCCCATATTTCCTGCTGTAAAAATCTTTTCAGGACAGCCTTATGCCTATACCACGCATACTTAAATTCTGTCACTGTATTAACCCTCTGAGTGCCAGAGGGGTACAGAATGCATTGCTTTGCAATGCATTCCGTACCCCTCTGGCACTCAAAGGGTTAACCTCTACCACTTCTGCTGGTAGGCTATTCCACTTATCTTCCATCATCTCAGTAAAGTAAACTTTTTTACGTTACATCTACATTTAGTTTTAGACTATGGTCTCTTGTCCTAACATTTTTACTCCTTTGAAGAATACTTCCCTCCTGCACTTTGTTGACTCCCTTCATGTATCTGAATGTTTCTATCTTCTCCTTTCTCTATCTTCTCCTCCAAGCTATACGTGTTCAGATCCTTCAGACTATCCTGATACGTCTTTTCCTGTAAACCAGTCACCATTTTAGCAGCCCTTCTCTGAAATCTCTCTAGAGTATTTAAATCCTTCTGGAGATGGAGTCTACAGCAGTGTACACAATACTCTAGGTGAGGTCTAATCAGAGAACATGACCACTTCCCTTTTTCAGCTAGTAATGCCCCTAGCATTACAACCCAGCACCCTGCTTGCATTCCCCTCTGGTTTGTTACATTGTCTGCATACACCTGCCTTTGGATTTTTACGTCTTAAGTGCATTCCTTTACTGAGCTGTGAATATTGATGGCTTTTCCCTGTTTAGGAGAGACAGGATTAACAGATGAGGGGAAGATGTGCGCCTATACTTAAAACTAGATCTAAATTCAAGTTTTTGAGGAGATATCTGTGAGGAAAATAGTGATAATGTGTAGTCCTTTTGGGTAGACACTGAAGTTATCTGTTGCTTAAAAGATTAAATTAAAAGCATTTGTGGGAAAATGCTACAAACCACCAAATATTGCTTAGAATGATGAGGCCCAACCATTATTGCAAATGAAGAAGGATGCAAATCTTGGGCACACTATAATTATGGCTATCCAGATATATATAAGTAATAAGGCCTGTTAGACTGCTAAGGGAAGCAGGTTTGCAAGCATACTTAGGGATACCTTTATTGGACCTAGTAATAAGAAATATCATAGACATGGTGTAGTATATTCAAGTAAGATATCATTTGGTAAACAGCGATCACGACATAGTTTAATTTTAGTTCAAGTTTGATGAAGCAAAACTATATAGGTTCAGTCAAGACTCTTAATTTAAAAAAGGCTAACCAACATGTTAACAGCATAAATTCAACACACATACTGGAATTATTAAAAGAAATAAATACTGAGGAAAAATGGTCAGAATTTAAGTTCAGGTTGCAGAAATATATTCTACAGTATATACCCTTGATGAACAAATGTAGAAAAAGCAGGTCACAGCCCATGTGGTTAGATGTAAAGAAAGAAATGTCAAGTAAAAAAATGAACTTAGACTATTTCAGCCTGAAGGAACAGAGTTATTTCTTGAAGTACAAGGAATGCAACAAACATTGCAAAAAGGCAATTGGGTTAACGAGAACACAAAAATGAAAGGTGATTTGAAAAGGAAAGCAAGACTAATCCACAAATGGCTTTCAAATACATAAATAGCAAGAAATAAAAAGGGGGGTACAAAGGAACTTCCAAAAATTATAAGGATGAGACCTCAGTCCCCCATTGCCAAACAGCAAAACAGACTCCAGTCCCCCTCTCCCAAACAGTAAAACACATCTCTTCCCCTCTACCAAAGACAGTACAAGCAATTAGGCTAACTAAAATTGAATTGCCACAGAGAACAAGAAAAATCCTAAATAATTCTAAAAATAACAAAATTATTAATGTTGATATTGGTCCTCTTAAGGCTGAGACAGGTGAATTGATTAGTGAGGATAAGGCTATGGCTGACAACTTAAACACAAAAAAAAAAAAGAAACAATGGCAGGCCGTGGGCAAACAGACAAAACCACGGAATTTCCTCCATCATATACATAACTTACAAAGGATAAAGTCCAAGACAGACTGGAAAAGGTTATGACGATTAAAGCACCTGGACTTGATGGCATACATCCAAGGCTATTTAAGAAACTTAGGGCCTTATGCAGAAAACAAGTGAGGTGCAGCTGAGAAGTGTTATATTCAAACGTTATTACAGCTCAAACTTTAACCATTTAGCTGCAGCCTCACAGCGGCCAGAAACTGTACAGTGATGAAGTTGATACACCATCCTATGGAGATTTATGATTAAACTGACCAGAGCTGTCAATAGGATGATGTGGCAACAGCGCCATTGTACAGTTTCAGGACACTGTGACACTGCACCTAAAAAATTCAATTTTCAGTTGTACTAACTTTTGAATTACAGCTTGTTTTACTCAGAAAGATAAACACTAAAATATATTTTTTTATATATTAAGTATTACTATCCCTTTAATATTTATTGATTCTCATTCATCAGGCATAGTGCCCTGTGATTGGAGGAAAGCTGTTGAAGAACCTTTGTTCAAAAAGGGGTCAGGATCCAAACCAGGAAATTATAGACCTGTGAGCTTGACTTCCATAGTGTGTACAATACTAGAATGTTACTAACTGACAGCGAAGCGAAGACCAACAGTAATTAGTAGGAGCCAGCATGGTTTTATGAAGAACAGATCAAGTCAAACTAATGTACTTGAATTTTTCAAAACTGTAAGTAGTAATTTGTACAAAAGAATTGCTGTTGATGTAGTATACTTGGATTATGCAAAAGCTTTTGATACTGTGCCTCACAACAGGTTACTGCATAAATTAAAAGGCTTCGGTTTGGGAAGTGATATCTGTACATGCAGAGAACTGGTTAAATGATAGATGACAGAGAGTGGTGGTAAATACAAACTTTTCAGTTTCGTCTGTTTATTATTTATCAAGAAATAGGGATTGAAAGTAATATATCAATCCTTGTTGAGATGTGCAATAAAACTGATAAAGGGATTGGAGGAACAGAGTTGCAAAGATAGATTAGCCGAACTGGGTTTGTTTACATTAGAGAAGAGATGTCCAAGTGGTGATATGATTACCATTTGAAAATATATTTGAGGTCAAAACAACGAACTCTCCATGGAACTATTTATTCAAAGAGCTGAGTAAAAGGTCATCCATTAAAGTGTTAATAATGTCAAAGTAAAAATATTTTGCATTGTGTAGAGCTGAAACAGTTGAATTCAATGCAAAAAACGTATCTCGCAAACCACTATTGTTTGAGAGATACATGCATTAAAATTTTGATGTTTCCTGCTGTCAGCTGTCAGCAGGAGATCCGCGTTGGCCGACACGGAGGCTCTGCTGAGAGCCGCAATTGCATTATTTAAAACGAATGTCTTCATTGGAATGGTCTGAAAAGTGTGCTTGCAAACCAGGCACACCTTTTAGACCATTCCAATGAAGTCATTCGTTTTAAATAACGCGATTGGGGCTCTGTTGCAGAACCTCCGTGTCGGCCGACACTGATCTCCTGCTGACAGCCTGCTGACCCCAGTCGCTCTTCTCTCACGGACAGCGCAACAGACCCCCAGTCGCTCTTCTCTCACGGACAGAGAAACAGACCCCCAGTCTCTCTTCTCTCACGGACAGAGCAACAGACCCCCAGTCGCTCTTCTCTCACGGACAGAGCAACAGACCCCCAGTCGCTCTTCTCTCACGGACAGAGCAACAGACCCCCAGTCACTCTTCTCTCACGGACAGAGCAACAGACCCCCAGTCACTCTTCTCTCACGAACAGCGCAACAGACCCCCAGTCGCTCTTCTCTCACGGACAGCGCAACAGACCTCCAGTCGCTCTTCTCTCACGGACAGCGCAACAGACCTCCAGTCGCTCTTCTCTCACGGACAGCGCAACAGACCTCCAGTCGCTCTTCTCTCACGGACAGCGCAACAGACCCCCAGTCGCTCTTCTCTCACGGACAGAGCAACAGACCCCCAGTCGCTCCTCTCTCACGGACAGAGCAACAGACCCCCAGTCGCTCCTCTCTCACGGACAGAGCAACAGACCCCCAGTCGCTCTTCTCTCACGGACAGAGCAACAGACCCCCAGTCGCTCTTCTCTCACGGACAGAGCAACAGACCCCCAGTCGCTCTTCTCTCACGGACAGAGCAACAGACCCCCAGTCGCTCTTCTCTCACGGACAGCGCAACAGACCCCCAGTCGCTCTTCTCTCACGGACAGCGCAACAGACCCCCAGTCGCTTGTCTCTCACGGACAGCGCAACAGACCCCCAGTCGCTCTTCTCTCACGGACAGCGCAACAGACCCCCAGTCGCTCTTCTCTCACGGACAGCGCAACAGACCCCCAGTCGCTCTTCTCTCACGGAAAGAGCAACAGACCCCCAGTCGCTCTTCTCTCACGAACAGAGCAACAGACCCCCAGTCGCTCTTCTCTCACGGACAGCGCAACAGACCCCCAGTCGCTCTTCTCTCACGGACAGAGCAACAGACCCCCAGTCGCTCTTCTCTCACGGACAGAGCAACAGACCCCCAGTCGCTCTTCTCTCACGGACAGAGCAACAGACCCCCAGTCGCTCTTCTCTCACGGACAGAGCAACAGACCCCCAGTCGCTCTTCTCTCACGAACAGAGCAACAGACCCCCAGTCGCTCTTCTCTCACGAACAGAACAACAGACCCCCAGTCGCTCTTCTCTCACGGACAGAGCAACAGACCCCCAGTCGCTCTTCTCTCACGGACAGCGCAACAGACCCCCAGTCGCTCTTCTCTCGCGAACAGAGCAACAGACCCCCAGTCGATCTTCTCTCACGGACAGCGCAACAGACCCCCAGTCGCTCTTCTCTCACGGACAGCGCAACAGACCCCCAGTCGCTCTTCTCTCACGGACAGCGCAACAGACCCCCAGTCCCTCTCTCACAGACAGTACAATATAAAACACAGTCCCTCTAGCACAGACAGTACAATTTAAAACCCAGTCCCTCTCGCACAGACAGTACAATATAGACCCCAGTCCCTCTCTCACACACAGTACAATATAGACCCCAGTCCCCTCGCACACACAGTACAATACAGACCCCAGTCCCTCTCGCACACACAGTACAATACAGACCCCAGTCCCTCTCGCACACACAGTACAATACAGACCCCAGTCCCTCTCGCACACACAGTACAATACAGACCCCAGTCCCTCTCGCACACACAGTACAATACAGACCCCAGTCCCTCTCGCACACACAGTACAATATAGACCCCAGTCCCTCTCGCACACACCTCTCTCACGCACATTACAATATAGACCCCAGTCCCTCTCTCATACACAGTACAATATAGACCCCAGTCATTCTCTCATACACAGTACAATATAGACCCCAGTCATTCTCTCATACACAGTACAATATAGACCCCAGTCATTCTCTCATAAATAAACATAAACCCCAGTCTCTCTCATTGAACAGTACAATATAAATCCCAGTCTCTCTCATAAACAGTACAATATAGACCACAGTCCCTCTCGCACACAATATTGACCCCAGTCCCTCTCTCATGCACAGTACAATATAGACCCCAGTCCCTCTCTCACGCACAGTACAATATAGACCCCAGTCCCTCTCTCATGCACAGTACAATATAGACCCCAGTCCCTCTCTCATGCACAGTACAATATAGACCCCAGTCCCTCTCTCATACACAGTACAATATAGACCCCAGTCATTCTCTCATAAATAAACATAAACCCCAGTCTCTCTCATTAAACAGTACAATATAAATCCCAATCTCTCTCATAAACAGTACAATATAGACCCCAGTCATTCTCTCATAAATAAACATAAACCCCAGTCTCTCTCATTAAACAGTACAATATAAATCCCAGTCTCTCTCATAAACAGTACAATGTAGACCTCAGTGCTTCTTTCATAGACAGTACTATAGACCCCAGTCCCTATCTCTTATACATTACAATAGACCCTAGCTCCCCTTTCACAGACAGTACAATAGACCCTGGACCATCTCAAAGACAACATAGTGGATCCCAGATCCTCTCACAGACAGGAATGTTTAAGAGTCACCGGTTTACACTTTCTATAACTCTTTAAACAGTGCCTATATCCGTAGGACTGACCTCAATATATCCAAGTTCCTGTCATAGTATCCACCATACTATCAAGCCTTGGATGCCCACGGTCCTGTCATACAACCCATTCTACTACCCATTAGAACTAGCTGCAGACCCAATCACTTCACCATTTCTCACCTTCTTCTTCCCCCTCTGAACCCCCCATCCTCCCGGTAACTCGTCTCTCTCTCCTGTGACATCATAGGGAAAATCACGGGCCGGGTCCCGTGTCCAGAACCACATCCTAACAGCGGAGAAGACACGACACCGTGACGTCTCATAGAGGGGTGGGACCAAAGAGACACGTCACTGGTAGATCACGTGAGAACCCGAGAGCGCCGCGTCACCAACAAGATCACGTGACAATGACAAAGAAACGAGTGATCAGCTGACTGAAAAAGGCGGCGTTTCGAGTGTGCTGCTAGATCAGTGGAGGGTGGTTTGTGGGTATATGGTTGTTGTCTTTGAGGGACATATTTCTCGTTTTGGAGAGTAGACCTGAAGTGTGCGTGTTTTTGGGACCTAAATTTCTTCTGTCTTTCCCACTCTGGTGTCACTATTTTATGAGAATAGGCTGTGCTTGTGTCAGTGGTGTGTGTATATAAGTGTATCACATTGCTTTACAGTAATAACATTCACACTAATGTTTGCTTAAATGTCAGTATATGTGTTTATACATTAGTATGTGTAAATAAAATAATCTGGTCTTGTACTAAGTCCTTTATTCAATTACACAAGTAGGTATCAGTGGGACATGAAATAACTAAAAACTATTGGTAATGTCCTGCCCATGTGCCATGTTCCCAGCAAAACAGGTGTCCTTCTTTGGCCATTTGAAGTGTTGGGAGGTATGAATTGTGGCCTTAATAAGGTGGCCACATATTTGGGTTACTTTACTTAGCCTATATAATAATTCGCTAAAACGTGTGTAACGATGCAGTCATGCGCAGTAGAGACTGCCAGTGAAGAGGCTGATACAGAGTGGGGCGCTTCGAAGGAGCGTCCTGCTCTGTATCAGCTGCGGCGCGGGCAGTCTCTACTGAGCATGGCTGTACTGCGACCGGCTGGCACTGTATCAGTCGCGTCGTGGGCAGTCTCTACTGTGCATGACTGCCCCGCGACCGGCTGGCAGTGGCACTGTGGCCCATGTAACGGACTCTTCAATTAGTGAACACATAATTCATTCTGCAGGTCTGCACAGAAATCAGAGCATCTCACAAAATGTGCAGTTTAGGTTTGCCATCTTTTACTTTTGCCAATAATGAACAGACATTCCCTACTTTGAGCTGTGTAATATGCATGCTACAACATATTGGAGCATCGTTTGCACTCACCAAAACTGAGCTTTGATGCCCTTTATTGAGCTGCACTAATCAAATTTTAACATTTGTTTGCTGATGAAGCTGCAGCTGTGGTGAAACGCGTTGGATAGATACACCTTTGCACATGTTCCATTTAGTGAATATACACTTATCGTGATTGAATATCATGGATCTCTAGAGGTCAGAATTAAGCACAGGGCCTAGAGTGGTGGGAAATTCCACTTTGATCCATGGTTTGGTTGTATCCTGTAATAGAACCCTGTACTCTGATAGTAGTACTCATATCACATTGATACTTTTGGCTGCTATAATTGGCTCATAATACCATTCATGTTATCACTGTATGTATATCATCTACACCGTGTTAGACAGGAAATCAGTTTAGCTTAAGGAGACATTTTTCGTATTTGTTCTATGAATAGAAATAAGACCTTATGCTACCCAAAATACTATGGATCTCTAGAGTTTGGAGTTAATTATAGGGCCTAGCAGTGTCACATGCCAATTTTAGATGGCCATGAGGGTATAATAATAGGGACCCTCCCTTGTGATCCATGGTTTGATTGTATTTTGTTACAGTGTCCTATATTTTATAATCACTTTTGATAGCAGCATTCTATTTAGAACTGTATCAAGTTGTCTGCTTAGAGAGGCTATATTTACAGCGATTGAAACATTTTGATATTGTTGGTATTCTGCTCTATACTTAGTGCTTTGGTTATCTGTGTTAACCAGATGAGGTTTGTTTTTATTTAGGTTTTTAATATTCTTTTAGATTTGTTAGTGATATTAGGTTTCAGACTTTTAAAGGGATAGTAATACTTAAAATGTAAAAAAAAATGTGTTGTAGGGTTTATCCCCCTGAGTAAAACAAGAGCACTCCCAATGCTGAAAGGTGTTTCATTCAAAAGTTATTAATTTTCAAAACTGAATTTTTTAGGTGCAATATCACAGTGGCCTGAAATTGTACAGTGGCGCTGTTGCTACACGATCCTATGGACAGCTCTGGTCCCGGGACCATAAATCTCCATAGGATGGTGTAGCAACAGCGCCACTGTACAATTTCAGGCCACTGTGATATTACACCTAAAAAATTCAACTTTGAAAATTAATAACTTCTGAATGAAACACCTTTCAGCAGTGGGAGTACTCTTGTTTTACTCAGGGGGATAAACCCTACAACATTTTTTTTTTTTTTTACATTTTAAGTATTACTATCCCTTTAACAATATTCAATAACATAGTAACATAGTTGACGAGGCTGAAAAAAGACATGCGTCCATCAAGTACAGCTCGTGCCAAAACACCCCTGTTGATCCAGAAGAAGGCAAAAAAACAAACAAACCCTGAAGCCATTTCCAATTTAGCCCTAAGTGGGTAAAAAATTACTTCCTGACTCCAAATGGCAGTCAGATAGTTCCCTGGATCAACAACCTATCTCAACTAAAGTTGTAGTAAGTGTTTTCAGCCAGACATTTTAGTACTGACCTGGGGCTTGATTCTTTTGTAGTAAGTGTTTTCAGCCAGACATTCTAGTACTGACCTGGGGCTTGATTCTTTTTCCTCTGGAAAAACAGCCGGTAAGGGGAAAAAAAAACACAGATAGAGAAACCCAGTTTTGTACAGCAGTATTCTATAGCTGGGCTGGTACATGGACCAACAAGCGTTGTTGGCCAAAAGCCATATTGTAGTCGAATGCTTGTTGTAGATTTTTGTTCCCACAACTCATGCTTAATGCTAAAGGAAAAATTCCAACCCACAGTTGATTGACACATTGTCAACCAATGAGAGTGAGCTCAAAACACAGTCACTCTCCCTACATCTCCCATACACTAACACTATCCTAACACCCAGAAATGTAACACAAGGAAATATAAAAAGACAGTCTCTATTCAGAATTCCCTCAGTCGGATTCGGGCAACATTCTGAAAGTTACGGGGCGGGGGGGGGGGGGGTCTGTGCCCATATGCATGCCTGCCATCGCCAGTGAAGCCAGCGGAAGTGGCGGCAGGTGACATATTTGTAACATTGGAAGCACTTTTATTTCTGGAAGAAGGAATAAATTACACTTGTTTTTCCAAACGGCATGGTAGAATATTATTATTAAAGGATATGCCACACTGCATTTAAGCCTTTGAGCACCAGAGGGATACCCCTCTGGCACTCAAAGGGTTAACTATGGCATATCTTGGGGCAAAATTACTAGGGGAGGCAAAGATACTGGGAAACTGGGGGGCAGACAAATAGGGAAACTGACTGGGGGACAGAGAAACATGGGGAAACTGACATGGGGGCCGGGGGGCAGAGGAACAGGGGTAACTGACTAGGAGGCAGAGAAACAGGGAAACTGACAAGAGGGGCAGAGAATCAGGGAGACTGACTGGGGGGCAGAGAAATGGGGAAACTGACAAGAGGGGCAGAGAAACAGGGAGACTGACTGGGGGGCAGAGAAATGGGGAAACTGACTCGGGGGGGCAAAGAAACATGGGGAAACTGACTGGGGGCTGTGTGGCAGAGAAACAAGGGGTAACTGACTGGGGTGCAGAGAAACTGTGAAACTGACTGGGGGGGGCAGAGAAATAGGGAAAATAACTGGGGGGGCAAAGAAACTGGGAAAGTGATTGGGGGGGCAGAGAAATGGGGAAACTGACTGGGGGCCAGGGGGCAAAGAAACAGAGGGAAACTGGCTACTGGGGCAGAGGAGTGTGGAAAATGACTAGAGGGGGCAGAGGAATGGGGAAACTGACTAGAGGGGCAGAGATACTGGGAAACTGACTGAGGGGGCAGAGAAATGGGGAAACTGACTAGGGGGCAAGGAAACATGGGGAAACTGATTGGGGGGCCGTGGGGCATATAAACAGGGGGTAATTGACTAGGGGGGCAGAGAAAAAGGGGGAACTGACTGGGGTGTCGAGAAACTGTAATACTGACTTGGGGGGGGCAGAGAAATGGGGAAATTGACTGAAGGGCAAAGAAACAGGGAAACTGACTGGGGGGTCAGAGAAACGGGGAAATTGACTGGGGACAGAGAAACAGAGATAAATGACTAGGGGGCTGAGAAACAGGGGCACAGATTAGGGGGCAGAGAAACAATTGGAAACTGACTAGAGGGGCAGAGAAACAGAGAGAAATGGACTAAGGGGCACCAAAACAAGGGGAAACTGACTAGGGGGCAGAGAAACAAGGGGAAACAGACTGGGGGTAGGAAAGAGGGAGAACAGACTAGGGGGCAAAAAGAATGGAGAACAGACGAGGGCAGAGAAACAGATTGGGGGCTCCCCCCCATTTTGCCCTTCCTTTTTCCTTTGTTCCCTCTTTTTGCCATTTCTTCCCCCTTTTGCCATCAATTGCTAGCTCTGTGGTATCACTGGTATAGCCACATTTCAACTGTACAGCTGTGTGGTATCAGTGGTATAGCCCCATTTCAATTGTAAAGTTGTGTGGTATCACTGGGATAGCTCCATCTCAGTTAGAAGCCATATGGTATCACTGGTGTAGCCCCATTTCAATTGTAAAGCTGTGTGGAATCACTGGTGTAGCCCCATTTCAATTCTAATCTATATGGTATCACTAGTGTAGCCCCATTTCAATTGTAAGCTCTGTGGTGTCACTAGTGTTGCTCCATTACAAATGCAAACTGTATGGTATCACCAGTGTAGCTCCATTTCAATAGTGAGCTCTGTTGTACATTTTTTAAAATATATTTATCCCCTAGGATGCCAGTGAGGTGCCTAATGCAATGCTTTGGTGACCGTTCTGGCATCATAAGGGGTTAAAGCATTCATTATGTCTTTTATTAAGTTGGTACTGATATCTTTACTCATAAGAACAATGCGCAAATCAAGAAAGGATTGTGGAAAGAGTGGGGGTGGGGCAAGCTGTCAGTGGGGCACCAATTAGCCTGAGTTGTGTGAACAAAAATCTACGAGCTTTTGGGCAACAATACAGCTTTTGGCCAACAACACTTGTGGGTCCAAGTACTGATCCAGTTACAGAATAGCTGCAGTACAAAACTGGGTTTCACACTTTTTTGTCCCTATCCGGCTGTTTTACTGGAGGGCATAGAATTGAGCACCTGTTCTCTTTAGTAGGCAACCATCTCCGCTATTAGTTTAGTGAGCTGTATATCCTATTCAAATTAGAGAGGTGTATTTTTTTCTCAATGAGACAGGTAAAGACAAGATACCAGTTTATAAGACCAGCAGAGCAATACAGCATTTTATGGAGCCCATACCTCCCAACATTTCAAATTGCCAAAGAGGGACACTTGTGTTTCAGGGGGTGCTGCTGGGGGTGTGGATGGTGGGCGGGGCATTACCGAGAATTCTTAGGCTATTTCGTGACCTATTGACATCTCCTTGTGTAACCTAATAAATGACATATAACAAGATCAAACTATTTACACAGGCTAATTTATAAACATGTATACTGACATTTAAGCAAATATTAACCCCTTAATGACTGACCGTGCAGGCACGCAGCGGTCACTAAAGGACCACGGAGCTTTTTTTGTTTTTTTTGGACGATCCGAATCAGGGCTCCCCGAACAGCGTGCAGCCACGCGGGGAGCCCTGAAATCCATGACGGTCACAGTACGTCATGGGTTGTTCAGGGTCGTTAAAGGGTCGTTAAAGGGTTAATGTGAGTTTTATTGCTGTAGAACAATGTGATACAGTTATATACACACCTCACAATCTGATCTCCTAAAAAGAGGGACATCAGGGAGGGAGAGAGGGATTTGGGTCTAAAAGAGGGACTGTCCCTCCTAAAGAGGGACACTTGGAAGGTATGGAAGCCTGCAGTGAAATAAAAAAGAGAAACCATCGGTACAGTATGCCAATAAAATATTGTCAATACTGTAACCTTTTTAACTTCTTCAGTGTTGTAGGAGGATCTGAATAATTAGTTTTGTCTTTTTCAACATTGCAGGAGTTAATATGGTTGCAGTGCCCTTAGGTGACATAAGTATGTAATCTGTCACTGCTCAAGTTAATAGGCTTTACAGTCTGTAATCTTATAACTTTTACATTACTTGGGGGGGATATGCTATCTAATGACATTATTTTTAAAAGGATAGTAATGATTCACGATAAAAGCAGCTCCAATTAAATTTCATAGTAGTTGGGCCATGGAGAGTGTTTTTTCAATACTGTTAGAGTTGTAGTTCAAGAGTAATTGAATGATAAAGTATCCCCCTCCCGCCCCTTTTACTGATGTAACACTGCTCACCTCAGAGCAGCAAGACTGTCCAGATGGATCACAGAGAGGGACAATCTTCAGTGAGCATAAGGAAAAACCTGAAAAACCTGTCATGGGGGCAGGGTTTTCCTTATGCTGACAGTAAGAAGATTGTCCCTTGCTGTGAGCGGTTCCAGGACCAGATTCCATATCTGAGGGGAGGTGGCTTACATTAGGTAAAAGGGGCAGGAGGGGGATACTTTATCATTCAATTACTCTTGAATAGGGTGACCACATTTCCATTCCCCCATTCAGGGACACTGTGGTGATGAGAGTACTTCTCTCTAGTTCTAGGGTAGATATGCAGGAGGGGTCAGTATACATCACTGGACATCAGTGCACAAATTGCTCTTTATATGGCACACCACAGAGTTCTAAATATTAAAGGGAGAACTGTCCATTGTCTGCTGCGACATAAAGTGATGCATGTGGCAGGCTACAAGATAATATAGATCACACCCAAAGCCTTAGACTAGCATTACACTACAATAAAATGGCACAGCAGCTCCCAGTGTCAGGATCAAGGCTCAGTTATGTCTCTGGTGCTTACAGCTCTGTCTGGAAGCCATTGTCTTGTAGGCAATGGACAGTTCTATTTCTAGCGTATAGATTTTTATTCAGGGACTTTGTATTGTCCCTGATTGGGGCTGCCCGGGAAATGGGACAGACATATAAATTCCGGGACTGTCACTGGCAATCCAGGACATTTGGTCACCCTACTCTTGAACTACAACTCTGACAGTATTGAAATAACACTTCTCCATGGTCCAAATACTATGAAAATTCATTGGAGCTGCTGTTTTTGTGAAACATTACTATCCCATTAATTGGATTGGTAGCAACTGCATTTGTAGCACTAAAATCAGGAGCGTATCTGAATATTGTGACCACTAAAAGCTAGTGTGATGTGTCCTAACTCACTGGGCCATATGAACAAAAATGAACAAAAGCAAAGTGAAGCAATTTTGGGACACACTAATGGCACTATAGGAAATATCTAAACATCTCATTGATTTAATTTGGCTTTTAACACATTGGATGTTAGAGAGGTCTCCAACAGTGACCTCTGTAGAATTCAAGGGGTTAAAAGCCCCATTTAAACTAGTGGCAGTTTTTATTTGTCCTCAGTGGTGTAGTTTGTTTGGCCCACAATGGCTGCACTTTTGTTGTGTATTTGACCCACTGATTATTGTGAAATAATTGTGAGAGATTGAGGATGGTATAAATGAACAACTGCACATGTTGGGACTGGAGGAACGTAAAGGGACAGTAATACTTCAAAATTACTATCCCTTATATTGAAGCCCTTTAAAAACTGAATTAAATACCACCAGCGGCATCTCTCAAACCTTTATGGTTTGCGAGATAGCCGCTTTTAAACTTCGCTGTCCCCTGCCTCTCCCCTGACGTCAGCGTTCCTGCTGAAGCAGGGGAATCTGTTCATTGAATCAAGCAGAGGCTCTTCAGCAGAGCCAGATCTCGTTATAGATGAAATGGTCCTTAACTAAAACGGTCTTCTACGTGTGCTTGGTAACCAAGCACACGTAGAAGACCGTTTTAGTGAAGGATCTTGTTTTCCATAACAAGATCTCAGCTCTGCTGAAGAGCCTCCGCCGGTCCCGGGACCGGATTTCCCTGCTGCAGCAAGAATGCTGACATCAGGGGAGAGGCAGGGGAGAGCGAAGTTTAAAAGCAGCTATCTCGCAAACCATAAAGGTTTAAGAGATGCCGCTGGTGGCATTTAATTCAGTTTTTAAAGGGCTTCAATATAAGAGATGGTAATTTTGAAGTATTACTATCCCTTTAAAGATATAACACAGTAACACAAAAAAAAACAGATGGCAGCTGCACATATTTGAACTCTCCAGAGGAGTTACTCTCAATGAGGGGCCGAAGGGGCAACGTGTCCCTGAAAGCCCATTAAGATGGAAGACAGCCCTGCCTTCTTCCCTTACTGCTGGGCTGCCCTCCCCTTCCCTCCCTGTTTGGAGGGGAGAGTGTCTAATAGCCCAGGGGCAAGAGAGCTGGTTTGGGGAATGGAGGGTGGAGAAGGGAGTGGAGGGTTTGTGTATATGAACATATTGAAAGTAAAAACACTAATATTATCTTTTTCTTTTTATCTCATAACCGGCTGCTGGTGAGCTGGACATGGGTCCATACTAGTTAACAGCCTGGGGTCCAGCATTCCAGGGGGGTTCCTCCATGGGTAATTAGGTCAAACCCAAATTAATAAAGCTGTGACCTCTTTATTCCCACCATATCCAGTTGTCCGCATGTTTATTTCTTGTGCAAGTTTGACGATTTAGGTTGGTTTTGGAGAAAAGTTGGATGTGATGCATTGCCATCTTATGAGGGGCCAAAGCGGCAGCTTACCCCTGAAGGCCCACTAAGATGGCAAACAGCCCTGCCTTCTTCCCTTGCTGCTGGACTGTGGGCTACCCTCCCCTTCCCTTCCTCCCCTCTTCAGGTTGCACGGAGGCCCTTGAATACAGAGCAGGGTAACACCACAAGGCACTGAGGAGAGAGGAGGGCTTGGGGAGGTGTCGGTTTGGACCAGCAATCACGTGCCGTCATGGTTTGTGTCATCACGGAGGTCAAGGGTAGGCCATGAGTGCCTGTGAGGCACTTACATACCTCATAGAACTTATACATGAAAAGGGGACAAGTTTGATGCTATATCTTATAATCAAACCAGAGCTTGTTAAAGGAAGAGTCAATATATTTTATTTTAAATTAACTCATATATACCTTTCATAATTCCAGGAGATATGGTCAGTAAAAATAATACTGACTGCTCTCAGTTAAAAAGTAACTCTCTTTATTTACAACAATTATTTTAAAATATACTTTATTTAAAAAAAAAAAAAAAAAGGCTTCATTTGCTTTTTATTTTTGATGGTAGACAATTGTATTAATGATGCTGCTACCCTGTATAATTCTAACATAAAACTTTCATTGGCCAATTATAGTGAAGTCACTTTATGTTCAGATACTTCTAGTGAATTATAATCACCCTTAATTCACTTGTAATTCCATAGTTTAGATTGACTCAGGATACAATTTGTTGAATAGGTGATTATGTCATACAATACCAGTCTGTAATATTCAGTAATTTGAAATCCCACTCTTTTGAGTATACAATGTGTTTGTCACACTGCACAAGTGTTTTTTAACTCCTTAAAGAGATAGTAATACTTCGTTTTATCTTTATTTTATTTTGTAGGCATTAAAAAAACATGAAGAACGATATAAGTCTTATATCTCAAACCATTATGGTTTGAGAGATATTCACAAGCAAAGTTTCCCCTCCTGCCCCTTTTACCTAGTGTAAGCCATCTCTTCTCAGATGTGGATCCAGTCCATAGACCAGACAGATAACAGAAGGGGACAATCTTCTTCCTATGAGAACAATGAAAGCCCTGCCCCCTTTGACAAGTTCTTCAGGTTTTTCCCTTATCTTAATTGAAGATTTTCCCTCTCTGCAGTCTACCTGGGCACCTCCCTTCTGAGCTGGCTGAGCAGTGTTACATCAGTAAAAGGGGCGGGAGGGGGATACTTTGTCATTGAATTACTCCTGAACTACAACTCTGACAGAATTGAAATAACACTCTCCAAAGTCCAAATACTATGATGATTAATTAGAGCTGCTTTTATTATGAAACATTACTATCCCTTTAAGTACCTTTACAATACGTCCATTAACAAGGCACAGAGGGGCTATTTTAACCCTTTATGTAGTCACATGTCTACAGGTCACCAGATTTGTGGTATTATTTCAAAAACCTGTCACCGTCAGACTCACAGTGGATCAAACCCTATGTATCTGTGTTAAAGACACAAAGTCAATCACGAACGTCTTGAGTGCTCTTGTTTTAACTCCTTGGGTGCTCTTACAATTAACACCTAGAACGGTTGTATGTCTTCAAACTACGGGATTTATTAGACATTTGAAATGGCATTTTTGTTTCTATAATGTATTTGTCGCACTATAAGAGCTGTTTTAACCCCTTAGGTGATTTTACAATCCATCCATTAGCCAGGCAATGAGGGGTTATTTATAGTGTTGTTTCAAGGTACTCTGCCGATCAGACTCTTAAAATGCCAGGCACCGAACAAAGCTAAGTTGCAGTTTGATAGGATCTAACCTTTTTTTCAGTGTTAGAGACAAAAAGTTAATTCCAGACAGCTTTTTTCAAAACTGGGGATACTCCTTTTCGCCTCTTAAGTGCACTTTCAGTCTATATATTTGCAACCAAAGACCTATTTTAACCCCTTTGATTATAATGTGGTTTCAAGGTCCACTGCCACTCAGAATCTTGATACTCCAAACTCACATAAAAATCTGCATACAAAATGTGAGAGGCTTCTGAGGACAACAACAGCACAATGGCCTGTTCTATGGCTAGTCTCTCTATTGCCATTAGAGAGGAGAAATGTCCATGTACACATTAGACTAATCCCGCCCAAAAGAGCGGACTAGTTCCAAAATGACAGACAAGTCACCTCTGCATGGGAACACCAGCTAACCCCGGCGTACGTTTCAGTCTTGTTGGGCCTCGTCAGGGAGATGCAGCTGGATTCCCTAGGCACTGAGTGCAAAGGGTCCACGTCTGGATTACCCTTCACTCTTAGAGAGACCTCCTAAGAGTATTCAAAATAAGCATACAAAATGTGAGAGGCTTCTGAGGGTGAATAGCAGCACAATGGCCTGTTCTACGGCTAGTCACCGCTTAGAAGCATCACCTTTTAGCTCTCTAGTGCCATTATGGAGGAGAAATTTCCATGTACACATTAGACAAAAGAGCAGTCTCGTTCCAAAATGACAGGCAAGTCCCCGCTGCATGGTTACACCAGCTAACCCCTGACGTACGTTTCAGCCTTGTTGGGCCTCGTCAGGGAGATTAGACTAATAAGCATGCGGAAATGTCTTCTCTGTAATGGCATTAGAGAGCTAAAATGTGATGCTTCTGAGTGGTGACTAGCCGTAGAACAGGCCATTGTGCTGTTGTTCATCCTCAGAAGCCTCTCACGTTTTGTATGCTTATTTTGAATACTCTTAGGGGGTCTCCACAAAAGTGAAGGGTAATCCAGATGTGGACCCCTTGCTCTCAGTGCCTAGGGAATCCAGCTGCACCCTCTTGACGAGGCCCAACAAGGCAGAAATGTACGTCGGGGGTTAGCTGGTATTCCCGTGCAGGGGGAACTTGCCCATCATTTTGGAATTGGACCGTCTTTTTTTGGAGGGATTAGTTTAAAATGTATGTGGACATTTCTTCTCTGTAATGGCATTAGAGAGCTAAAACGTGATGTGTCTGAGCAGTGACTAGCCATAGGACAGGCCATTGTGCTGTTGTTCGTCCTCAGAAGCCATTTTGTATTGTTATTCAGATAAAAATCTGTTTGGTAATTTCGTAAGATCGGAACCCTACGTGTCTGTGTTGAAAATGCAAAATTAACCCCAATCGACTTACATTTCAAAGATGGGGATAATTGTTATCAATTTTATTATGCCTTTAAATGGCATTGTATTTATAAAAACCTTGCAGTGTAAAACCGCATAGTGTACGTCACTGCTTTCATTTGTGTGCTACCTCTATGACATGTTATGCAAGTATACTGCTTGTGGAGTCTTCCTTTTAATCTCTAAAGTTTGTTCTTAGAAATTTCCTGACTCATTACACCAGCCACATCCATGTAGGTCCCTCACGGTATAAAACCTCATTCTATTACTGCTTTTTATATTGTGACAATGCTGATAGAGTTCTTATTACCTATACTGGTATCCTACATACCAGTAGCAGCTCTAATTAATCATCATAATATTTGGGCCTTGGAAAGTGTTATTTCAATTCTGTCAGAGTTGTAGTTTAGGAGTAATTCAATGATAAAGTATCCCCCTCCCACCCCTTTTACTAATGTAACACTGCTCAGCCAGAGCAGAAGGGAGGTGCCTAGGTAGACTGCAGAGAGGGACAATCTTCAATTAAGATAAAGGAAAAACCTGAAAAACTTGTCAAGGGGGGCAGGACTTTCATTGTTCTCATAGGAAGAAGATTGTCCCCTGCTGTTATCTGTCTGGTCTTACAACCAGATTCACATCTGAGAAGAGATGGCTCACACTAGGAAAAAGGGGCAGGAGGGGGAAACTTTGCTTGTGAATATCTCTTAAACCATAAAGGTTTGAGAGATAAGACTTTTATCGTTCTTCATGTTTTTTTAATGCCTACAAAATAAAATAAAGATAAAACGAAGTATTACTATCCCTTTAAACCGCATTCTAAGGTTGCCAATGAACTTTTACTTCGATAGTTATTTTCAGGGTGCTAGAGAATTATTCATTATAACTGTGTTGTATCACCTTGCGTGATTAAAACTGTAGTAGCAGAAAACACTTTTAACACTTTGAGTGCAAAAGCAGGGTGTGCATTGCACACCCATCTGGCACTCAAAAAAGGTAACATAATGGACTTTGACTAGCATATTGCTAGACGAGGTGGGTTGTGAAGTTCTACTCAGTACTAAAGCACTTGGGGCCCACAGGGAGATATTGACAGAAGCTTCAGAATTCCGGGAGGCAGGACAGAAAGCCAAAATTCAGAACTGTCCTGGAATCGGACTACAGCCTATGCACTTATAGTTTGTTTTCTAATAAACATACCAAGGAGCACACTTGCTCCTAGAAAGACCAGGGATAGGAGGTGGGAGGATAATGTTAGCAAGGGGACATCCTGCAGAACACTGCGTTACAGCTTGTGCTACAGCCAGTGGAACAGATGATGTCATCAGAGAATTTTTAAAAGCCTGTATCTAAAGAAGTATTGCAATTTTTTAAATAAATTAATTAATCAAACAAACTATAGGCAGTTTTATGAGATACATCAGTTGAGGTAAAGTGTTTCAAGGGTAAAAGTTCCATTGTAATGGAGTTCCCCTGAAAGTTTGTTGTATAGGTCTTGAATATATTTGCAAATTGTAATCTTATCCCCACCTTATATGACACTTTTTTAGTTTAAACAAACCCAATTGCTATTATCAATTTGGTTGCCCAAAACTATACTCCATATCTCAGATCAGTGATTCTCAATGATACACCAACTATCATGTTTTCAGGATTTCCTAGGTTGATCACATATAGGTAATCAGTGGCTCAGTCATTTTGATTGATTTACCTATGACCTAGTAGTGTGTCCCATAGTCTGGAGCTAGGAATCATTGTTCTAGGTAATGTCTTACCAAAGATGTATAGAAAGGTAGAATTATATTTTCATGTTATGCATCAATGTTCCTTTTTATGGAAAATCCAGCTGGCAGTGACAGTGTTGTGAAGTCTCTTGTCAGTATTACTCTTCAAGCAGTTTTCCATTCACTGCCTACTTAGCATGTTTGTTTCTGCAATCCAAATGCATAATTTCACATCCTATATAATAATTCGCTAGGATGTTTGTCAGAAGCCGTCATGCGCAGTAGAGACTGCCCGAACGCACAGAATGCTGGGAGCACAGAATGCTGAGAGTTCTGTGCTGGGAGCACAGAATGCTGAGAGTTCTGTGCTGGGAGCACAGAATGCTGGGAGCAAAGAATGCTGGGAGTTCTGTGCTGGGAGCATTTTGTGCTTTCGCGCAGTCTCTACAGTGCATGACTGCGCCGGCGGCAGGACACAGAGCAGGACCGGCTTCTTAACCCTTTGAGTGCCAGAGGGGTATGCAACGCATTGCTTTGCAATGCGTTGTGTACTCCTCTGACACTCAAAGGGTTAACATCACCTGGACCTTGGCCCGTGTGCACGGCCTTTTACACTAGTTTGTCTATATTCAGCCATATCTACCATTTATCTGCCCATCCACATACCTCCCAAGTGTCCCTCTTTAGGAGGGACAGTCCCTCTTTTAGATCCAAATCCATCTGTCCCTCTTTCCCACCCTGATGTCCCTCTTTTTAGGAGATCAGACTGTGTGGGGTGTATATAAGTGCATCATATTGCTCTACAGCAATACAACTCACATTAATGTTTGTATAAATGTCAGTATATGTGTTTATACATTAGTCTGTGTAAATAAAATACTTTGGTCTTGTTATAAGTCAATTATTAGATAACACAATGAGGTGTCAATAGGTCATGAAATAGCCTAAAAGTTCACAGTAATGCCCTGCCCACCAGCCACGCCCCCAGCAACACCACTGAAAACACAAGTGTCCCTCTTTGGCAATTTGAAATGTTGGGAAGTATGTATCCATTCAGTTTATAAACGTTTTCCTACGAGAAGAAAACATCCTGCTCTGTTTATGTTTCCTTAAATAATTTGGTGTCATCGTTCCTTTCAATGCCCACTTCACTAATAAACAGATGATTTTGTGCCTCTCTCTACTGAGCATGACGGCTTCTGACAAACATCTTAGCAAATTATTATATAGGATGTTAGGTGTGCCCCAGTAATTCCAGACTAAGTGTTAGGGGTTCCTTGAGCAAAAAAAGATTGAGAACCACTGTTATAGCTATACTTATGCCAGTCCAGGTTTTGGTAACACACCAAAGAAAAAAACACATATTTAAAATTGCTGGAGTGCAGCCAGTTTTCACCAAAATAGCTAAAAGCACATACACAAAGTATTGGTGCACATCCATATTTTCATCACCATTAACTATTTACCCTGTGGCATTGTGCCTGCATATCACTACTATATTAAAGATGAGGATTTAGTCACATCACATGTCCATAGAATGCTAAGCTTGCCACCAACGCCAAGGTACCTCATTTTTGGCAAGCTATACCTATGGCCATACAATGGTTTATGTACATGGTAATCAGGTCATCAATCCACAGTAGCGTTTTGTGAGCTTATGTTTGTGTATGTATCTAACTGTCTGTCAGTAGGAGGGAGTCTTCCTCCGATGCAGTCTTTTGCTTATAGTTTTGTATTCTGTGTGTGACTAAGTCACAAGCAGCTCCCTACAGTTTGCTTGTAACAGTCATATGAAGTATGGGAGGTTAGTGCATTAGAAACGTTTCAGCTCCAATAATGGCTTAATAATTATACTTAATTTATGCATTCCCCTTTTGTTAGATGTTTCTTAGGGGGGATGCATCTATGCTTAATGCTTATAGCTAAGCTAGGTGTGTTTACTTAATTTTTATCTGGGCATCCATAGAGTTTAATGTTATTGGAGATCCTACCCATAAGACGTAAATACCACTGTCTTTGCACCACAGTGTGGATCATCTGTGACTTGTAAAGCGAGCGGTCACTTCTGGAACTACTGAGAGCTTCAGCATGCAGGACGTAGGTAGAAGGACTAAGGAATCTCCTGCTGTTAAAAATATGTGTGGGGGTTTAGCTTTTTTATCCCGCTGACTTCTGTAAGCGGGACTGCTAAGCAAAACTTAGTAAAATGTCATATTGTAAACTAGTTGAAAAGCCAGTGTACACGGGCCACAGTGCCAGGCAGCAACGGCCGGGGTGCAGTCATGCACAGTAGAGACTGCCCGCGCCGTGGCTGATAACGGAGCGGGGCTGTCTGAATTCAGACCGTGGTCCTCGCTGCACACCTTCAGTGCACAGAGAGGACTACGGTCTGAATTCGGAGCGCCCCGCTCCGTTATCAGCCGCGGCACGGGCAATCTGTACAGCGTATGACTGCAGTGCACTCAGCCATCTGTACTGCGCATGACAGCTTCTGACAAACATACATTAGTGAATTATTATATAGGATTATCAAAACTGTATATCCTGTGTCAGCTGTATGCATGTTTGCATGTGAATTTGAATCTTAAAGGACCTACTTTCATGTCTACAACTGAACAATTTATTGAGTCAATACATACAGTGTTTGAAGTGGTATTCGCTTTCATATAAAATATGTTGAATAATACGGTTATTAATCCAGTTGCATATGCATAACTCTTTTGGGGAGAGAAGATTTTAAGTTGTATGTGAGGCATCTGGACTTTGATTCTTGTATGCTTAGAGTGTCTGCTAAGAGGAAAACAGCTTCAAGGACAGATATATATGACAGAGAGGTAACTGGATTGCCCGAGTTGATGCTCACTGAATGTGAGAGGCTCCAAGGGTATGAGCTGTATATACCCTGGTTTTGTGCGTGGCTCAAGAGTTACTAAAATATTGTCCACCAGTCTGTCCTGAGACAGTGATGTTGTTGGAAGGGCAGAAGAAGAAGTTTAACTTGTTAGGCTTTAATGAGAAACAGCAGAAAGCTGCAGCCCAAGTGGGCTGGATATTGTTTCAAGAGTTTGCACCCTGGGTAGGATATTTATCCTATACATCCTTATCAGTTTGAGGGCAGGCTCGTTCCTAATTGAGCATCTCTGACTATCTCTTTGGATATTGTTTCAAGCAATAGTGAGATCACAACAGAAAGAGTTGGAACTGCAAGTGTAGATGCTTACTGACCAATATAAGGTAGCAATGTGGCTGCAGATTGGGTTGAATGCATTGGAGAGAAATGTGTGGTGACGGCTGTGAGGGTGATAAATGGGCACCGATGATGTCACAGAGATTCAAAGGTGATTGTAGCAAAGATGACACCTTTTGTATAGATTTGGAATCCTGTAGATGCATGGGAAGATTCAGAGGGGTAAGATGTTTTTTCACAGACATCATGAGATGAGAGAGAGGATTTTGGAGAAGGTTGAGTACATTGCTTTGATGGGACAGAGGAATAGAGTTAATGTTCACCGTCAGAGTTGACAGATCTAGCAAATTTGTATAGACCGAAAAGTATGGTTACATACTGAGACTATTGGATGAGGGAGCACTTTGTTTGTGATTCATCAACCCAGGCAGGTGATGAGAGAAGCAATGGAATTTGTGGTGATAGTTGCAAGGAGGATGAATGGCCGCCGATGCTGTCACAGATACGCAAAGGTGATTTTAGCAAAGATGAGGCCTTTTGTGAAGATTTGGAATCCTATAGATGCATGGGATCATTCAGAAGGGGAAGATATATTTTTCACCGACATCAAGAGACAAGAGAGAGGATTTTGGAGAAGGGCTAGTACATTGCCTTGAAGGGGAAGAGGAAGAGAGGGAATGTTTACAGTCAGAGTTGATAGATCTTATATAGACAGAAAAGCATGACTACTGAGACTGTTGGATGAGGGAGGACACAGCTTGTTCTTGCTTCATCAGCTTAGGCAGGTGATGAGAGAAGTAATGGAATGTGTGGTTGAGATGCAAATCTTAAAGGGTGAGCTATGATAGTGTTTACAGCTAGTATGGGAGCTAAATTGTTAAAGCCTGCCTCTTTTATAATAGGAGCTCCATGGAGCAATGTGGATAGACTTATAGATCATATGACCATAGATAAACAACCTACTTCTGTGTTCTTAAAGAACTGGAAAAAGTTAAAGCCAAATCACCAGAATGCTACTCAGTAAGGGGGGGAGTCATGAAGGAGCACAGTAATGACAGACTCACATATGATGGGAGGAGGAGACAGGAAGGAGGACAGAACAGTCCTGACAACCCCTCTGTTAGTGGGAGATGCCACTACCCCCACCCAGAATGTATCCTAGGGAGGAGTTAGAGATGATCAAGGGGGGTGACTTTGCCCACCAGATCAGGAAGGGGGAGAACACATGGGCTACTGGATAGGAGCTGCTCCAACCCTAGTTACAGATAGGTAGGTCCCTCATTCCCACAGGGAAAGTTAAGAGCCACCCAACAAATGTGCCTGGCCTACACATAAGTGCTGGACAACCAACATCAACCCATCAATCCCCAGAAGAACAAGTGGTTTGCAAATCAACCTCAAACAATCCGTGGCACCATACCCTGTCACAGCTGGGGTTAATACATACGAACATATATGTCCACACAACACATGCCAATCGCTAAACAACCCAAGCCATCCTGTACAAGATCACTAGCCAAAGGAGAGCCAACATGCACCGGCATCAGCCAATGTCACACACGGATCTGACGGGTAAACAGCAATTACACCAAACATATCCAAACAACAATAGCCACACCAGTAACACTGGTCCCTCCATTCCAGATGACCACGCCTGGACAACACCCCACCACTGTCTTAAAGGGATATCTCATCATCCTGAAACGTGGCGTGTTTACGGTAAGACCATTCAGAGAGCAATTACGAGCATTATGTTTCCATTGCACTACCTGTGAAGACATCAGAGAAGGAGGCATTCAAGGGCTATGGAGCCCCAGGAACCCCCAAGCACACCTGCACATCTTCTGCCTGTTGCAACCTCAGATGCTCCATCTAGCTCCTCACACATGTCCCAAATCCACAGACACCTGCACAGGACCAATGAGGCTCACATCAGGACCAGCAACTCTACTGAATGCACCTTTGGCCTCCTTAAAACAAGATTCCGCTGCCTGGATAACTACAATACGCTCCAGGCAAAGTCTGCAATATCATACTAGCGTGTGCCATACTTCACATTATTGCATTTGGCACACCCCATTATGGAGGTGCCTGTTCCCCAGCCTGAGGGTGAGAAGACCCTGAGAGGGGCGAAGACATGAGACAGGCTCATCGGGACTTCTTTACTTGAGAATATAAACATGAATCAAACAAAGTGCATGTATAACCATATTTAGGCATGGGGAATGTGTAGGAACACACTCACACAATACATACTGATATGTTTCATTCCATAGGATGACTGAGACTCACATGAACCTCGAGCCTTCAACATCACAATGACATTGCTAGCATAACATAGCACTGTAATGAACACATGCAGCTGATATGCCATGTTTAGGTCTAATGGAGGCTGTGAATTAAACTGACATCTGGAATTCCATTTGGGCATGATGACATTGTCACTTCACTATTCCCCCTGCAAACACTGCTACACCTGATTGCCTATGTTCACCATTTTCCTGACGTAATACATACAGCAAATAATCAGGTTTAGAGTTAAACATATACATATTAAGTATATATCCCTTAGAGCATTAGAGAGGTATTCAGTGCATTGAAATCCAAAGCTTTGGATACCCCTCTGGTGTTCCAAGAAGTAGTAGAGGTATTAAGAAAACAATAGATTTGTGATGCCTAATTTAGCTGAATAGGGATGGATGCTCTGTGTAAAGGTGTTGGGTACTGCATAGGAGTAACTAATTGAAAGGGAGGTTGACAGGCCGAGCATGCTGACCTGCGTGTGCAGAACAATGACAATGGGCAAGCACCGGATACCAGCTTCTGCTTCATGGGGGTTAGTTAATTTACTAGGTTATATATTGCTATGATGTCCCATTCACATATTCATATGGCTGGTGACAGTCATGATATGCACCTCCTCATGACAGTGGAACTGGGAAGGAACCCATCATGAAGATAGTTCAACAGTGAAGTCTGACCAACTCTTCCGTCAGAACAACAGGTGGATCTTGCATATGTTCAGCCAGCCTGGAGTTTGGAACGCAAGAAGCTTAAACAATGCATATACATGTGATGCATTGAGTGCCCCACTGGCGTCCCAGGAGTCCCCTAAGACTCCTTCACCACCTACAAGCACACCCCTGATGAAGGATATGTTTGTGTTCCAGACACTGTGAGATTTGTATTTGCACAGTGCGACCCTTGTGCCACATGCCTTACATGATCTTATGTAAAGGAGGTGTACCTTTGTGTTGGAGTGCTACTGTCCCTGTGTGGTAACAGTGATCCTGTGTGTGACCAGACTTAGACAGTGAAATGTCTACCATCAGCTGCTGATGAACTTCAATTCACATCATACCCCAGACAACACATTCCAGATTTTTGCTTGGCTGGGTGTATTATGAGTTGAAATTGGGCAACAGTGGATGTGCTGTGTTTGGTTACCACTGCTCAAACATTTCCTACCAAGTCAAATGTGCAAGAGTTGTGTTCAGTGCCACTGACCTTGTAAGACAACTGAAGGAATCACAGACATGATTGGAATCAAGAAGTGCATTTTATTTAGGGAAAACATGACACATGGGGCTTTTTTATTTTTTGTGGGGGGGGGGTTTGGAAGGGGGTGCAGATGCCCTCACCGACTGTCTGGTGACTCCTGTGGGTCTTGGGGTTGTTGTGAGTGTCACACTTGAGGGGGTGATTTTTGCCCTGTTGAGCTTTCTCCAACAGCAGTCTCTGGATGTTATTTTGCTTTAGCATTTCAATGAGAACAAGTCACTGAGTCCACTCCCAATATGGTGTATTTCTGTGTGTGGGAGGGCTTGCTGGGATTCAATACCATTGACAGTGAGTACAGTTCTCTTCATGACCCTGATGTAGTGTATTTGTCCTGTGTCAACCCTTTGAGTGTCAGAGAGGTACCCAACACATTGTATAGCAATGCATTTGTGTATCCCTCTAGCATTCAGAGGGTTAAGTGCTGACCTTCCCATGGCTACATGTGTAACATTGTTGAAGAACATAAGAGATATTTGTATTACAACGTGATGGCAATCATTGTTTGTGTGAGGTAGGTATGTTTGATCAACGCAGCACCAAAGGAGTTAAACTTGTACTTGGAAATGATTTGGCCTGCTTACCCCATTACATTTCGCTTTGGGATCTACAACATTATCTCCTTGTTTGAACCATATCAGCAATAGGTTAATCAAGTTGGGCAGCTCAAGGCTGACACTGTGTTATGCCACACTAGCTAAGAAACTTTGGCCTCAATACTATTGGCCCCATCGGCCAAAAAAAAACAGCCAAAGGTATTTTTTCAAGCACAGTAAACCATGCAATTACCTGTGTTATGAAAAAATACCGTATTAAAAAAACACACCTCAGGCGATAAATCTGCTTGTGTTTTCGTCCATTGCCAAATAAAAAAAAAGCTGAAATATGTCATTCAATTCCATGAGTTAGGCACTAAGATCTGTTAAGGAACCCACTTTATTGTGTGAAAATCTGCACCTAGTTTTTCATGGCGCAGAGAGCCTTAACACACCTCTAAGGTGCCGACGAAGGAATTGAAAGTTAAAAAACCTAAGTGACCAGTGGATATATTGATATAAGGCCCTAAGCCCCATATCAATACATCCAAAGTACTCAAAAAATGTGTCAAATGTTAGTGAATGCCAGTGGAATATGCTTACCCTACTTGCACTCGCAGCCATTGACAATAAGTCAAATTGAGTCTTCAGCACCCTGTCCACTGTCCGTCTTCTTCAATCTTTTCTCTTTTTTCATCCCCCCCCAGAAGCTGATTGGCTGGGAGGTGCATAATCACACATCACATACATTTGGGAGCTGAAATCCATTTTGAACAGAGACTGGACATATAAAAAGCCCCTCATTCACACTCGGGCAATGGCACTGAAGGTATGGGGGGGGTCTGTGCCACTGCCGCCAGCAGAGGCGACAGTAGCAGACATATCTGTGTGCATTAGAAGGCCTTCTACTTCTTGAAAACAAAATATGACTTAATTATTTTACAACGGAATGGCTGAATATTAGTATTAAAAGATATGCCACACTGCATTTAACCCTCTGAAAGCCGGAGTGGCAACCCTCCTGCACTCAAAGGGTTAAGTCAGGCATATCTTGGGGGCAATTTTATTTTTTATGACTTGTATTGATGCTTTATTTTATTTTACAGACAATAAGAAAAAGATGAGAAGAAAGAAGATTACAGAAAAAAGAAGAGAAAAGATTGAAGAAGATGGACAGTGGATGACGGGTTAGTGTTACACAGATCTGGGTGTTAGTCTAGTGTTACTGGTAGTATTGTTGCACTTCACGTTAGTGGTAGTGTAGGGTTAGTGTTTGGTAGGGTGACTGTGGGCTCGATTTAAAGGCAGCCGTTAGTAAAAAAAATCACTAACGGGTGCGTTAAGAGTCATGTTGCAATTCAAAGATCCGTCTAAAGAACAGCTAACGGCAGTTGCAGAATCCTTACGGCCGATACACTTACGTGCATTCAGACGCATGGAACAACATACCCCAGAGCTATTCAAAGGCTTGCGGTACTGATAACGGCTGAAAAAAAGACACACCTAACGGCTAAAAGTTAAGACCCACTTTTCTCACACGTTAGACACTTAACGGGCAAAACAAAACACCCGTTACATAGGAAAATACACAAAAGGCTTACCGTACAACCATGTAAATGGGAAAATTAACCCGTGCAATGCCAAAACAACACAAAAACATGCACACACAGCACAAATCACTCCACACACAACAACAACCAACACCACAGGGACAACGACACACAAAAAAACACCAGCACAACATGGCACGGAACAATGGGGGTTATCACACAAAGCGGACACCTGCAAATAGAAGCTCACCTGGGCAACATCAACACGCGACCTGCACCCCACAACTGCACACCCGCAAATGGCACACACAGAACAAGCACAACACACCACATCTTATAACACACTGTAACGGTTTTAAAGACACTCAGACCAGTATGTGAAATAAAAACACAATTTATTTAGAGTAAGGTAATGCAAAGGTCTGCCCTCTAGTGGCGGTTGATAATACAACAGCAGTGTAGACTGATAGGTACAAGTGTAAATGCACAAACGTATTACATGTACAAATACTCAGCAGTAGAATGGGATATAACCACAGAGGGTTAAGTCCTTGATAACAGTCAGTCTCAAATGTGGATGTTTGGCACGCCCTGGGTGTTATAAGGCTGTGCTGGAGACAAAGTTCACCATATACTGGATACAGGACTGCCTCGCCAAGGTGTTCAGTAAAAAGCAGAACAGGAATCCAACTAGCCCCCTCTGGTGTACCTACTGGAACTGCTTCTGCTAGTGCAAGTGAAAATAGCCCCCACGGGCGTAACTGGAACCGGCCTGCAATGCAAGAGCTGCTAAGCCTCCTCAGACTTAACCGGATACTGGAATTTGACGTGCAAGAGCCAATAGCCCCACGTGCGTTGTTACCGGATTTGCTAGCGCTGAAGCCTTTGCCTGCCACCACTCTGTATAACGGATATCGCCTAGCAATACAATGAGAAAGAGCCTTAGGCGCCCAACCGGCCCAACAGACGTGAATACTCTGCAAAGGAAGTATAGAGTTGCCGACGGTAAGCGGCCAACTCAGCAGGAGTATCACCGAGAACGAGGCTCGTACTGGAGTGAGAGAGTGAGACCAAGGCAGCACTGCTAGGGTTAAAAGGCACGTTTACTCGAGGCTTTCAGCGAATAGCAAGGCTCTGCAGTATGAGGGAGGCGTACTGAAACACACACACAGCTCTGCACGGGTAGATACACTGCACTGATCGGGGTAACACCAGGCAAGGTAGTCACACAAAGACTGGAACAGCAGATAATAATGTCGCGGCAGCGACAACTGGAACTCAGGTCACTGGAACAAGCTGGAAGTCGATCTTCGGAGCAGGAAGTCAGCCAGGCCGGGTCGGAGCACGTAGGAGGTAGTCATACAAGCCGGGTCATACACAAGCAGGAACGTCAGCCAAACCGGGTCAGGATCCAAGGGTGGTAGTCAGACGGGCCGGATCATACACAAACAGGAACACTGGAGAATAGTCAGGACAAGCCGATTCGGTACACAGGAATCCAGAACACAGGAACACAGCAACAGTACTACTGGCTCAGAAACACCACGAAAGGGCATCTGACAGGTGTCTGGGCCAGGCATAAAAAGGTCACCAGGGGCGGGCCAAACTGGCTCAGCAAATCAGAGCTAACCACAGGCAAGAGTGACACGAATCACAGGCACTGTGATAGTACCCCCCTCTCAAAGACCCCCTCTCCCAGCCGGAGGTCTGGGTTTCAAAGGATATATAGAGTGAAAGCTGCGTACCAATCTAGGCGCATGGAGGTCCCCTTGATTAACCCAAGAACGATCCTCAGGACCATAGCCCTTCCAATGGACCAAATATTGCAGCTTTCCTCTAAATCTCCTAGAATCAATAATACTCTGGACCTCATACTCCTCTTGGCCCTGGACGTCCACCGGCCCAGGAATCACTGGCGTAGTAGTATAACGATTACACACCAAGGGTTTCAGAAGCGACACATGGAACACCTTGTGAATGTGCATTGAGGGTGGAAGTTCCAGTGCATAAGAAACCGGATTAATCTTGCGGATAATCTTAAAGGGACCAATGAACCGGGGAGCCAGTTTGTTGGAGGGCACTTGTAAATTGAGGTTTCTGGATGACAGCCATACCCTGTCCCCAACTTGAAATGAGACCGCTGGGAGACGTCTGCGATTAGCGTGCCGCTGATGACGCCTAAATGACTGATTGAGGGACCTCTGAACCTGTGCCCAAGTGGAACGAAGCTGCGCCAAATGCTCGTCCAGAGCAGGAATCTGCTGCGCCTGAAATGAGTCCGGGAGCAGACAAGACTGGAACCCATAGTTAACGAGAAATGGAGAGCTCCCGGACAATGAATTAACCGCACAGTTTCTGGCAAACTCTGCCCATGGCAACAGGTCAGCCCAATTATCATGATGATCGGTGACAAAGCAACGCAGGAACTGCTCCAGTCCCTGATTGGCACGCTCAGCGGCCCCATTAGTCTGGGGATGGTAGGCGGAGGAAAAGGACAATTGGATGCCCATCTGGCCACAAAATGCCCTCCAAAACCTAGATACGAACTGGCTCCCATGATCGGAGACAATCACTCTGGGTACTCCATGCAGGCGGAACACCTCTCTGGCAAAGACTACAGCCAATTCCTGGGCCGATGGAAGGCCAGCCAGAGGCACAAAATGTGCCATCTTAGAAAATCTATCGACCACCATAAGAATAAACGTATAACCCCTAGAGGCAGGTAATTCTCCCAAGAAGTCGATGGATATGTGAGACCAAGGACGGTTTCCGTTGGGCACTGGTTGGAGTAAGCCCACGGGGAGATGCCTAGGGGTCTTGGCACGGGCACAGGTGGTACAGGCTGCTGTAAAAGCGGCGCAATCGGCTCTCATAGCGGGCCACCAAAATAATTGCGAAAGGGACCATACAAGTTGGTCCCTACCGATATGCCCAGCTGCTTTAGAAGCATGATAAGTTTCCAACAAACGGACACGGAATGGCTCTTCCACGAAACACTTCCCTACTGGGGTCTCAGGGCGTGCCCTAGATTGTGATGCCAATATCTCCTCCACCAGAGGCGAGGTTATGGTGGTACGAATAGTGGCCAGAATGCGATCTGGCTGAATGATAGGTACAGGTTCCTCCTCCCTCTCAGTGTCAGAAGCGAACTGACGAGACAACGCATCAGCCTTAATATTCTTAGAGCCAGGAAGGTAAGACACTAGGAAATTGAATCGAGACAAAAAAAGTGCCCACCTAGCTTGTCGAGAGGACAGTCTTTTGGCTTCGGAGAGATAAGTTAAATTGTTATGGTCAGTAAGGATAAGTACCGGAGTCTGAGTACCTTCCAAAAGGTGACGCCACTCCTTCAATGCTAGGATAATGGCCAACAGTTCCCTGTCGCCAATCTCATAATGGCTCTGAGCACTAGACAATTTCTTGGAGAAAAAGCCGCAAGGCCTCAAGGCGCCACCTCCCACAGGACGTTGGGAGAGTACTGCCCCAACCCCAACCTCTGAAGCGTCAACCTCCAAAGTAAATGGCAGGGAGGGATTAGGGTGGGACAGCACTGGTGCAGATGCAAAGGCAGATTTCAGGGTAACAAACACGTTTTCAGCTGCCTCGGACCACTGAGAGGGAGAAGCGCCTTTATGAGTCAAATCTGACAAAGGTTTTACAATCGTGGAAAAGTTCTGGATGAACTTCCTATAATAGTTAGCAAAACCTAAGAATCGTTGGATGGCCTTTAACCCTTTAGGACGAGGCCATTGCAAGACTGCTGCCAACTTCTCCTGATCCATGGCAATGCCATTTTTGGAGATTACGAACCCCAGGAATGGTACTTGAGATGTATGGAATTCTCACTTTTCTAGTTTACAGAATAGCTTGTGCTTACGAAGTCGGAGCAAGACTTCTGAAACATCCTTAATATGTTGGGAGAGGTTGGCAGAGTGAATTAATATATCATCTAGATATACGACCACACAGGACTGGAGCAGGTCTCGTAAAATATCATTAATAAATTCCTGAAACACTGCAGGTGCATTGCATAAGCCGAATGGCATCACCAGATATTCATAATGCCCTGTTCTGGTATTAAACGCCGTTTTCCACTCGTCACCTTCTTTAATTCTGACCAGATTATAGGCGGCTCGCAAGTCAAGTGTAGTAAAGATCGAAGAGCCCTTTAATCTGTCAAACAATTCTGTAATAAGTGGAATAGGATAGGCGTTCTTAGGCATTAGTTTATTCAGCCCTCGATAGTCAATGCATGGCCTGAGTTCACCACTTTTCTTCTTCACAAAGAAAAATCCGGCACCCGCCAGGGAAGTAGATTTACGAATGATGCCCCTCTCAAGGGCATCAGCAATATAGTCCTCCATAGCTTTATTCTCCTCACAAGACAGTGGGTAAGTGCGTCCCCTGGGGGGCACCGCACCCGGAGGCAAATCAATGGCACAATCATATGGCCTATGCTCAGGTAATGCGCTTGCCTCTCCTTTGCTAAATACGTCACTGAATTGCCCATATTCGGTTGGCACAGCCGGAGAGGTACACATAATCTTGACAAGTAAAGAGAGACAATTCTTGTTACAGTATTCAGACCAGGAGTTAACCTCACATCTCTGCCAGTCAAATTGAGGATTCTGTACCTGTAGCCATGGGAACCCCAAAATAACTGGAATTGTCTCAAACGTAATGAATGCAGGCTCCAGGGGTCTGCCATCAATGGCCTCAATTGCCACAGGAGAGTCCTTTTTACATAATGGAATGCCTTGCAAGTCGGCAAAGGACTGGTCCATGAAGTAGCCGGCTGCCCCGGAGTCCACCAATGCCAGGACCTCGATTACCTTGTCCGCCCAAGCGAATACCACCTGGATGGTGGGTTTAGTGGTGCTAGGATCTAGGGACTGTTCTACACCACCTAGGGCCTGTCCCCCAAGGTACCCTAGGTGCGTTCGTTTCCCGGCCTCACTGGACAATTGCGTAAAAGGTGCCCTGGTTTGCCACAATATAGGCATAGACCTTGCCTCCTACGATACAATCTCTCTTCCTTAGAGAGCCTAGTGAACCCTAACTGCATAGGTTCAGAACTATCGGCTGATCGTTCAGGAAGAACGGGTGGTGTGGGTGGGTTAAGGAAACTGGTCTGGCCATAGTTTTTTGCTTTAGCCCTTTTAGCCAACCGTCTCTCTCAGATGCGGGAGTCTATTAGCATGACATAATCGATGTACTCATCCAGATCGCTGGGTACATCACGAGCGGCTATCTCATCCTTAATTTGTTCGGAGAGACCCTGGGTAAAGGCAGTCAGTAAGGCCTCATCCTTCCAGCCCACCTCTGCTGCCAAGGTCCGGAACTCGATAGCATAATCGCCCAGTGTGCGTTCGCCCTTCTGAATTTCCATCAGCCTTTTGGCAGCAGAGGCAGCCCTGCTAGGAACCTCAAACACTCGTCTGAACTTCATCACGAATTCTCTAAAGTTCAGTGTGCAGGGTCTGACATTCTCCCACAACGGATTCGCCCATGCCAACGCCTTGCCCGTCAACAGAGATATCATAAAACCGACCTTACTACGGTCGTTAGGAAATGCCTGGGGTGCCAATTCCAAAAATATCTCCAGTTGATTAATGAATCCCCTGCAAAGGGAGGGTTCGCCATCATATCTTAATGGTAACGGCGCCGCTGCCGTTAATCCACTCGAGTTAGCTGAGGGAACTATAGGCGGATTCTCCGGTGTCAGGACTGGGGTGACCACCAGATTAGGACTAGGCTTGTCCAAATGTACTGTACGTTCGAGTAACGTCTGTAGAGCCAGTGCCAATTGGTCCATGCGCTGCTCATGGACATCCATTCTCCAATGGATGTTCTGTGTATTACTTTCACCCTTACCGTCTGAGGTCATGGCCCTTTCGTACTGTAACGGTTTTAAAGACACTCAGACCAGTATGTGAAATAAAAACACAATTTATTTAGAGTAAGGTAATGCAAAGGTCCGCCCTCTAGTGGCGGTGGATAATACATCAGCAGTGTAGACTGATAGGTACAAGTGTAAATGCACAAACGTATTACATGTACAAATACTCAGCAGTAGAATGGGATATAACCACAGAGGGTTAAGTCCTTGATAACAGTCAGTCTCAAATGTGGATGTTTGGCACGCCCTGGGTGTTATAAGGCTGTGCTGGAGACAAAGTTCACCATATACTGGATACAGGACTGCCTCGCCAAGGTGTTCAGTAAAAAGCAGAACAGGAATCCAACTAGCCCCCTCGGGCGTACCTACTGGAACTGCTTCTGCAAGTGAAAATAGCCCCCACGGGCGTAACTGGAACCGGCCTGCAATGCAAGAGCTGCTAAGCCTCCTCAGACTTAACCGGATACTGGAATTTGACGTGCAAGAGCCAATAGCCCCACGTGCGTTGTTACCGGATTTGCTAGCGCTGAAGCCTTTGCCTGCCACCACGCTGTATAACGGATATCGCCCAGCAATACAATGAGAATGAGCCTTAGGCGCCCAACCGGCCCAACAGACGTGAATACTCTGCAAAGGAAGTATAGAGTTGCCGACGGTAAGCGGCCAACTCAGCAGGAGTATCACCGAGAACGAGGCTCGTACTGGAGTAGAGAGAGTGAGACCAAGGCAGCACTGCTAGGGTTAAAAGGCACGTTTACTCGAGGCTTTCAGCAAACAGCAAGGCTCTGCAGTATGAGGGAGGCGTACTGAAACACACACACAGCTCTGCACGGGTAGATACACTGCACTGATCGGGGTAACACCAGGCAAGGTAGTCACACAAAGACTGTAACAGCAGATAATAATGTCGCGGCGGCGACAACTGGAACGCAGGTCACTGGAACAAGCTGGAAGTCGATCTTCGGAGCAGGAAGTCAGCCAGGCCGGGTCGGAGCACGTAGGAGGTAGTCATACAAGCCGGGTCATACACAAGCAGGAACGTCAGCCAAACCGGGTCAGGATCCAAAGGTGGTAGTCAGACGGGCCGGATCATACACAAACAGGAACACTGGAGAATAGTCAGGACAAGCCGATTCGGTACACAGGAATCCAGAACACAGGAACACAGCAACAGTACTACTGGCTCAGAAACACCACGAAAGGGCATCTGACAGGTGGGCGGGCCAAACTGGCTCAGCAAATCAGAGCTAACCACAGGCAAGAGTGACACGAATCACAGGCACTGTGATACACACACACACCTGCAAACACTTACCTGGACAAAAACAACTCACCATTGGTCAGCACTCACCTCATCACCACACCTACACAACGCCCTAGCAAGTACTTAAAGGGACAACTCAACACACTCACTTGTGGCTTGTTTTCCACTCAGGGAGGGAGAGAGAGAGAGAGAGAGATAGATAGATAGATAGATAGATAGATAGATAGAGAGAGAGAGAGATAGATAGATAGAGACAGATAGAGACAGATAGAGAGAGCAAACAGTATGTTGGGTTACATATTGTTGCGAAGACTGCGGAGAAGGCGTGCAAGGGAGAGAGCTAGGGAACATCAGCAACCTCCAAGCACGCCTCATGAACAGCCTTCACCTGTTGCAAGTGAGGAGACTCTGGCTCAGCAGCCACATAGGAGTCCATCCCCACCTGGAGGGCAGAGGATGTATAGACGACCACCAAGGCCCAGGGTATACCGCCCAAGGGTCACCCTCTTTGGAATGACTGATGACGAGGTCATTGATCGCTACAGGTTGAGGCCTGACAGCATCATTGCCTTGTATGAGGTCATCAAGGAGCAGGTGGATCCCATCTACATCCACAACCATGCCCTAACTGGCCTGCAGAAACTACTCTGTACCATACACTTCATGGCAAGCGGGGCCTTCCAGTCCACTGAGGGTTACGCATCTGGCATGTCACAGGCCACATTCTCCAGAGTGCTGGCCCAGTAGCTATATACATTTTTACATTTTTATACATATACAAAAGCAAGGCCAGTAGCTATATACATTTTCCCACCACCGACATGGACTGGATACACGTCAAGCAGGCCTTTTACGAAAGGGGAGGCATGCCCAGGGTCATGGGTGCTATAGATTGCACCCATGTCCGGATTAAGGCCCCAGCACGTGATGCACAGCTATTCATCAACAGGAAGAACTTCCACTCCATCAACGTGCAGATGGTGTGTGACAGCAACATGAGGATCATGAATGTCTGTGCAAAATATCCTGGCAGCTCACATGATGCATACATTCTACAAAACTCCTCAGTCCACAGAGATTTTGAGAATGGAACCTTTACAGGGGGATGGCTAGTGGGTGAGTTCACAAAACAAAATCACACCACATACACAGGCGTACACACCACGCTGCTCAGCATGCACCTGACCCACAGCTACTACGTCCACCACACAAAACATCATTCACACAACATGTGCTCCCTGTCTCACCATGTCACTCACATTACACAGGTGATGCTGGCTATGGATGCAAGTCCTGGCTACTGACCCCTCTGGCCAATCCCCAAACACATGCCCAGGAAAGGTACAACCAGGCTCATGCCAGAACGAGGAATGCCATTGAGTGAACATTTGGGCTCCTCAAGTCAAGATTCCGATGTCTGGACCACTCTGGGGGAGCACTGCAGTATGCACCGGCTAAGGTCTGTGACATCATTGTGGCGTGCACAATACTGCACAACATCGCAGTGGATACCAGGCTGCTGGAGCACATCCCGGACCCCCCCATACAGGAAGTGGCCATGGGCATCGGACATGTGGAGGAGACCATGAGAGGGGCACAGATCAGAGACAGGCTCATCACGGAACACTTCACCTGTGAGTATAACACACGCATGCAAACAATCCATGCAAGTCCCCCATCAGTCCTGTGACACTAACCACACTGCACATTTTGTTCTGTCTCACCCCACAGGAACAGTGACACAGCACTGCACTGGTAGTGGACGTGGCAAATTGTGTGTGTGGACTCAAAAACCATCCTCCATTCCACTCTCCACGTTGACATACAGACCCCAAGGATATCACGCATACCCCTAGGAGAAACAAGGTACAACATATTACCCATGTTCATCACCTTACACGGCTTGATTGACAGCAACTAACTGGATATTTCATGATTATAGCCTGAACAACCATGCTAGCCCAGTAGCGAAAGAGTATTATCTAATGATATGCATTGGATAATACTCAGGCACATCAGGGGTTAAAGGGACATTAGACTCAATATGGGACCTGTACTGTGCTAGAGCTGAGAAGAGCAGCAGAGGGGTGGATGTACAGTGGTATTGTCACACAATGTAGAGGTCATGAGACGTAGATCACATTACCAGGGACTCCATGCTGACCTGTGAGTGTGCAGACATATGTGCCCTGACATGAATACACACATCAACAAATATGTCCTAACAGTTCCATGGAACAAATGACATTGGGCTGCCACAGCGGCAGCACAAAGTCATTACTTCCATTGAGCTCTCAGACACTTGTTAGTGTATACATGTCAGGGGCACATATCCATAGGGCTGGTGCAAATGTCCTTAGTTCCCTACAGAATTGGTTACAGATGAGTACACAACACATTGTCAAGCAATGGTTTGTGTATAGTGTTGAGCGAGCATGCTCGGCCGATGCTCGGATCGGCTCGAGCATCGCTCTGCTCGGCACATGGCGGTACTCGTACGAGTACCGCATGTGCTCGCCCGCCATGTTCGGGTCTCCTCCCCGCACGTTTTGCGGCTGCTGCGCAGCCAATAAACGTGCAGGGAGGCTCTGACATCGGTGTAATGCCAGCAGCCATGTTGGCTGCTGGCATTACACTGATTGGCTGGCCAGAACCCGTGGTCAGGTGCTGTATAGCACCTGACCAGCGAGTTCGGCTCAGTCTGAGCCAGGGAGAGCTGAGGATAGGAAGGGAAAGGCAGTGTAGGGAGGAAAAAAACAAAAATTGTGAAAAAAAAAGAACCAAAAGTCCTTTTTAGGACTACTGTGTGTGGGGGCAGCAGGTTATTTGGTGTGGGGGGAAAAAAACAAAAAAAAAAAAAAAAAAATATATATATTCTGTTTAGTGTGCAAAGTTGCAGATTAGAGCACATTCTGTTTAGTGTGCACAGTTGCAGATTAGAGCACATTCTGTTTAGTGTGCAAAGTTGCAGATTAGAGCACATTCTGTTTAGTGTGCAAAGTTGCAGATTAGAGCACATTCTGTTTAGTGTGCAAAGTTGCAGATTAGAGCACATTCTGTTAAGTCTTCAAACTAAAATATCAAAGTCACGTATTCCATTCAGTGTGCGTCGCCGCAGTTTAGCAGCACATTCTGAGTACTGTGCAGAGTTGCAGAATAGGAAGAAATACTGTTAAGTCTTCAAACTAAAATATCAAAGTCACATATTCCATTCAGTGTGCTTCGCCGCAGTTTAGCAGCACATTCTGTGTACTGTGCAGAGTTGCAGAATAGGAAGAAATACTGTTAAGTCTTCAAACTCAAATATCAAAGTCACATATTCCATTCAGTGTGCTTCGCCGCAGTTTAGCAGCACATTCTGTGTACTGTGCAGAGTTGCAGAATAGGAAGAAATACTGTTAAGTCTTCAAACTAAAATATCAAAGTCACATATTCCATTCAGTGTGCTTCGCCGCAGTGTAGCAGCACATTCTGTGTACTGTGCAGAGTTGCAGAATAGGAAGAAATACTGTTAAGTCTTCAAACTCAAATATCAAAGTCACATATTCCATTCAGTGTGCTTCGCCGCAGTTTAGCAGCACATTCTGTGTACTGTGCAGAGTTGCAGAATAGGAAGAAATACTGTTAAGTCTTCAAACTAAAATATCAAAGTCACATATTCCATTCAGTGTGCTTCGCCGCAGTGTAGCAGCACATTCTGTGTACTGTGCAGAGTTGCAGAATAGGAAGAAATACTGTTAAGTCTTCAAACTAAAATATCAAAGTCACATATTCCATTCAGTGTCTTTCACCGCCGTTTAACAGCCTATTCTGTGTACTCTGCAGAGTTGCAGAATTATAAGAAATACTGTTAAGTTTTCAAACTCAAATATTAAAGTCACATATTCCATTCAGTGTCTTTCACCGCCGTTTAACAGCCTATTCTGTGTACTCTGTACAGTTGCAGAATTATAAGAAATACTGTTAAGTTTTCAAACTCAAATATTAAAGTCACATATTCCATTCAGTGTCTTTCACCGCCGTTTAACAGCCTATTCTGTGTACTCTGTACAGTTCCAGAATTATAAGAAATACTGTTAAGTTTTCAAACTCAAATATTAAAGTCACATATTCCATTCAGTGTGTTTCAACGCCGTTTAACAGCCTATTCTGTGTACTCTGCAGAGTTGCAGAATAGTAAGAAATACTGTTAAGTTTTCAAACTCAAATATTAAAGTCACATATTCCATTCAGTGTGCTTCGCCGCAGTGTAGCAGCACATTCTGTGTACTGTGCAGAGTTGCAGAATAGGAAGAAATACCGTTAAGTCTTCAAACTAAAATATCAAAGTCACATATTCCATTCAGTGTCTTTCACCGCCGTTTAACAGCCTATTCTGTGTACTCTGCAGAGTTGCAGAATTATAAGAAATACTGTTAAGTTTTCAAACTCAAATATTAAAGTCACATATTCCATTCAGTGTCTTTCACCGCCGTTTAACAGCCTATTCTGTGTACTCTGTACAGTTGCAGAATTATAAGAAATACTGTTAAGTTTTCAAACTCAAATATTAAAGTCACATATTCCATTCAGTGTCTTTCACCGCCGTTTAACAGCCTATTCTGTGTACTCTGTACAGTTGCAGAATTATAAGAAATACTGTTAAGTTTTCAAACTCAAATATTAAAGTCACATATTCCATTCAGTGTCTTTCACCGCCGTTTAACAGCCTATTCTGTGTACTCTGTACAGTTGCAGAATTATAAGAAATACTGTTAAGTTTTCAAACTCAAATATTAAAGTCACATATTCCATTCAGTGTGTTTCAACGCCGTTTAACAGCCTATTCTGTGTACTCTGCAGAGTTGCAGAATAGTAAGAAATACTGTTAATTTTTCAAACTCAAATATCAAAGTCACATATTCCATTCAGTGTCTTTCACCGCCGTTTAACAGCCTATTCTGTGTACTCTGCAGAGTTGCAGAATTATAAGAAATACTGTTAAGTTTTCAAACTCAAATATTAAAGTCACATATTCCATTCAGTGTCTTTCACCGCCGTTTAACAGCCTATTCTGTGTACTCTGTACAGTTCCAGAATTATAAGAAATACTGTTAAGTTTTCAAACTCAAATATTAAAGTCACATATTCCATTCAGTGTGTTTCAACGCCGTTTAACAGCCTATTCTGTGTACTCTGCAGAGTTGCAGAATAGTAAGAAATACTGTTAATTTTTCAAACTCAAATATCAAAGTCACATATTCCATTCAGTGTCTTTCACCGCCGTTTAACAGCCTATTCTGTGTACTCTGCAGAGTTGCAGAATTATAAGAAATACTGTTAAGTTTTCAAACTCAAATATTAAAGTCACATATTCCATTCAGTGTGTTTCAACGCCGTTTAACAGCCTATTCTGTGTACTCTGCAGAGTTGCAGAATAGTAAGAAATACTGTTAATTTTTCAAACTCAAATATCAAAGTCACATATTCCATTCAGTGTCTTTCACCGCCGTTTAACAGCCTATTCTGTGTACTCTGCAGAGTTGCAGAATTATAAGAAATACTGTTAAGTTTTCAAACTCAAATATTAAAGTCACATATTCCATTCAGTGTCTTTCACCGCCGTTTAACAGCCTATTCTGTGTACTCTGTACAGTTCCAGAATTATAAGAAATACTGTTAAGTTTTCAAACTCAAATATTAAAGTCACATATTCCATTCAGTGTGTTTCAACGCCGTTTAACAGCCTATTCTGTGTACTCTGCAGAGTTGCAGAATAGTAAGAAATACTGTTAATTTTTCAAACTCAAATATCAAAGTCACATATTCCATTCAGTGTCTTTCACCGCCGTTTAACAGCCTATTCTGTGTACTCTGCAGAGTTGCAGAATTATAAGAAATACTGTTAAGTTTTCAAACTCAAATATTAAAGTCACATATTCCATTCAGTGTCTTTCACCGCCGTTTAACAGCCTATTCTGTGTACTCTGTACAGTTGCAGAATTATAAGAAATACTGTTAAGTTTTCAAACTCAAATATTAAAGTCACATATTCCATTCAGTGTCTTTCACCGCCGTTTAACAGCCTATTCTGTGTACTCTGTACAGTTCCAGAATTATAAGAAATACTGTTAAGTTTTCAAACTCAAATATTAAAGTCACATATTCCATTCAGTGTGTTTCAACGCCGTTTAACAGCCTATTCTGTGTACTCTGCAGAGTTGCAGAATAGTAAGAAATACTGTTAATTTTTCAAACTCAAATATTAAAGTCACTTATTCCATTCAGTGTGTGTCACCGCAGTTTAGCAGCCTATTCTGTGTACTCTGCAGAGTTGCAGAATAGTAAGAAATACTGTTAAGTTTTCAAACTCATATATATTAAAGTCATATATATCGTGTAAGATGAAGAAGGCGGGTAAAAAGGGACGGGGAAGTGGACGTGATCCTGAAAGTTCAGGGCGCGGGTCAGGACGCGGAGAAACTGTGCCTGGTGCCAGAGCACAAGAAAGAAAGACATCCACCATACCTAGCTTCATGTCTGATTTCACAGGGCGTCGCAGGACATCACTCTCGAGGTCCGACCAGTGCGAACAGGTGGTCGGTTGGATGACAGCTGATACTGCTTCCAGTCGGTTAAGCACCACCCTGTCTTCCACCAAGTCCACTCTCAGTAGCCAAGAGTCTGGTCAACATAATCCTCACTCTGATCATCCTTCCTCCCACCATACACGGTCTGGTCAAAGAAGTGATCCCACACTGGGATATAGTGATGAGCTCGTCTCATCACCAATCCTTCATTTGACCCTCTCTCCAAGCACGCTTGCAGAGGAACATGACATCTTGTGCCCTGATTCACAACCTCTAGAGGCTACCCAATCACAAGAAGATGACAGATGTGAACGGCATTTAAGGTCAAAGGAAGTAGTGGATGATGATGATGATGATGAGACACAGTTGCCATTAAATCAACCACTATTTCCTTCTCAAGACCTTGTTGAGGAGAATGTTATACAGTTGTCAATGACCGAGTATGTGGTGGGATCAAGACTTGAGGAGGATGATCAGAGTGAGGAAGTGGAGGAGGACTTGGTGGACGATGAGGTGACTGACCCCACCTGGGAAGGTGTAGAGCCGAGCGATGACAGCAGTCCTGAGGGTGAGCCATCTGCAGCACCGCAACAGGCTGGAAGAGGCAGTGGTGTGGCTACAGAAAGAAGGCGGACCGCACCAAACCGGCCCGCAAATGTTCCACGGAGCACCCCCTTGCGTAAATCTACCTTGCCAAGGGGTAGGTGTTCCGCGGTATGGCGTTTTTTTAAGGAAAGTGCGGACGACAAAAGATTTGTAGTTTGCAACCTGTGCCACACCAGAATGAGCCGAGGCATGAACACTAGAAACCTCACCACCACCAGCATGATCCGACACATGGCATCCAAGCACCGTAGTAAGTGGGAGGAACGCCTGGATCGCCCATCTGTGTCTGCAGGCCACACCACTGCCTCCTCTTCCCCTGTTTTCGGTGCCGGCCAATCGCCTGTCGAAGGCGCAGGCCCGCATACCTCCCGCCCTGCACCTGTAGCATCTGAAGCACCATCAGCGACCACATCCACTTCCCTGTCCCAGCACAGCGTCCAAATGTCGTTACCCCAGGCATTTGAGCGCAAGAGAAAATACCCAGCCACCCACCCACAGGCCATAGCACTAACCTCACACCTTTCAAAATTACTGGCCATCGAAATGCTGCCATTTAGGCTTGTGGACACTGAGTCCTTCCGCAGCCTGATGGCAGCAGCTGTCCCTCGGTACGCGGTCCCCAGCCGCCACTACTTTTCCCGGTGTGCCATCCCCGCATTACACCACCATGTGTCCCGTAACATCACCCGTGCCCTGACCAACGCAGTTACTGGGAAGGTCCACTTAACGACTGACACATGGACAAGTGCTTGTGGCCAGGGACGCTACATTTCCCTGACGGCACACTGGGTGAATGTCGTGGAGGCTGGGAGTGACTCGGACCCTGGAATGGCACGGGTGCTACCCACGCCGAGGATTGCGGGCCCTACCTCCATCAGGGTTTCCACCAGCACCTACGTTATTGGCTCCTCCTCCTCCGTTTCCACCTCCGAATTCTCTACACACACCGCCACTCCCCCATCAGCCAGTAGCTGGAAGCAGTGTAGCACTGCAGTGGGGAAGCGTCAACAGGCCGTGCTGAAGCTGATCTGCCTTGGGGACAAACAGCACACGGCCTCAGAGCTGTTGCAGGGGATTAGTCACCAGACCGAGCAGTGGCTCTCGCCACTCAACCTGCAAGCAGGCATGGTTGTGTGTGATAATGGGCGTAACTTGGTGGCGGCTTTGGAGCTCGGCAAGCTCACACACGTACCATGCCTAGCGCATGTATTTAATTTAGTGGTGCAGCGATTTCTAAAAACCTACCCCAATGTGCATGATCTCTTTACCAAGGTGCGCCGCGTGTGTGCACATTTCCGTAAGTCATCTACAGCTTCGGCCGGCCTGTTGAAGCTGCAGCAGCGCTTACAATTGCCAGCTCACCGGCTGCTGTGTGACGTGAGCACGCGCTGGAACTCCACCTTCCACATGTTGGCCCGGCTTTGTGAGCAGCAGAGGGCAGTAGTGGAGTACCAGCTGTTACACGGTCGTCGCCTCTCCGTTCAACTTCCTGTAATCAGAAGTGAGGAGTGGGAATGGATGTCAGACCTCTGCGAGGTTTTACGCAATTTTGAGGAATCGACACAGATGGTGAGCGGCGATAACGCTATTATCAGTGTAACCATCCCACTTCTGTGTCTACTGAAACGCTCGCTGCTCACAATTAAAACCGACGCTTTGCATGTGGAAGAGGTGGAAATGGGGGAGGAAGAGCTTACACAAGGTGATAGCCAGAGCACCCTCACTTCGTCTTCTCAGCGACAATTGGAGGAGGCGGAGGAGGAGGAGGAGGAGGAGGAAGACACGGTTGCCTCCGCTACAGAGGGTAGCCATGGAACTTTAGTTCCATCTCTTCAGCGTGGGTGGGCAGAAGAGGAGGAAGAGGATGAGGATATTGAGAGTCAGCCTCCTGGTGAGGACAGCGAAATCTTGACTGTTGGTACTCTGGCACACATGGCTGACTTTATGTTAGGCTGCCTTTCCCGTGACCCACGCGTTGTACGCATTTTAGACAACACGGATTACTGGGTGTTCACCCTTCTGGACCCCCGCTACAAAGAGAATTTCTCATCTCTCATTCCTCCGGTGGAGAGGACAAGCAAAATGGTGCAATACCAGAAGGTTCTTGTTGAAAAATTGCTCCAAAATTTTCCATCTGACAACGCTGGCGGCAGAGTACGTGCTACCTTGGCCAACCGAGAAGGGGAGAAAAGGGGAGCACACAGCAGTTCCGACAAAGGCAGGGCAACACTCTCCAAGGCGTGGGACACCTTCATGACACCCCGCCAGCACCCTCACCCTGATGCGCAGCCTAGTGTCACAAGGAGGGAAAAGTTTTGGAAGATGGTGAAGGAGTACGTAGCAGACCGTGTCAGCGTCCTCAATGATCCCTCTGTGCCTTACAACTACTGGGTGTCCAAGCTGGACACGTGGTATGAACTGGCACTCTACGCCTTGGAGGTGCTGGCCTGCCCTGCCGCCAGCGTTCTGTCTGAGCGGGTATTTAGTGCTGCTGGTGGCATCATAACAGATAAGCGTATCCGCCTTTCCACCGACAATGCTGATAGGTTGACACTTATAAAAATGAACAAGGCCTGGATTTCCCCTGACTTCTCCACTCCACTGGAGGAAAGCCCCGGGGGAACATAAACTCACTTTATATATGTTATTTACAATGATGGGAATACTCTGTATTCCCATTCACCCCTTCCACCCAAAAAACGGGTATATGGTTGACTCTTAATGTTCTCATCCTCCTCCTCCTCTTCCATATGCCCTGGGATATAATTTTTATATAGGGCCAGCTCACCAGCGTGCCCTGGGATATAATTTTTATATAGGGCCAGCTCACCAGCGGGCCCTGTGATATAATTTTTATATAGGGCCAGCTCACCAGCGGGCCCTGTTTGCCAATTTTTATATAGGTCAGCTCACCAGCGGGCCTTCTCATATAATGTTTTATTGGGTCAGCTCTCTAGCGGGCCCTCTCATATAATGTTTTATAGCGTCAGCTCACTAGCGGGCCTTCGCATATAATGTTTAGGATGGTCAGCTCTGCAGCAGACCCTCACCCATAATGTTTTAGATGGTCAGCTCAGCGCACGTTTCCCTCTTAATCATGGCCTCAGTTCTGAAAATCAAGGAAATTTTTGGGAGAATTTGCCTCTGCGCACGTTTCCCTCTTAATCATGGCCTCAGTTCTGAAAATCAAGGAAATTTTTGGGATAATTTGCCTCTGCGCACGTTTCCCTCTTAATCATGGCCTCACTTCAGAAAATCGATGAAATTTTTGGGAGAATTTGCAGATGATATACAAGTAAATATACAGCAAATACTGTTTGGTAACAATTTTTCGCCTAAAGTCGTTTTTATTTTCCTTTTTGTGTGTTTTACGGTCAGTCTGTAAAAATGGCGTACTACGGGCGAAAGATCGTTCCCAGCAGCGATGTTGGAGTCCAAGGTGCATCCAGACATCCTCCCTATGCTGTCCCTGAACCATTTCTGTAGTGTTTCCATCTTTTTCTGCCCTTTTCCTATGGACCAGGCACCCTCCCCTCATCAGAGCAGGGGGTGCCTGGTGTAATGCTCGAGTCCTCCCATTGACTTCAATGGGGCTCGGGTGCTCGGCCGAGCACTCGAGCCTCAGGGGGTGCTCGGTCAGAGCACCCGAACATCCGAGCATTGGGGTGCTCGCTCATCACTATTTGTGTACTCACCTGTAACTGTGAAAATTGAGGGGATTAAAAAGACTAAATTGTTGTTGCTTGATGATCAGTTCAGGTCTACTGCTGTCAGGAACCCCTGGGATAAATGCTCTACCAAGAAGAGTAGTCACAGTTACAGCGACTCCTCCAACAAGGATTGGTAGAGTGAAGGCTTGTGTGCGTCGCTGGGGAGCGTGGCTGGTGTTCGCAGGCCCCCTGTAGTGCGTTGTGCTGCGGCCGAGGCCGTATAAAGGTTCTGGCCGCAAAGCCAGATAACCTCCTTCGGTTGAGCCGAAGAAGGCCCAGGAGAATGCAGTACAGTGAGGACACCCACCACCAACCCCAGGGAAGGTCTAGTTCCAAAGATTATACAAGAACTCTTTGAGGCAAGTCCAGAGGCTAGTAAGGTGAAGAGCTGGAAGACTAGCTGGACAAGAGGTAGGAAGGCTAGCCGGGAAAGATATTGGAGGCAGCTGGACAAGATGCTGGAGGCAACTGGACAAGATGTAGGAGGCAGCTGGACAAGATGCAGGAGGCAGCTGGACAAGATGCAGGAGGCAGCTGGACAAGATGCAAGAGGCAGCTGGACAAGATGCAGGAGGCAGCTGGACAAGATGCAGGAGGCAGCTGGACAAGATGCAGGAGGCAGCTGGACCAAATGCTGAAGGCAACAGGCAAGAAGCTGGAGTGTAAATAGATGGCCAGAAGAGGCAGGGGGACACGGAAAGAGGCTGGCAGGACTAGATGGACACAGGACTGGAGCAGCAGGTAAGGGACAGAGACAAAGGAACACACTGAACGCTATAATCGCGCGCCGTTTCAGTGCGGCGCGCCACTATTTATGTTGCCAACCCCGGACGTGAAGAAGGGGATGACGTCACCACGCGAACGTGGTGACGTGACGACAAACCCGGAAGAGAAGGAGGACGGCAGAAGCCGCCGCGAGAGCGGCGAGGAGGAGGACGCGACACTCCCCCCCTCCTAGGGCCGCCCCCGGAGGCCAGGACGGGGCCGAAGGGGAAAGCGCACATGAAAGCGATGAAGGAGGACAGACGCATGAACATCCGAAGATGGAACCCAGGAGCGCTCCTCAGGACCGTATCCACGCCAATTAACAAGATACTGGAGAAGTCGACGAACCAGGCGAGAATCAAGGATGGCATCGATGACGAACTCATCCTGGCCCTCACGAACCACGGGTCTAGGGATCGGGGTCCTGGGATGCGAAGGGTGCTTAGGAGACCACGGTTTCAACAGAGAGACGTGGAACACGGGATGCATACGCAAAGAAGAAGGGAGAGCTAGACGATATACCACTGAGGAGAGCCGACGGAGCACTCGAAACGGACCTAGAAAACGGGGACCGAGTTTGGCCGATGGCTGACGCAGGCGAACATTCCTGGCAGAAAGCCAGACCTTATCACCGACAGCGAACCTAGGGGCCAAAGAGCGATGACGATCCGCCTGGAGTTTGTGACGTACTTGGGACCCCAACAACGAGGAACGGATACGTTGCCAATGGCCCACCAAGGACTGGACACGGTCCTCGGCAGCGGGCGCCAAAGCGGTACCCGGAGACACCAGCAAGACTCTGGGGTTATAACCCAGAGCAGCAAAAAAGGGCGAACAGCCCAGAGAGGAGTGGTAGTGAGAGTTTAAGGAGAACTCAGCCAAGGGAAGAAGGCGACACCAGTCATCCTGTTGGTGGTTGCAGTAACTACGCAAGAAGTGCTCCAAGGCTTGGTTCAGCCTCTCCGTTTGTCCGTTCGTCTGGGGATGGTAGCCAGACGAGAACTGCAGAGTGATACCCAGACGAGCACAAAAGGACTTCCAGAAGGCCGAGATGAACTGAGGACCCCGATCGGATGTTATATGAAGGGGGATGCCATGGATACGGACTATCTCGGAGATGAAAAGATCAGCAAGACTTGAGGCTGTGGGTAGTTTGGGAAGCGGAACCAAATGGCACTGCTTGGAAAAGCGGTCGACGACCACCCATATAACCGTCATGCCGGACGAGACTGGGAGGTCCACAATGAAGTCCATAGCGAGTTGGGACCAAGGAAGAGCAGGAACAGGCAAGGGGTAAAGAAGCCCTGGTGGTCTGCAGCGGGGTGTCTTCATACGGGCACAGATGGTGCAAGAGGAAACAAAAGAAGCCACCTCAGCTCGAACAGATGGCCACCAGAAATGACGAGACAATAGTTTATAGGTCCTGGAAACACCAGCATGACCACCAACAGAGGAATGATGGGCCCAACGAAGAACCTCTGGCCGTTATTGCGAAGGAACAAATAGTGCCCCGGCTGAATGTGGGGTCCCAGCAGGGGCTGAGGTCTGAGCATCCCGGATATGTTGCAAGGTCCTGGTAGCCAAGAAGGCTAAGAAACAAGAGGAGGGCAGTATAGTGTCTGGCACAGTGGAAACAACAGACGGTTCTTGGAGACGCGACAAGGCGTCAGCCTTGGTGTTCTTATTACCCGGAATGTAGGAAAAATCAAAGCGTGAAAAGAACAATGACCACCGGGCCTGTCGGGCATTCAAACGCTTGGCTGTAGCCAGATAAGCCAGGTTCTGATGGTCAGTGTATATGGTGATCCGGTGGGGAGAACCCTCAAGAAGGTAGCGCCATTCGGCCAGAGCCAATTTAATCGCCAGGAGCTCGCGATTGCCGGTGTCGTAGTTCTTTTCTGGCGCGGAGAAGCTCCGGGAAAAGAAGGAGCATGGATGAAGAAGTCCAGTGGAGGGGGACCGTTGAGAAAGAACTGCTCCCGCAGCCGATTCGGATTCGTCGACCTCCACAATGAAGGGCTGCAGAGGGTCCGGATAAGACAGGATGGGTGCCGTACAAAACGCCTGCTTTAAGGCGGTGAAAGCTGACACAGCCTCTGGGGGCCAACAAGAAGGGTTGCCACCCTTGCGAGTAAGGGCTACAATGGGCTGTATGACCTTGGAGAAGCCCTTGATAAAACGCCCATAGTAATTGGCGAATCCAATAAAGCGTTGAACCGCCTTTAGAGTCTGCGGAAGAGGCCAGTCTAGAACGGCAGAGACCTTGACAGGGTCCATGGCCAGGCTTCTAGGTGAAACAACGTAACCCAGGAAGGAAAGACTGGTCTGGTCAAAGAGGCATTTCTCCAATTTAGCATAAAGGTGATTGGACCGCAACCGTTCTAGGACCTGCCGTACATGGACACGGTGCTCAGAAAGGCAGGAGGAATACACCAAAATGTCATCCAAATATACAACAACAAAAGAGGACAAGAGATCCCGGAAAACGTCATTAATGAGGGCTTGGAAGACCGCAGGGGCATTGCGTAAGCCAAAGGGCATAACGAGGTATTCATAGTGCCCAGATCGTGTGTTGAATGCGGTCTTCCATTCATCCCCTTCACGCATCCGGACTAGATTGTAGGCCCCTCGAAGGTCTAGTTTGGTGAAGATGTTGGCTCCACGGAGACGGTCCAGAAGCTCCGAGATGAGCGGAAGAGGGTAACAATTACGGAGGGTGATGTTATTCAACCCTCTGTAGTCATTACAAGGCCGAAGGGTACCGTCCTTCTTGGCCACGAAAAAGAACCCCGCTCCAGCGGGAGAAGAGGATGGGCGAATAAAGCCCCGAGCAAGATTGTCCTTCACATAGGCCTCCATGGCAGCGGTCTCAGGGATGGACAGAGGATACGTCCTGCCCCTAGGAGGCATGGTGCCAGGAAGTAGATCCACAGGGCAGTCATATGGGCAATGTGGAGGAAGGGTCTCAGCCCGTTGTTTGCTGAAGGCCTCAGCGAGATCCCTGTAAGGTTCGGGAATCCGTACGGAAGAGCCGGAAGTAGGAGTAGAGAGCAGAACAACAGAACCAACTGAGTTCATGGGAGGAGAGCCAGGGAAGCCAAGAGACCCGGCTGCCCAGTCGATGTGAGGGTTGGCAGAGCACAACCAAGGATACCCCAAGATAATAGGGGTGTTAGGCGAGGTAATGACATTCAGCACTGTGGAATCAGTGAGGTTGCTGCTCACACACAGTGTTATAGGTTCGGTTGAATGAGTGATCAACCCTTTCCCCATGGGTGTCCCATCAATAGCCAGCACGCGTAGGGGTGGATATTTGGGTTGCAGAGGGACTCCGTGCTGTACGGCGAAAGTAGCATCAATGAACAGACCAGAAGCACCAGAGTCAATGAAGGCCTGTGTGGCTAGGGTGTGGTCGTTCCAAGAGAGGATGACTGGAACACTAAGGCACCGGTTCTGGCCGTTGGGGATGGTGGCCGGACTTAGGGAGGCTCCCCCACCACCTAAGTCCTGGCGTTTCCCTGTTTGTTAGGACATTCACGAGCTAAATGACCAGGAGCTCGGCAGTAAAGACACAATCCAGCCGCACGGCGTCTGGCCTTTTCCTCATCTGAGAGGCGATAGACACGGCCAATCTCCATAGGCTCTGGTTCTGAGTCGGAGGCGGTGGGTGGATGCTGGAACCGGGCAGCCAGACGGATAGGGGGACGAGGAGCAGAACGACGATTACGATCCCGATCTCTCTCGCTCCGTCTCTCGGACAACTGGTGTTCTAAAGAAGAGCAAAGCGCCACCAAACCCTCCAACGTGTCAGGAATAAGCCGGGTGGCTAGTTCATCCTTAAGGCGGTCGTGAAGACCCTTGCAGAAGGCTGCTTTGAGAGCGCTGGCACCCCAATCGGTATCGTAGGCCAACGTGCGGAATTCCACCGCATACTGTGACAAAGAACGTTGCCCCTGTGTTATTTCCAATAAGGCCGCTTCGGCCCTGGACTGACGACCCGGTGTATCGAAAACCGCCTTGAAGGCCGAAAGAAACGTATCAAAGTCGTCTAAGACAGAAGACTGATGATCCAGCAAGGGGGTGACCCAAGCCAAGGCCTGACCTTTAAGGAGGGACACAACAAAGGCTATCTTGGCTTGGGATGAAGAATAGGACTCAGGCTGACAGCGAAAGTGCAACAGACACTGATTCAGGAAACCCCGTCAGTGGATGAACCATCGAATCGCTCTGGCAAAGGAAGACGGGGAAGAGAGGGCGTAAAAGCAGGACCAGGAAGCGGCATAGCATGCGCCATGGCGGGCTCAGCGGCTCTGGGAACTCCAATATCTTGTTGCATCTGCTGCAACAATTGCGTAATGGTATCTAGCTTCTGGTCGAGCTGTACTATCTGAGTCGCATGACGACTCAGTACGGCACCCTGCCGTAGAAGGGCCTCGGACAGCTCAGCGGGGTCAGTAGCCATAGGACTGGAGGGTGGCATGATTATAATGTCAGGAACCCCTGGGATAAATGCTCTACCAAGAAGAGTAGTCACAGTTACAGTGACTCCTCCAACAAGGATTGGTAGAGTGAAGGCTTGTGTGCGTCGCTGGGGAGCGTGGCTGGTGTTCGCAGGCCCCCTGTAGTGCGTTGTGCTGCGGCCGAGGCCGTATAAAGGTGCTGGCCGCGAAGCCAGATGACCTCCTTCGGTTGAGCCGAAGAAGGCCCAGGAGAACGCAGTACAGTGAGGACACCCACCACCAACCCCAGGGAAGGTCTAGTTCCAAAGATTATACAAGGACTCTTTGAGGCAAGTCCAGAGGCTAGTAAGGTGAAGAGCTGGAAGACTAGCTGGACAAGAGGTAGGAAGGCTAGCCGGGAAAGATATTGGAGGCAGCTGGACAAGATGCTGGAGGCAACTGGACAAGATGCAGGAGGCAGCTGGACAAGATGCAGGAGGCAGCTGGACAAGATGCAGGCGGCAGCTGGACAAGATGCAGGAGGCAGCTGGACAAGATGCAAGAGGCAGCTGGACAAGATGCAGGAGGCAGCTGGACAAGATGCAGGAGGCAGCTGGACAAGATGCAGGAGGCAGCTGGACAAGATGCAAGAGGCAGCTGGACAAGATGCAGGAGGCAGCTGGACCAAATGCTGAAGGCAACAGGCAAGAAGCTGGAGTGTAAATAGATGGCCAGAAGAGGCAGGGGGACACGGGAAGAGGCTGGCAGGACTAGATGGACACAGGACTGGAGCAGCAGGTAAGGGACAGAGACAAAGGAACACACTGAACGCTATAATCGTGTGCCGTTTCAGTGCGGCGCGCCACTATTTATGTTGCCAACCCCGGACGTGAAGAAGGGGATGACGTCACCACGCGAACGTGGAGACGTGATGACAAACCCGGAAGAGAAGGAGGACGGCAGAAGCCGCCGCGAGAGCGGCGAGAAGGAGGACGCGACAACTGCTCCAAATCCTGTCCTCTTCTCCCACAGGCATCCGTAACATGATCCATCCTTGAACTGAAGATCTTCCATGTGACTGGATTGATGTCTTGACAACACCTTCATGAAGATCACCCCTTGCTGTTTATGGTGATGTTGTTGGTGATGCAAAGTTTGACCTGAGGTTCACACAAACCTCTACTGGAACATTCTCGTATAGACACAGAAAACACTAATTCTTGAGTGTTATAACCTGTTCAGTTAGGATGCTCAGCTACAGAGTTGTCAAACATTGTGGACAACACATGAGCAGGGCAGCAGTGTTACTGAAGTAGTACGATTTAGTTTCAAAGTACATTTAGTGTTCTCATACAGGTGTTCAATGCATATAGGCAATACACACAGAAAACACATGTACATTCTAATGTACTTTGAGACACAATAAAGATGAACCATCACCATTCTATCTGTGTCTGTAGGAGGATATATTTGAGAACACATTTGTCAATGCGTAACCACACCCAGGGTAGAGTATCACCCATACATGGAAAGGCATCACCCACATCACAGGAGTCCACCACTTGTTTGCCAGTGAGTGGACTCTGTGATGTATCCATGCAAACAGATGATGGTGGCAGTGATGCACCAATGTGTAGTGGGAGTGATAAAGAGGTGATACAGGGGACATACTTCCACAGTGAATACCTGTCCACAGTATCTGTATTGCTCAGTATAATCCATGTTCTGAGATTTTGCTCCACTTTGACATATCTCAGTACATGGGCTATATCAACGAACAAACAGACTAAGTGGACATGTGTTATCACTGTTGAAGTCTGTTACACCCTTAGGGAAACAGCAACTCAACTTACTGGAGACCCCAATGCTCACCCCAGGATATCAATGTGTGTGCTACACATTGAAATCCTAGGTTAAAAACATTGGCTTCCCCAGTAAGTCAGTTGCACAATGAGTGTGTGAATCCAAGACAATGTGGATACATGTCCCATTTATCTGTCCTGCTTGTAATGTCCCTGCTAAGTCACAGAGCTGTTTGTCTGGTTATCCCATTAACCCATTGAGTGCAAGAGTGGTCCCCAACGCATTTCTTTGCAATGCGTTGCCTACCACTCTGGCATTCTAAGGGTTAAACACAACATATGATGTAGACGAATGTTCAATGTTGTACCATTTCTTGTGCTAAGGGGTATGTTTTGGTGTTCAAATTCAACACACAACATCGCCATATAACACAGTGGTGTTATATGGCTCCAGGGATATATTTACAGTTGAATTTGTACAACGGTGTGTGTGTGTGTGTGAACCCATGCTGTAGCATCCCACAAACATTTCACCCAGGCAGAGGTTGTGTTCACTGCATTGTATGGCAATGCATTGGAGACAACCCTGCCACCCAATCTATAACTGAAGACACAACAGATCAGACTGGAATAAAAAAAAATGGTTTCTTTATTGAGGGGAAACTTAACAGGTTGGGCCTTTCATTTTTTCTTCTTTGGGTGGGGGGCCTTAGCCTGGGTGCCAGAGGTGGATGCCCTTGTGGATCTCCTGGTAACCCTCTGCCCCCTAGGTGTTGCTTCAGGGGTAACACTGGAGGGGGTGGTGATTGCAGTAGACCCCTCGGTGGAATGCAAGTTCGCCCTCTCCATCCTCAGGTTCTCTCTGCGGTTGATCTCCCTTAACTCCACAAGGACCTGTGTCAACATGTCCATGAGACCAGTCCTTAGCTGGTGGAGTAGTGTGTTCCACCTGGCCACCTCCGACTCCAGAGCTTGGATTCTGGTCTCCAGTTGGGCAATGTTCCTCCTGGATTGCCTCCTGCTCCTGGTGATGTTGCTGTCTGTACTTCTGCTTGACCGGAGTAGTAGACATGTGCGAATTCATTCGGAGACATTCGGATTTCGTCGAAAATGGGGTCATTTGGAGACATTCGGCCAATCCGAAACTCAAGGGTCATTCGGAAAAAATGATCCGACTCCGAACAGCCCAGGTCTGAAATTCGTCGAAACTTTCGGAAGTTTCGGCAATCGACACATTTCCAAACGTTTTGACTACTTTTGACCAGGACTTTTTTGTACTTCCTGTGCGCGCTCAATTACTTTCCCTCCATAATTTTCCCTCCATGTCTCTAGTCCAATTCCATTCTCCGTTTCATGCACTACTTCCCTCTTTTGTCTGTATTCGAATAGCCTTCTACGTTTCATGATGGGGGTTGGACTAATGACACAGTCACACAGACAGACAGCCTGCATTTCCTCATTGCGTTGTTGGAGCTCAGAGAGAGAAGAGATTAGAGAGTGTACAGTTGTTGTGTAGGCAGGCAGGTAGCATTAGGCTAGGCATAGGTAGGCAGCCAGCATTAGTTCCAGTTATTGCCACTGCAAGAGCAAGTAATATTTGTTCCTGTGCAAAATATAAAAAAATATTAGGTATTTTTTCGAATACAGGGCCGGCCCTTACACGGGTCCCAGTGGGTCCATGGACCCAGGCGGCACTTTGACAGGGGCGGAAATTTGCCGTCCCATAGCATGTTTATTTTGTGCTCTTCCGCCAGTTCTGTGTTGCAGGGTGTCCCATCAGTGTGACTGTCAGCAGCCGGGCTGCCCTATGCTCACTCAGTGGCGATGCCTGTTGGCTGCTTCAGTGACGTGAATTATGTGATAGTGAAACATTATGCCTATTTTGTATTGTTTATCGCCCACCTAAAGTCAAGACTTGAGTAAATAGGTCTACCGTCCCAGATTTGCTAGAGAGGTTTTACAAATACAGGAGGGTGCCCCCTGTACGAAATGATCCCTAGTATGAGTGCACAACAGTGCATGATGTGTCCTGAACAGGATTGCTGTGAGGTGTCTCCACCCAGAAGGTGCTGTCCGGGCTGAGCTTCAACATTGTGACGAGTGACCAACTAAGAGCACCGTGCCAGACTTAATCTGCAGCCATAGCATCACCCCCTCCTACTCTCCGGGTCCCGCTGACTGGCAATAACAGGTGAGTCACTAAGAGATCTGAAGCCTTTCTGGAAGTCCTTTCACTTGGAAAGGGGCTAGTATTACTAGGGGGAGTTGCCTTGTGTGTAAATAATTTCTAGGTGGGAGATGAATGTGCATCCCTTATGTGTTTCCTAACAGTAGTTAGAATACAACTCCCATCATCCCCTGATTATGACGTTGGGAAATGCCCAGCAATTACCGTAGAGCCCTGTATTGCACACTCACGGAAAACGGTGATATTGCTATACTAAGACAATGCTGTGGACCCCTCTTCAGAATAGATGTCAAGCATTTTTTTTTATTTCTCTCCTGTGTTGCAGTTTGTTCACAACAGAATGTCTCAATTTTTCTTTTTAACACATTACATCTATCACATTACAATCATTGATGTTTATTCTTGATGTAGTATGAAACACTACAATGTATATACACATAGAGTTATCTGATATGAGGGGAAATCAGGATAGGAAAACGAGAGAGAGGAATTTGGGTTTTAAAAGGGACAGTAGGGTAGGAGGCTGGTACCAGAAAATGAAACCTTAATCTTTACCCATGTACTAACATAGAATGTGACATGTAGTTTGTCCATGTTCGAGTCGACCACTTATGTTGAGTAGGATGTGACAGGCATGGGTTTTCGATGTTCGAGCATATGCTATATTGAAGGACAGGCATGGGGTTTCGATGTTCGAACATATGCTATATTGAAGGACAGACATGGGGTTTCGATGTTCGAACATGCTAAATTGAATGACAGGCATGGGTTCTCGATGTTCGACGTTTGCATTGTGACTGGCATCCCATGCTGGAGTAGAGGTGACATGCACAGACTGGCAATGTACGACAATGTCCGTTTTTGGGATGGATCTTTTTCTAAATGCACACCCTGTCTGCAAAAAATGATAGCAGAGTGCACGGAGGCGTACTGCTATAATTTAACCCATGTTAAATTCGGCCGAATAATTCGTAATGGATCAGAATTTCGTCCGAATCGAATAGGCCCGGTCCGAAATTAGGATCATCCGAATTAGAAAAAAAAAAATTTGTCCGAATTCGAATTTTACCGAAAATTTTGCCCGTGCACAAGTCTACGGAGTAGTCTTCTTTGAAGGGCCATACACTCCGCCTCCATGCCTGTGAGGTGTGCAGTGCTGGAGGTGGATGTGCCCGGTGTCCCTGGTGCTGCTGTTTCCTCTGCTGCTGTTGAGGGTGCTCTTTCCTCCTCTGCTGTTGAGGGTGCTCTTTCCTCCTCTGCTGCTGTTGAGGGTGCTGTGGCTGCTGTTGTAGTGGCTGGTGCAGATGATGGGCATATGCCCACCACATCAAGTGATGCAGAGCTGCCCAAAGATGTATGTGCTGGTGGAGGTGTGAAAATGTCCCTGGGTAGGGGGCGCTGGGGCTCACCAATCAGGCCCAGGTGTGGTTAGTCCAGTGGCCAAGACTCATATGGTGGCCACTGATAGGTGCTGGGACCCCACCTGGGATCATACCTTGGGGCATGTTGTGGAGCCATCCAGGAGGGTGGGTTGATGTGTGAGGAATATGGCCCATATTGGTTGGTGGCCACTGTCCCTGGCAGCCATTGTCTCCCTGGTGGTGGTGGTGCTGCTGATGGAGGGTAGTAGCTGGTGGAGGTGGATGGATATGTCCACCTCTCCTCCTGTGGCATCCAGCCACTGTACTGGGGAGGTGCAGCTTGAAGGGGTGGTGCAGCCTGTGGTGGTGCAGCTTGAAGGGGTGGTGCAGCCTGTGGTGGTGCAGCTTGAAGGGGTGGTGCAGCCTGTGGTGGTGCAGCTTGAAGGGGTGCAGTAGGTGGTGGTGCAGCCTGTGTTGGAAGGGATGGTAATGGTGGGTAAGGTGACCACCGGCTAGTCCCCTTCTCTGTGTCCTCCTCACTGGGGGGTGACATAGCCTCCTCCACTGTCTCCCGCTGGGCTTGACGGCCGTAAGCTGTGTGGAGGAAGAAGATGTTGTGATTAGTGACCTTAGCCATATGTTTGTGGAGACAGTTATACTTTGATATGTGTTGAAGAAAAATATATGTGTTTGTGTTAATCCCCCTGGGTAAACAAGGGTACTCCCACTGCTGAAAGGTGTTGTTTGAGTTATTACGGGTGAAGGTTTCATTTTGAGGTGCAATATCACAGTGTCCAGAAATAGTACAGTGGGGCAGTTGCTACACCCTCCCATGTAGATATCTGGTCCCTGTACCAGAGCTGTCCATTTGATTGTGTAGTAACAGCACCACTGTACAATATCAGGCCACTGGGATATTGCCCCTGACATATCCATGTCTGAGCTGTGATACCTTTTGAATCAACACACCTTTCAGCAGTAGGAATACCATTGTTTAACTGGGGGGGGGGGATCCAACAACATATATTTGTCTTCACAACTTGTAGGGATGGCTATCCCTCCAGGGGGATGGCAAAGGTTAAGTCCACCTTGATGTCAGATTGTAGACATTGTGGGAACCGATGTTGTTCTCAGTTAGTCCTATCCCTCCTACCCTCATGGTTGTTCAGATATTGCTCTATGTGACAGATGGAGATTTCAGTCATTTGTCCACACGAGGGTTTTCAGCAGAGCCAAAATCGCCCCATTTAGAGAACAATACTTAATTGGAATGGTGTACAGGGTGTGCATGGTTTACAAGCACACTCTGTGGACCATTCCAAAGAGGTATTTATCTCGATATGTTGCGACTTTGGCTCTGCTGAAGACCCTCCGTGTGGTCAAATGATGGATATCTTCACCTGTCACATAGAGCAATATCTGTATAACCATGAGTGTTGGAGGGATGGGACTTAGATCAAGACACATCTTTTAACGATGGCAATGATATGACATCATGATGACATTACCCATTGCTATCCCATTACAGTGACACACAAGTAGAAATGGTCATATATGTATGTGGATATGTACCCTTCATATGGATACAGTAATATCCTTCCAAGATGTGAAACAGGAGAGCAGTTCAGTAGGTGTGATTGCCTTACTGGCTATATATGTGCACCCATCCAACAATACATTGGATTGATATGATGGATATGAACATACCTCGTATATCCCATCTACGTAGAGTGTGATATACTATGTATGTGTATTTGGATGGTAGCAATGTAGGTTGATTTGTGATGGGTGCACATATCTGGCCAGTAAGGCAATCACATCCAGTGAAGTGATCTCTGTGTTCACATCATGTTGGAACATATTTAGTAACATTTGAATCCTAAGGGCAACAATCCAGCCAGTAGTGAGGGATATCTTTGATTGAGGCCTGTTTTTTTCTCTTGTATGAGCCCATCCTTCCGTGTGAGGCAACCGTACTCAGTCCTAGATATCCATCAGTCATGGCCTGTTGGTGACCAAGGTACAATGTTTGCTATTTGTTTCCCATGTGTATCCTGCATAGAGATGCTGGTGTACCATCCATCCATGGCATCAGCACCCCTGTGGATCCATGTGGGAATCAGATATGGGATATGTAATTTCAAGTCAGAGTAAATGATTGCAGCCACAACACCAATGCCTACTTTTTCCAGCTTGAATTCTGTAAAATAGTTTTCAGCCTGTGTGTTGCACCTACAAGCATTTATTCTGTGTGACACTGTGATGTGTGACCTGATGCCCCCTTTTTGTGATTCAGTAAGCGGTGATGTAGAACTGATGAAGTGAACATGATGGTGACTTCTCCAGTGATCTCCTTTCCCCATTTCCAGTGTTTTCCATGGAGTCTGTACAATGGGACCCTATGAACTTGATTCTTCTTTTGGCATATTCTCCATGGACTAACACTGGTACTGGTGAAGTGAGGGTGTGTGAGGGTTACTTTGTGTCCACCATCTGTTTGTCACCACTTAGTGAATGTCCCCTGTGTAGCATGTGATTGTTGTCCTATTGACATGTTTGTTGTAAGGTTAACCCCTTGAGTCCCAGAGGGGTTGCCAATGCATTGTTGATCGATGCATTGATGATCCCTCTAGCACTCAAGGGGTTAGGGTGGGGGTGGGGACATGGGTGACATTGTGTGTGAACAGTGATGATCTATGACAGTCGACATTTTGAACATGATGGTTTGTGTATTGTGTGTAATGAGCACAGCGACAGGAGGGTTGAAGTAGGACTTTGACAGGTTTGTCCCAAGTTGGACGTTGCCATTTGTCCAGGTGTTGTGTCCTTTTTTTAACCCTCATGGTGCTTTGTTGGTGCAGTTGTATGGCTGAGTGATGGATATGTGTTGAGGTGTGACTGTGTGTGCAGCTGGTGTTGGTTGCTGTAGTGTGTGATTATGTAGTGTTGCACTTACCGGTAGTGTGGAGGCTCCTCTCATCCCCAGTGTCAGTTCCTCCCATGACCCCCTCGATCATGGTCGGGGACATGTTCTGCCGCACCATCTCCTCCCAGCCGCAGAATGTGATGGGCACAGATGGGCCACCTCCGGTGCCTCGGGCTTGCTTGGCCATGTCAGACATCTTGTTCTTGACCACCATCCGGCAGTCGCCCCATCTCTTCCTCACAGACTCCACGTCCCGCCTGCATGTAGCCACCGCGTTCACCCGGCTGCAGATCTGGTTCCAGGCTGCCTTCCTCCTCGCTGCCAGGCCAGGGACCTTTGCCGTCGGGTGGAGAACACTCTGCCTCTCCAGGACAGCTTCCACGAGAGCCGTGTTCTCCTCCTCAGTATATCTGGGATCCCTGATCCTGCCCTCATCAGCTCCGGCATGGGAGGATTCAGAGCCGGAGTGCCCTGCCTGGTCTGACCCTGCCTGTGTGTGGTGGTCCCCAGGAACTACCCCTCGTCCCACTGCAGGTTCTGTCCCTCTTCTTTGTGTGCCTGCTCTTGTGGGCCGGGTCTCCCTCCGCCCTGCGGATCTCCCTCTCCCACCCCTGCTCTGCTGAGGGATCCCCTCCTGAGCTTCCTCCTCCTCCACTACTCTCCCCATCCCTCTCTCCTGTCCTCCTCTCCTGGCCATCACTCACACAGTCATACCCAGGCACTCCCACAGGCCCTCACAGACACACTCAATCCACTCACTCTCTGTCACACACTTTCACTCACAGATTCACACTGTCAAAATAAAAAGTAAAATGTGTAAGGTGTTATAAAATAAAAGGACTATGTGTATGTGTTTGTGTTTGTATGTGTGTATGTGATATGTGCAAAAGTGTGATATGTGTATATTTAGTGCACCTCTCTCCAAACTGCAAAACTCCTATACCTTCAATGAACGCGCCTGTCTCCCTCTCTCTAATCATTATCCTCCGCTCCTGGGTCCTGATATCTGGCTCTGAAGAACTCGATAATAGACAGTGTGTGACGGTTATTTTTGGGTATATATTGGTGTATTTGAAGTTATTTGATACATTGGGGCTTTGTGATTGGCTGTGTGTTTGAATTTGTTTTTGCATCAATCGTGGTTGCTAGACAACGGCAGTCGTTATGTTAGATGTTGTTTTGAGCGCAGTTATCATGTGATTTGGCCGCCCGTTGTGCATTAACATGAGCGACAACGGCTTTTGTGTTACGTGTTTTTTGTGTGCCTACGCTCGATAGCTATTCTCGTAGAGTAGCTATTGAATCTGCCGTAACTCCTGTATTATTTGCGAGCGATGTGCCTTTTTCACTTAGCGGCTGGTTTAACGGCTGCCTTTAAATCTAGCCCTGTTTGTCTGAGCTATCGGTCGATGCTAGACTGTGTTTTAGGCATGTTCCAATTATACACGCTATTTAGCGTGCATTTTGGGATCTTAACACACAAAATAGAAGTTTGGCCACAAGTCCTCTTCTGTGGCCTAATGTCCGTTGTGGTTTCAGCTGGTAGGGCTATTGAATTTTTCTGTTGCACATCCCCTCTGGTTCGTGTACCTGACATTTGCTCTCCACCTACCTGGTCTCCCTCTCCCCCTCCTTCCCTGAGCAGGGATCCCCTACTCTCTTTCCTCCTCTCCTGTGCCTCTTCCCATCCCTCCAGCCACCAATCATCTCCCTGCCATCTGCCTATCACTCTTCTAGCTCCCTCACACAGCCACTCACACCCAGTCACTCACATAGACACTCGGTCACAATCACTCTCTTGCACTCACTGAACCACACTGTTTGAACTAAAAATGAAAATGTGTTGTGTCCAAAAACAAAAGATGTGTGGTTGTGTGTGTATGCAATATGTGGCAAAACGTTTGTAATTTCACACTTCGTGAAAGCTACATGTCACAAATGGTGGAAGCGCCAACAAGAAATAATGTATTGGACCTAGTGATCACTAATAACACAGAAATGGTATCCAATATTAAGGTAATAGAACATTTGGGAAACAGTGATCACAACATGGTTACTTGAGATCAGTCTGGCAAAACAAAAATGTATAGGTTCAACCAAAACTCTTAATTTTAAAAAAGCTAACTTCAAATTTTTAAGGGCTTCAATGCAACACATAGACTGGGATATTTTATTTAAAGGCAAAAATACTGAGGAAAAATGGTCAGAATTCAAATTTAGGTTGCAGAAATGTACCCAACAGTATACACCAATGGGGAACAAATGCAAAAGAAGTAAGTCACAGCCAATGTGGTTAACTGCACATGTAAAGAAGGAAATGGCAAGGAAAAAAAAAGCATTCAAATTATTTAAGTCAGAAGGAACTGAACAATCTTTCTTAAAATACAGGGAGTGCAACAAAGATTGCAAAAAGGCAATTAGGGTAGCAAAAATAGATAATGAAACTCGAATTGCAAGGGAAAGCAAGACTAATCCAAAAAGTTTTTTAAATATATAAATAGCAAAAAACTTAAGAGGGAGTGCATTGGACCATTCAAAAATGAGATGGGTGAGTTGGTTAGTGAGGATAAGGAAAAGGCCGATGTTTTAAACACTTTCTTTGCATCAGTATATACATACCTGGGAACTCTCCGGATTTGCCCCGGAGACTCCGGTTCTGACAGAATTTTACCGGGTCTCCGGGGCAGAGGCTGATTCCTCCGGATGTGGCAGAGTTTCTATTGAAAGTCTGCCACATCCGCTTTTTCTCCCGCTGATCCTCAGTCCCCAGCCTTCTGTGTGACACCTTTAACCCTCTGAGTGCCAGAGTGGTAAGGAATGCATTGCACTCTGGCACTCAAAGGGTTAATCCCCCCTCACTCGCGGCAAGCCCCGCCCCTTTTTGACGTGATTAGCGTCATTTTTGTCACCCCCCTGGTGAACAGAGGACTACCCTCCGGGTAGCCCTCAACTGGAAGTTCCCAGGTATGACCATTAGTCCTACACACAATGCAGAACATTACTTCAATAAATCTAGTGACAGCTACTCGCAGAGCATTAGTCCTACACATAATGCAAAGCATTACTCAAATAAAACTAGTGACAGCTACTTGCAGAGCATTAGTCCTACACACAATGCAGAACATTACTCCAATAAAACTAGTGACAGCTACTCGCAGAGCCTTAGTTCTACACACAAACAAAAATTGAGACAGCTACTTGCAGAGCATTGGTGCAATAGACAATGCAGAGCATTACTTCAACAGAACTAGTGATAGCTACTCGCACAGCATTAGTCCTACACACAATGCAGAGCATTACTCCATGAAACTAGTGACAGTTACATGCAGATCATTGTTCATGAGCACACAAACAATGCAGAGCATTACTTCAATACCCCCACTGCTTGTTCTTACCCAGTACATGTCCTGCAGGCACCGGGCGGCCCCTGGGAAGGAGAAGGCGGCCAGACAGACCCCACATCCTGCCACCGAGGGCAGACATGCCGACTGACAGGCCCAGCACAAGCCCTGGGCTGGAATGAAAGCTTCGCCCCGCCCAGGCTCCTCCCCGGCAGGCAAAGGCCGCACTGTGTCAAGGCCGCGTTCCGATACCATGGCAACTCTCATGCGCAGAGATGACGCGAACCAGAACGGGAGCATAACTGATTACGTCACATCATTTTCCAAACAGTGTTCCCTTCAGTGTAGAGCGCTGTGTTTCTGATCTTGAGTTGGTCTATGCACAGTAACAGGGCATGTTTTCAGGATATCAATGATAAAGTTCAGTTGCATGTTTCTTCACGCTGAGGGTTTGACCCAAATCCCAGTGTGAACCAGTCCAGAGCTAACTACTAAATGATCTTCAACAATTAATCTCTTATTTACTCTCTAAATTTGTGTCATTTCTACCAGAAAGATAGGGGAGAAGTCTTCTTTGTCTTATGTTCAAGCAGCATACAGATTCCCAAGTATCCCTGGTGTCCCTCTTTTTAGAAGATCAGACTGTGTTGTGTGTATATAAGCATAGCCGGGAACTTTCAGGGTTTGACCCTGAGACCAGGGACGTGCACAGACATTTTGGAGGGCAGGGCCTCAAATGAAAAAAAAGGGCACGTCTCATTTATTTATTTTTATTTTTTTGTTAAAAGGGCAGGAGGGCACTTTGGACAAAAAGGGCAGGTGCCCAAGCCCCCCCTTGGTGTCTGTGCATGTGCCTGCCTGAGACTCAGGGTTTTGGCCCAAATCTCAGGGTGAAGAGCCAAAATCTCAGAGTGAGAGAGTTTAGTGCTACCTGTTATATATTCTGCTCAAGTTAAACGCTTCTTTAGTCTCTAAATTGATGCAACTTGTACCAGAAAGGCAGAGGGAGAAGTCCTGCTTGATTTGTGTGTGTTCATGCAGTGATATCTGTTAAGTTGTTGTGTATTGATGGCTGCTTGAATGCTGATTGGATTGACTCGATTACAGCGATCAAGGATAGATCGCAGATAATCTATATTATGGGATATATAAGGGTTAATATTTACACAATCTCAGGGTCAGCTCATTTTGAAAGTTCCCAGGTATGAGTATATACAAGGGAGCAAGGAATGGTAGAAGAGCCTCCGCAAGTAACAAATAAAACAATACAATTAATAGATATTGGGTTAACTCAAGGAGATGTCATGGGAAGACTGAACAAAATTAAGACCGACAAAGCACCGGGTCCTGATGGTATACATCCAAGGGTTCTTCAGGAACTCAGTGCAGTGTTAGCAAAACCCCTATATTTACTCTTTAAAGATTCTGTTACCACAGGCTCAGTGCCACAGGATTGGGGAAGAGCTAACATAGTGCCTCTATTTAAGAAGGGAACTAAAACAGAACCTGGGAATTATAGACCAGTGAGTTTGACCTCTGTAGTGGGAAAACTATTAGAAGGCATAATAAGGGACTATATTCAGGATTACAACACAAAAAATAAGATCATTAGCACGAATCAACATGGTTTTATGAAGAATAGATCATGCCAAACTAATCTTTTCAGCTTCTATGAGGAGGTAAGCAGCAACCTTGACAATGGCAAGGCAGTAGATGTAGTATATGTAGACTTTGCAAAGGCATTTGATACAGTACCACACAGAAGGCTGGTGTATAAAATAAGGAAATTGGGGCTAGGAGATAACCTTTGCAATTGGATACAAAACTGGCTGAAGGATAGGGAACAATGTGTGGTTGTAAATGGAAAATTCTCCAGTACAGTTAAAGTGGAGAGTGGAGTACCTCAGGGTTCAGTATTGGGTCCGCTGCTTTTTAACATGTTTATAAATGACCTGGAAATAGATATAGAAAGCAAAATATCAATATTTGCAGATGATACTAAATTATGCAAAGTCATTAATTCAGAACAGGATATTTTCTCTCTACAGAGGGACTTACATACAATGTCAGATTGGGCAAACATGTGGAATATGAAGTTTAATGTGGGGAAGTGTAAAGTCATGCATTTGGGAGGAAACAAACCCAAGGCTACTTATAAACTTAATGGAATAATTTTAGGTGACTCGTTGCTAGAAAAAGACCTGGGTATCCTTGTCAACTACAAACTTGGAAACAGTGACCAGTGTCAAACAGCAGTAGCAAAGGCAAACAAAGTCCTGTCTTGCATAAAAAGAAGTATTGAAGCAAGAGTGGATAACATTATTTTGCCATTATACAAATCATTGGTAAGACCTCACCTTGAGTATGCAGTGCAATTTTGGGCACTGGTTCTGAAAAAGGATATACTAGAACTAGAGAGGGTACAGCGGAGAGCAACAAAATTAATTAAGGGAATGGAGGACTTGACATATGAGGAACGACTAAACAAACTTGGTTTATTTACCCTAGAGAAAAGACGACTAAGAGGAGACCTTATCACATTGTACAAGTATATGAGAGGTCAATACAAGGATCTCTGCGGTGAGCTATTTATTCCAAGGTCTGATCAGGTGACCAGGGGACACCCCTTGAGATTAGAGGAAAGGAGGTTTAAACTTCAGCAGAGGAAGGGGTTTTTTTACGGTAAGGTCTGTCAAATTGTGGAATTCATTGCCCAGGGAGGTAGTTATGGCAGATACAATGGATACATTTAAGAGAAAATTAGATACATTTCTTTCAAAAGGGAACATATAGAGTTATACTGTTTATCAGTAGGCTGATCAGGAAGGTCTGATAAAGACTAATTTAATTGGTAGCAGGAAAGCTATAAAATTCTCAGTTACTGAGGTATGAGGCGAAGGTTGAACTTGATGGACTTGTGTCTTTTTCAACCTAATTTACTATGTTACTATGTTACTATGTTACTTGCAATATTGGCACAGCTTTGCCAGTGAGGATAATTAAACATTAAAAAAAAGAAACCCCAGGCACCCCCAAAAAAGTCCCATGCAGTTGTATGTATGACTAAATAAACATAGAATGTGATACGTGTCAGGTACTAATAGGGTTAAAAAAAATTAAAAGTGGATTTACGTGTAGGACTATTTTCCCCTGAGATCTAGGTAAATCCAGAAAGGAGACAATGTTCTTAATGTCTGTATTCAGTTCCAAAGCAGAGTGTGCAACACATTGCAAAGCACTGTGTTATATAACTCTCCATCAGTAACTGTGTGTGTGTATGTATGTGTGCATGAGCGTATGAGTGAGACCACATGAAGCGTATTTGGTCTTGAGCACGTGTGTGTGTTTTGCATGTCGTGTTTTGAGTCTTAGTGTTTTGCAGATAGCTTATTGCGTTTTGCGTATACCTTATTGCCTATGGCGTTTTGTGTATTACATTTTACGCGTAGCATTTTGTGCAGTGTATACGATTTTGCGTATTGTGTTTTGCTTATAGCATTTTAATTATCGCATACAGTGAGTCTTTTAGCGGCCTCAGCCCATGTCTTTTCTGTGTCACTGTTGATTACTCTGCCATAGTTTTGTGGAGTATAATTTCCTGCCCACGGAGCTATGCTGATCAGTTTAAACTATTTTCATACCTCTTATCTGCATGATCTGTGGTTATTCTGCAACAATATATCACCTGCCACATTCAGAAGCACTGTGCTGGCAATAGGAGATATTTAACTTCCTCTTCATGCACCTCAAACCAAGACTTAACACAACTGGCTGTGTGTATGGAGGCATTGTCATCCTGAAAAATGGCATTACTTTCAGGTAACAAAGTTTGTGCCATAAGGTGCACCAGGTTATCTAAAATGTTCTTATAGTCTTCCTGTGACCTGTCCTGATCCTGCAGTGTTGTGTGTTCTGCTTGGCCCCAGCAGGCTCACTTGATGACCTGTCCTGTGGCGGGCTCTGCTGCTGACTGAGTCCCACAGTCCACCTCCCCTGTGGGCCGAGATGACATCAATGCGCATGTTGCACAGACCAAATGGTCCCATGGCATGTGCAAAGAAGAGAAAGAGGCACATAGAGAGAAGCCGAATCGCTTGCTGCCAGCAGCTGCCAGACTAACAACTCCAGCAGTGACTGAATCTAGACTCTGGCAGACTGGCAGCAAGTGGTGAATAAGAAGATCTTCTGTAGGTTAAGCATGATGGCAGGCCAGGCAGCATGACGACATCGCAGCTGTATATTACTGAGGCCTCAGTGCCACGGATTTTCGGCCATTTTTTTATTTCGGCTTTTTTGCCTTAAAGGGCAAGAGTGAAAAAGGAAATTAGATATAGTGCAATAATATTTGTACTGTATATAAGTAATTAAGTAGGATAAGTGGAAAGGCAGCTAGAATGAGCGAAGGAGAAGTGAAAGCAAATAGCAAGAAAGAAAACTCACAGCTCCAATTCACCATAACATATCCGTATTGTAATATAAATTATGGAGAGTAAGTACATAGACAGCACCAGAGAATGAGAGAGTTATCCAGTCCCCAAACCTCAGGCACAAACCCAAACTGAAAATAGACAGACAAAAAGACAAACCTGTATACACACACACACACACACACATCTGCCAGCTTAATTAACCTTGATAAGTTAACCATAATGCACAACTTATTTATAGGATATGACCCCCCCTTTATAGTTCCTCCTTGATATGTTTAACATACAGACTTGCTTAGCTGTATCCAAATACTATTAGTCACAACAACTAGGACTATCTGATCTCTATTGTATAAAGGAGCAAGAAAATATTTTGAGGGCACTTTAGGATAGTAAAGACCTAGTAAGGTAAGTGGGGGTTGATTAGTAGGAGGGTGTTATGTCAATTTAAATGCCACAAATGTTCATGGCCTTAGTTTGTGTACATTCCTGTGTTAAAGGGTTAGTAATGTCCAATGATAATTATATGTTGTGTTTTAAAAAAATAAATCATGCGGAGCAAATCCCATCTCTCAAACCTTTATGGTTTGAGAGATATTCACAGCTAAAGTTCACCCCTCCCTCCCCTTCTGACGTCTGCGCTGTACTGACAGCAGGCGATCCCGGTCCTGGGACCAGCCGGCGGCTCTTCAGCAGAGCTGAAATAGCGATATTTAAAAATAATTACTTAATTGAAAAGGTTTACAAAGTGTGCCTGATTTGCAAACACATTTTGTAGACCGTTCCAATGAGGTAGTATTTTCTTGAATATCACTATTTCGGCTCTGCTGAAGAGCTGACTCGAGCCGGTCGACACGGATCTCCTTCTGTCAGCTTTACAGCTGACATCAGGATAAGGGGAGAGAGGGGGGAACTTTAGCGGCAAATATCTCTTAAACCATAACGGTATCAGAGATGGGATTTGCTCCATATAATTCATTTTTTTAAATCTTCAAAACAGCATAAAATTATCATTGGACATTACTAACCCTTTAAACAAAGTATAAGCCACTTGTTCCTAAACGTAACGTTTCCCTATAAACTGTACACTATTACATAAACTCTCAGCATCACGTGGCTCAAATGACTCATGGCCAAACTAGATTCATTTGGTTCTAACAAGTCTGAGAAATGGTTTTACTTAGTTACATCACCCTGCCAGCACATACCCTTACGTCATGATGAAAGTCGTTTTGACTAGTGATGAGCGAGCACCCCAATGCTCGGGTGTTCGGGTGCTCTGACCGAGCACCCCCTGAGGCTCGAGTGCTCGGCCGAGCACCCGAGCCCCATTGAAGTCAATGGGAGGACTCGAGCATTACACCAGGCACCCCCTGCTCTGATGAGGGGAGGGTGCCTGGTCCATAGGAAAAGGGCAGAAAAGGATGGAAACACCACAGAAATGGTTCAGGGACAGCATAGGGAGGATGTCTGGATGCATCTTGGACTCCAACATCGCTGCTGGGAACGATCATTCGCCCGTAGTACGCCATTTTTACAGACTGACCATAAAACACACAAAAAGGAAAATAAAAACGACTTTAGGCGAAAAATTGTTACCAAACAATATTTGCTGTATATTTACTTGTATATCATCTGCAAATTATCCCAAAAATTTCCTTGATTTTCGGAAGTGAGGCCATGATTAAGAGGGAAACGTGCGCAGAGGCAAATTCTCCCAAAAATTTCCTTGATTTTCAGAACTGAGGCCATGATTAAGAGGGAAACGTGCACAGAGGCAAATTCTCCCAAAAAATTTCCTTGATTTTATTGAACTGAGGCCATGATTAAGAGGGAAACGTGCGCTGAGCCGACCATCTAAAACATTATGGGTGAGGGTCTGCTGCAGAGCTGACCATCCTAAACATTATATGCGAAGGTCCGCTAGTGAGCTGATGCTATAAAACATTATATGAGAGGGCCCGCTAGAGAGCTGACCCAATAAAACATTATATGAGAAGGCCCGCTGGTGAGCTGACCTATACAAAAATTGTCAAACAGGGCCCGCTGGTGAGCTGGCCCTATATAAAAATTATATCACAGGGCCCGCTGGTGAGCTGGCCCTATATAAAAATTATATCCCAGGGCATATGGAAGAGGAGGAGGAGGATGAGAAGATTAAGAGTCAACCATATACCCGTTTTTTGGGTGGAAGGGGTGAATGGGAATACAGAGTATTCCCATCATTGTAAATAACATATATAAAGTGAGTTTATGTTCCCCCGGGGCTTTCCTCCAGTGGAGTGGAGAAGTCAGGGGAAATCCAGGCCTTGTTCATTTTTATAAGTGTCAACCTATCAGCATTGTCGGTGGAAAGGCGGATACGCTTATCTGTTATGATGCCACCAGCAGCACTAAATACCCGCTCAGACAGAACGCTGGCGGCAGGGCAGGCCAGCACCTCCAAGGCGTAGAGTGCCAGTTCATACCACGTGTCCAGCTTGGACACCCAGTAGTTGTAAGGCACAGAGGGATCATTGAGGACGCTGACACGGTCTGCTACGTACTCCTTCACCATCTTCCAAAACTTTTCCCTCCTTGTGACACTAGGCTGCGCATCAGGGTGAGGGTGCTGGCGGGGTGTCATGAAGGTGTCCCACGCCTTGGAGAGTGTTGCCCTGCCTTTCTCGGAACTGCTGTGTGCTCCCCTTTTCTCCCCTTCTCGGTTGGCCAAGGTAGCACGTACTCTGCCGCCAGCGTTGTCAGATGGAAAATTTTGGAGCAATTTTTCGACAAGAACCTTCTGGTATTGCAACATTTTGCTTGTCCTCTCCACCGGAGGAATGAGAGATGAGAAATTCTCTTTGTAGCGGGGGTCCAGAAGGGTGAACACCCAGTAATCCGTGTTGTCTAAAATGCGTACAACGCGTGGGTCACGGGAAAGGCAGCCTAACATAAAGTCAGCCATGTGTGCCAGAGTACCAACAGTCAAGATTTCGCTGTCCTCACCAGGAGGATGACTCTCAATATCCTCATCCTCTTCCTCCTCTTCTGCCCACCCACGCTGAAGAGATGGAACTAAAGTTCCATGGCTACCCTCTGTAGCGGAGGCAACCGTGTCTTCCTCCTCCTCCTCCTCCTCCTCCTCCGCCTCCTCCAATTGTCGCTGAGAAGACGAAGTGAGGGTGCTCTGGCTATCACCTTGTGTAAGCTCTTCCTCCCCCATTTCCACCTCTTCCACATGCAAAGCGTCGGTTTTAATTGTGAGCAGCGAGCGTTTCAGTAGACACAGAAGTGGGATGGTTACACTGATAATAGCGTTATCGCCGCTCACCATCTGTGTCGATTCCTCAAAATTGCGTAAAACCTCACAGAGGTCTGACATCCATTCCCACTCCTCACTTCTGATTACAGGAAGTTGAACGGAGAGGCGACGACCGTGTAACAGCTGGTACTCCACTACTGCCCTCTGCTGCTCACAAAGCCGGGCCAACATGTGGAAGGTGGAGTTCCAGCGCGTGCTCACGTCACACAGCAGCCGGTGAGCTGGCAATTGTAAGCGCTGCTGCAGCTTCAACAGGCCGGCTGAAGCTGTTGATGACTTACGGAAATGTGCACACACGCGGCGCACCTTGGTCAAGAGATCATGCACATTGGGGTAGGTTTTTAGAAATCGCTGCACCACTAAATTAAATACATGCGCTAGGCATGGTACGTGTGTGAGCTTGCCGAGCTCCAAAGCCGCCACCAAGTTACGCCCATTATCACACACAACCATGCCTGGTTGCAGGTTGAGTGGCGAGAGCCACTGCTCGGTCTGGTGACTAATCCCCTGCAACAGCTCTGAGGCCGTGTGCTGTTTGTCCCCAAGGCAGATCAGCTTCAGCACGGCCTGTTGACGCTTCCCCACTGCAGTGCTACACTGCTTCCAGCTACTGGCTGATGGGGGAGTGGCGGTGTGTGTAGAGAATTCGGAGGTGGAAACGGAGGAGGAGGAGCCAATAACGTAGGTGCTGGTGGAAACCCTGATGGAGGTAGGGCCCGCAATCCTCGGCGTGGGTAGCACCCGTGCCATCCCAGGGTCCGAGTCGCTCCCAGCCTCCACGACATTCACCCAGTGTGCCGTCAGGGAAATGTAGCGTCCCTGGCCACAAGCACTTGTCCATGTGTCAGTCGTTAAGTGGACCTTCCCAGTAACTGCGTTGGTCAGGGCACGGGTGATGTTACGGGACACATGGTGGTGTAATGCGGGGATGGCACACCGGGAAAAGTAGTGGCGGCTGGGGACCGCGTACCGAGGGACAGCTGCTGCCATCAGGCTGCGGAAGGACTCAGTGTCCACAAGCCTAAATGGCAGCATTTCGATGGCCAGTAATTTTGAAAGGTGTGAGGTTAGTGCTATGGCCTGTGGGTGGGTGGCTGGGTACTTTCTCTTGCGCTCAAATGCCTGGGGTAACGACATTTGGACGCTGTGCTGGGACAGGGAAGTGGATGTGGTCGCTGATGGTGCTTCAGATGCTACAGGTGCAGGGCGGGAGGTATGCGGGCCTGCGCCTTCGACAGGCGATTGGCCGGCACCGAAAACAGGGGAAGAGGAGGCAGTGGTGTGGCCTGCAGACACAGATGGGCGATCCAGGCGTTCCTCCCACTTACTACGGTGCTTGGATGCCATGTGTCGGATCATGCTGGTGGTGGTGAGGTTTCTAGTGTTCATGCCTCGGCTCATTCTGGTGTGGCACAGGTTGCAAACTACAATTCTTTTGTCGTCCGCACTTTCCTTAAAAAAACGCCATACCGCGGAACACCTACCCCTTGGCAAGGTAGATTTACGCAAGGGGGTGCTCCGTGGAACATTTGCGGGCCGGTTTGGTGCGGTCCGCCTTCTTTCTGTAGCCACACCACTGCCTCTTCCAGCCTGTTGCGGTGCTGCAGATGGCTCACCCTCAGGACTGCTGTCATCGCTCGGCTCTACACCTTCCCAGGTGGGGTCAGTCACCTCATCGTCCACCAAGTCCTCCTCCACTTCCTCACTCTGATCATCCTCCTCAAGTCTTGATCCCACCACATACTCAGTCATTGACAACTGTATAACATTCTCCTCAACAAGGTCTTGAGACGGAAATAGTGGTTGATTTAATGGCAACTGTGTCTCATCATCATCATCATCATCCACTACTTCCTTTGACCTTAAATGCCGTTCACATCTGTCATCTTCTTGAGATTGGGTAGCCTCTAGAGGTTGTGAATCAGGGCACAAGATGTCATGTTCCTCTGCAAGCGTGCTTGGAGAGAGGGTCAAATGAAGGATTGGTGATGAGACGAGCTCCTCACTATATCCCAGTGTGGGATCACTTCTTTGACCAGACCGTGTATGGTGGGAGGAAGGATGATCAGAGTGAGGATTATGTTGACCAGACTCTTGGCTACTGAGAGTGGACTTGGTGGAAGACAGGGTGGTGCTTAACCGACTGGAAGCAGTATCAGCTGTCATCCAACCGACCACCTGTTCGCAGTGGTCGGACCTCGAGAGTGATGTCCTGCGACGCCCTGTAAAATTACACATGAAGCTAGGTATGGTGGATGTCTTTCTTTCTTGTGCTCTGGCACCAGGCACAGTTTCTCCGCGTCCTGACCCGCGCCCTGAACTTTCAGGATCACGTCCACTTCCCCGTCCCTTTTTACCCGCCTTCTTCATCTTACACAGAATATGTGACTTTAATATTTGAGTTTGAAAACTTAACAGTATTTCTTATTATTCTGCAACTGTACAGAGTACACAGAATAGGCTGTTAAACGGCGGTGAAACACACTGAATGGAATATGTGACTTTAATATTTGAGTTTGAAAACTTAACAGTATTTCTTATTATTCTGCAACTGTACAGAGTACACAGAATAGGCTGTTAAACGGCGGTGAAACACACTGAATGGAATATGTGACTTTAATATTTGAGTTTGAAAACTTAACAGTATTTCTTATTATTCTGCAACTGTACAGAGTACACAGAATAGGCTGCTAAACTGCGGTGAAACACACTGAATGGAATATGTGAGTTTAATATTTGAGTTTGAAAACTTAACAGTATTTCTTATTATTCTGCAACTGTACAGAGTACACAGAATAGGCTGTTAAACGGCGGTGAAACACACTGAATGGAATATGTGACTTTAATATTTGAGTTTGAAAACTTAACAGTATTTCTTATTATTCTGCAACTGTACAGAGTACACAGAATAGGCTGTTAAACGGCGGTGAAACACACTGAATGGAATATGTGACTTTAATATTTGAGTTTGAAAACTTAACAGTATTTCTTATTATTCTGCAACTGTACAGAGTACACAGAATAGGCTGTTAAACGGCGGTGAAACACACTGAATGGAATATGTGACTTTAATATTTGAGTTTGAAAACTTAACAGTATTTCTTATTATTCTGCAACTGTACAGAGTACACAGAATAGGCTGCTAAACTGCGGTGAAACACACTGAATGGAATATGTGAGTTTAATATTTGAGTTTGAAAACTTAACAGTATTTCTTATTATTCTGCAACTGTACAGAGTACACAGAATAGGCTGTTAAACGGCGGTGAAACACACTGAATGGAATATGTGACTTTAATATTTGAGTTTGAAAACTTAACAGTATTTCTTATTATTCTGCAACTGTACAGAGTACACAGAATAGGCTGTTAAACGGCGGTGAAACACACTGAATGGAATATGTGACTTTAATATTTGAGTTTGAAAACTTAACAGTATTTCTTATTATTCTACAACTGTACAGAGTACACAGAATAGGCTGTTAAACGGCGGTGAAACACACTGAATGGAATATGTGACTTTAATATTTGAGTTTGAAAACTTAACAGTATTTCTTATTATTCTGCAACTGTACAGAGTACACAGAATAGGCTGTTAAACGGCGGTGAAACACACTGAATGGAATATGTGACTTTAATATTTGAGTTTGAAAACTTAACAGTATTTCTTATTATTCTGCAACTGTACAGAGTACACAGAATAGGCTGTTAAACGGCGGTGAAACACACTGAATGGAATATGTGACTTTAATATTTGAGTTTGAAAACTTAACAGTATTTCTTATTATTCTGCAACTGTACAGAGTACACAGAATAGGCTGTTAAACGGCGGTGAAACACACTGAATGGAATATGTGACTTTAATATTTGAGTTTGAAAACTTAACAGTATTTCTTATTATTCTGCAACTGTACAGAGTACACAGAATAGGCTGCTAAACTGCGGTGAAACACACTGAATGGAATATGTGAGTTTAATATTTGAGTTTGAAAACTTAACAGTATTTCTTATTATTCTGCAACTGTACAGAGTACACAGAATAGGCTGTTAAACGGCGGTGAAACACACTGAATGGAATATGTGACTTTAATATTTGAGTTTGAAAACTTAACAGTATTTCTTATTATTCTGCAACTGTACAGAGTACACAGAATAGGCTGCTAAACTGCGGTGAAACACACTGAATGGAATATGTGACTTTAATATTTGAGTTTGAAAACTTAACAGTATTTCTTATTATTCTGCAACTGTACAGAGTACACAGAATAGGCTGTTAAACGGCGGTGAAACACACTGAATGGAATATGTGACTTTAATATTTGAGTTTGAAAACTTAACAGTATTTCTTATTATTCTGCAACTGTACAGAGTACACAGAATAGGCTGTTAAACGGCGGTGAAACACACTGAATGGAATATGTGACTTTAATATTTGAGTTTGAAAACTTAACAGTATTTCTTATTATTCTGCAACTGTACAGAGTACACAGAATAGGCTGTTAAACGGCGGTGAAACACACTGAATGGAATATGTGACTTTAATATTTGAGTTTGAAAACTTAACAGTATTTCTTATTATTCTGCAACTGTACAGAGTACACAGAATAGGCTGCTAAACTGCGGTGAAACACACTGAATGGAATATGTGACTTTAATATTTGAGTTTGAAAACTTAACAGTATTTCTTATTATTCTGCAACTGTACAGAGTACACAGAATAGGCTGTTAAACGGCGGTGAAACACACTGAATGGAATATGTGAGTTTAATATTTGAGTTTGAAAACTTAACAGTATTTCTTATTATTCTGCAACTGTACAGAGTACACAGAATAGGCTGCTAAACTGCGGTGAAACACACTGAATGGAATATGTGACTTTAATATTTGAGTTTGAAAACTTAACAGTATTTCTTATTATTCTGCAACTCTGCAGAGTACACAGAAAAGGCTGCTAAACTGCGGTGAAACACACTGAATGGAATATGTGACTTTAATATTTGAGTTTGAAAACTTAACAGTATTTCTTATTATTCTGCAACTCTGCACAGTACACAGAATAGGCTGCTAAACGGCGATGAAACACACTGAATGGAATATGTGACTTTGATATTTTAGTTTGAAGACTTAACAGTATTTCTTCCTATTCTGCAACTCTGCACAGTACACAGAATAGGCTGCTAAACTGCGGCGAAGCACACTGAATGGAATATGTGACTTTGATATTTTAGTTTGAAGACTTAACAGTATTTCTTCCTATTCTGCAACTCTGCACAGTACACAGAATGTGCTGCTAAACTGCGGCGAAGCACACTGAATGGAATATGTGACTTTGATATTTTAGTTTGAAGACTTAACAGTATTTCTTCCTATTCTGCAACTCTGCACAGTACTCAGAATGTGCTGCTAAACTGCGGCGACGCACACTGAATGGAATACGTGACTTTGATATTTTAGTTTGAAGACTTAACAGAATGTGCTCTAATCTGCAACTTTGCACACTAAACAGAATGTGCTCTAATCTGCAACTTTGCACACTAAACAGAATGTGCTCTAATCTGCAACTTTGCACACTAAACAGAATGTGCTCTAATCTGCAACTGTGCACACTAAACAGAATGTGCTCTAATCTGCAACTTTGCACACTAAACAGAATATTTTTTTTTTTTTTTTTTTTGTTTTTTTCCCCCCACACACAATATAACCTGCTGCCCCCACACACAGTAGTCCTAAAAAGGACTTTTGGTTCTTTTTTGTCACAATTTTTTTTTTTCCTCCCTACACTGCCTTTCCCTTCCTATCCTCAGCTCTCCCTGGCTCAGACTGAGCCGAACTCGATGGTCAGGTGCTATACAGCACCTGACCACGGGTTCTGGCCAGCCAATCAGTGTAATGCCAGCAGCCAACATGGCTGCTGGCATTACACCGATGTCAGAGCCTCCCTGCACGTTTATTGGCTGCGCAGCAGCCGCAAAACGTGCGGGGAGGAGACCCGAACATGGCGGGCGAGCACATGCGGTACTCGTACGAGTACCGCCATGTGCCGAGCAGAGCGATGCTCGAGCCGATCCGAGCATCGGCCGAGCATGCTCGCTCAACACTAGTTTTGACCTTGCCTGCTGAGTCACAGAAAGAAAATGGCTCTTTGTTACATAGTTACATAGTAGTTTAGGTTGCGTCCATCAAGTTCAACCCTTTTCCTATTCTTGTTTACCACTGTTGATCCAAAAGAAGGCAAAAAAACCCTTATTTCAGCAATTTCAAATTATGCTGTGAATGGGGGGAAAAATTCTTTCTTGACTACAAATGGCAATCAGATTTCTCCTTGGATCAACAAGCATTAAATAAATATTAATCCCAATACTAACATACATAGCCCTCTATGTTCTGCTCTTTTAAAAAGTATCCAGGTAGTATCCAGGTATTTGATAGCACCACCTCTTCAGGCAGTGAATTCCATACCTTTATTGTCCTTATTGTCCTATCAGTATATATGAAATGAAATTTAAAAAAGAAAGAATATATATATATATATATATATATATATATATATATATATATATATATATACATACAGTTAGGGAAAAAATTATTTGATCCTCTGCTGATTTTGTACATTTGCCCATTAACAAAAAAATGATCAGTCTATGATTTTAATGGTAGGCTTATTTGAACAGTGAGAGACAGAATAACAACAAAAAAATCCAGAAAAATGCATTTTAAAAAAGTTATAAATTGATTTGCATTTTACTGAGTGAAATAAGTATTTGACCTCTTTGCAAAACATGACTTAGTACTTGGTGGCAAAACCCTTGTTGGCAATCACAGAGGTCAGATGTGTCTTGTAGTTGGCCACCAGGTTTGCACATATCTCAGGAGGGATTTTGTCCCACTCCTCTTTGCAGATCCTCCCCAAGTCATTAAGGTTTCGAGGCTGATGTTTGGCAACTCGAATCTTCAGCTCCCTCCAAAGATTTTCTATGGGATTAAGGTCTGGAGACTGGCTAAGCCACTCCAGGACCTTAATGTGCTTCTTCTTGAGCCACTCCTTTGTTCCCTTGGCCGTGTGTTTTGGGTCATTGTCATGCTGGAATACCCATCCACGACCCATTTTCAATGCCCTGGCTGAGGGAAGGAGGTTCTCATCCAAGATTTGATGGTACATGGCCCCGTCCATCGTCCTTTTGATGCGGTGAAGTTGTCCTGTCCCCTTAGCAGAAAAACAGCCCCAAAGCATAATGTTTCCACCTCCATGTTTGGTGGTGGAGATGGTGTTCTTGGGGGCCATAGGCAGCATTCCTCCTCCTCCAAACACGGCGAGTTGAGTTGATGTCAAAGAGCTCGATTTTGGTCTCATCTGACCACATCACTTTCACCCAGTTTTCCTCTGAATCATTCAGATGTTCATTGGCAAACTTCAGACAGGCCTGTGCATGTGCTTTCTTGAGCAGGGAGACCTTGCGGGCACTGCAGGATTTCAGTCCGCCATGGAGTAGTGTGTTACCAATTGTTTTCCTGGTGACTATGGTCCCAGCTGCCTTGAGATCATTGACAAGATTGTCCCGTATAGTTCTAGGCTGATTTCTCACCGTTCTTATGATCATTGAAACTCCACGAGGTGAGATCTTGCATGGAGCCCCAGACTGAGGGAGATTTACAGTTATTTTGTGTTTCTTCCATTTGCGAATAATTGCACCAGCTGTTGTCACCTTCTCACCAAGCTACTTGGCGATGGTCTTGTAGCCCATTCCAGCCCTGTGTAGGTCTACAATCTTGTCCCTGACATCCTTGGACAGCTCTTTGGTCTTGGCCATGATGGAGAGTTTGGAATCTGATTGATTGCTTCTGTGGACAGATGTCTTTTATACAGGTAACAAGCTGAGGTTAGAAGCACTCCCTTTAAGAGAATGCTCCTAATCTAAGCTTGTTACCTGTATAAAAGACACCTGGGAGCCAGAAATCTTGCTGACTGATAGGGGGTCAAATACTTATTTCACTCAGTAAAATGCAAATCAATTTATAACTTTTTTTGAAATGTGTTTTTCTGTTTTTTTCTGTTGTTATTCTGTCTCTCACTGTTGAAATAAAATTACCATTAAAATTATAGACTGATCATTTCTTGTCAGTGGGCAAACGTACAAAATCAGCAGGGGATCAAATAATTGTTTCCCTCACTATATAAATATATATATATATATATATATATATATATATATACATCATTTTATGAGCAATAAAATATTTCATTTGGGTAAGTAAATACCCTTGGTATTTTTTAACCCTTTAAGTGACAGAGGGGTGAACAATGCATTACTCTACACTTTGGAGCTCAAAGGGTTACACCTTCACTGCTTGGATTTTCAAGTGCTGTAAGTAAAGCGGGAGCGCTGTAAGTAAAAATGAGGCTTAAAATTGACCATTCCAAGACAGGAGCAATCTCTTTCAGGCCCCAAAGCGGCGCTCCAATACACGCAACAGGTCATGTGTACCGGCACGTAGGCAAGGATCAAAGCGGTCTTTATGGGACGGAAACATCCCAGGACCTCTTGTCCTTAAGGGGTTAAACGATTTGCTATCAATATGGGCTCTGTTCACTTAAGTTATGAAAATGAATAGATTACACTGTTCTTAGCACAGCACAAGCAAATTAATTTACCAGCGATTCCTTGCATTCCCTACGTTTTAGTTGCCCCTATGTTAGTTTGACAGTCATTTGGGCCTTCCAGTTTATTACAAGTCTCTCTCATGTATCGCTTGTGCGAATGATCTGCAGGGTGATGGATAAGTAGTTATGAAGATCAGACATATTGGAAATAAGATTAATGCATAATACATTGGAGATAACTCTTTCACAGTATATTGTATTGCTAATTCATTCATCTCTGATGAATATAGTTCTAAAATCTTTTTTTTTTTGCTGAAAGCATTTCCAACTAGGGTGACCACATTTCCATCCTGCCATTCAGGGACACTTGGAGTTGAGAGCAGCAGAATACATGTACTCAGCTCCAGGGAAGCTATACGGGAGGGGTCACTATATATGACTGGACATCAGGGTTCAACCTGCTCTTTGTCTGGCGCCAGGGCCGGATTAGTCAATAAGCAGACGAGGCACTTGCATAGGGCTCCCGATTTTCAGGTGCGCCTGGCAATGGCTTTGTCACGCCCACTTTATAATGAGGTGGCTCTGTCCAGGATGTAAATAAAAATAGTGCTCTCAGCTTGCTTGCCGCGCGCCTGTGAGGGCACTTTATTGCAAAAGTACCAGCAGCAAGTAACTATTTTTGTCTACTTCCCAGTTCGCTACTTGGGCTACCCTATGTGACCCCCTTCTGTGCCTGCGTGTCTGCACTGCTCTCTGCTCATCATTGGCTGATTGCTCACCACTGCTGGCTGGTACCTCCTGTGACATGACAGTCTTCACATCATGCATGTAATCAAATGCAGCCATGCACTACGGCGTAGTTTCCGTGGCTGCAATATAAAAACCACAGTAATCCTCCGATTTAACTGAGTGTAGCTGGCGGCCGGAGGGAGAGTGTCTGAGCAGCAGTGCAGTAATAGGGGCAGGCCACAGGCCATTATTAACGAGAGGAGGTGGCAGCAGGCCGGCAGAAGCAGCGGCACTAGCACCCTCAATAGCTTCAAGTGCAGCAGGCATGTATATGTTGCCTTTAAAGTTCAGCTTCCTGATTTTGACATTCAACAATAATATAGTTTCTCCTCTATACAATCACCTGTTACTGTATTGTCACGTGCTGTATGTGTGTGTGTATCCACTATGCAGTTTTCCTGCAGTGCACTGTGGAGTGTGTGTGTTTGTACATTCAAAATGCACTGTAATTTGGCATTATTTTACTGGCATATGTTCAGTCTGTACAGCCACACTATAGCGTAAAGTGGTATATGTGCTCTCTATCCAGTCACTGACAGTGTAATGAGGTGTATGTGCCCTGTGTATAATCATTTGCCCTGCAGTTTAATTTGGTGTATGTGTCATCTGTACACTCAATTGCAGTGCAATGTAATGTATGTATATGTGTGTGCTGTTTCTCCTCTGTACAGTCTGAGTCAGTCACCTGCAGTGACTATAAAGGACAGATCCTCTTTTCATGCAAAAAAAAACATTAATTTGGGTGAGATTTCCTTAACCTGCAATGGAAATATATGATTTTGATTTATGTATGTTGAAATGTTAACATACATAAAATGCACTACAGGTTAACCCCTTAAGGACCCATGACGGTCCTGGACCGTCATGGAATTTTGGGCTCCCCGCTCGGCTGCACGCCGTTCGGGGAGTCTGGAATCGGATGCAGCAAAAAATAAAAAATGGTCCTTAAAGGGATAGTAATACTTGCAAATTACTAATCCCCATTTTGTAGCTGTGTTAAAAAGAAACTTATTGCCCCCAGTGTCATCTCTCAAACCCTTATGGTTTGAGAGATGATGGCACTCAAAGTTCCCCCCTGCCCCTTCCCTGACTGAACGCTGACTGCAGGGGAAGCTGTTGTATGACAGTCTTATGTTCATCAGGTGGCTCTGCAGCTGAGCCGAGATCACGTTTATAAAAAAGAATTCTTTCACTGAAAAGGTCTAATACGTGTGCTTGGTTTGCAAGCACACGTAGAAGACCATTTTGGTGAAAGATTTATTTTTTATAAACGCGATCTCGGCAATGCTGCAGAGCCACCTGATGCAAGTAATACCGGATATCCCTGCAGTCAACGTTCAGTCAGGGAAGTGGAGGGAGGGGGGAACTTTGAGCACTATCATCTCTCAAACCATAAGTGTTTGAGAGTTGACGCTGGGGGCAATAAGTTTGTACAATAAGGGGATTAGTCATTTGCAAGTATTACTATCCCTTTAAGTGACTGCAACGTGCATGCGCGGCCGATCCTTAAGGAAATCCCACCCAAAGGGATTTTTTTTGCATGAAAAGAGGATCTGTCCATTATATTTACTGCAGGTGACTGACTCAGATTATACAGAGGAGAAACAGCACACACATATACAATTACATACATTACATTGCATGCAAGTGATAGTACAGGGGCAGGGCAGGTGATTATACACAGGGCACATACACCAACACCTTATTATACTGTCAGTATTTGGACAGAGGACACATATACCGCATTACACTACAGTGTAATTGTACAGAGGGAACATATGCCACATTACAGTGCATTTTGATTGTACAGACAACACACACCACTATACACTGCAGGAAGCTTGTACAACTGACACACATACACCACATGACAATACAGGTGATTGTATAGAGGAGTTAAATATGAATGGTATTACGGTATCTCATTCAAATCAAATATTTTTAGTGGCTTATGTTTTTCATTGGAATTTCCAAATAGCAAGTTAATATAAAAGTTAACTTAAATCTTAAATCACTTCTAAATATAATTGAAGTCTTCAGTAGTTTGATAAGAGTGCACATTTTATTTCTAATTTCAATATTTATGTTGCAGTCCGCTTGCTTTTTTCCTGCAGTGGCCTCATTTTTTTTCCAAGGGAAAATTCAACTGCAAAACTCAATTGCTTAGAGTGTGGTCCATGCGGAAAAATAAAATGATTTAAAGTGTATCTATCACATATAGATATCTGATGCTCATTAGGCAGAGCATTTAGCGAAAAAGTTTAATATTAGTCATTTAAAAAAAAAAAAAAAGCGTTATCTGCGCAAGAATTCAAGTTTAAAACGTGCCCAGCAGCCTACTTCCTGCTTGCAGCACTACCTCTGCTCCCGTCCCACTGACCAGTATCCTCCAATGACAGGCTTTCTTTCTCTAACTTGGAGCGATCTCATTGGCAGAGATTGATATCTAGCCAATGAGATCGCTCCAGCTTAGAGACAGGCGTCCTCCGTCATCGGAGGATGCTGGGTAGTGGGACGGGAGCAGCCTCTGTGTGGCAAGCAGCTTGCCACAGAAGCAAGCGGAAGTAGGCTGCTGTGCACCTTTTAAACTTGAATTTTATGGCAAGACAGGAGGCTCATATTTGCATATCTAACTTTTACTGATCCTCACAGCAGCAAATGGAAGAAAACTCAAAGTAAACAACCAATCAGTAGAAAGCACACTGCATAAATAGATTAGTCCTCCAACACCACTTCCTCTTCCTTTTGCTGCTCCTCACAGGTCAGTCAATCACTGTGATGCAGTTTCTGCAATGTTCTTTCTTTGGCTTATGTTCTTATCGATTCTTGCCTTACTGGTATTGACCTTTTTTTCTTACCTTCCTCCTTAGCAGCATTTTATTTTCCCTGCTATCGCTCCCTTTGCTGGTAACCCTGTTTTTCTTTCCCTCTACTGAGCCGTTCGGGCTTCAGTTTCATCCTTTTCTGTGTCTTTCGGCCGTTGTCTCGCGAGACTCGGACGGCCATCTTTAATCTCACATTGGCTTCCCAAATCTCTCGAGATTTCGGTGGCCATATTTTTTTCAGGTATCCGGGTCCAGATCATTTCCTGTGCTTTCCCACTGCTTCACAACCACTACTTACCACACAATTACCACCCGCACCGTTCGTTTCCCCACTTTTTTTCAATTTCTTCAACACCTTTGGCCTTCTCCTGTGTTCTCCTTGCGGGTGAGCCCCTTTTTCATTATGGCAGATATCTCTACCCCCTCCCCATATATCCAAGCCTGGATCCAATGAGCCATTAGAGAGGCTCTTGACACTCTGCCTGCACCCCTGGGTCCTTCCCCCCTTTGGCCCCCATTACCCCCCTGTCAGGCTCTGACTCAGAGGGTCAGGCTCTGACTCACTGCTGGCTTAATGCCCATGGAAAGGTTCCAGTTCCTCTGCTCATATGGGTAAAGGCCCTGCAAAAACTACAAAATCTTCTGCTCCAGCCCCACCTTTGACTGCACATCCTTCGGGAGATGCCCCTGACTACTCCTCGGCCGAGGAGTCTGACTCATGCGCAGTCCCAGAGATGGGGGCAGGTGAGCCCCACCCCCACTCCGACCCTGCTTCTCAATGTTCTGACCCATCTGACACAGACCTGGTTTATAACCCTCAAGGCGAGGTTCTGTTCGACCCTCACTTTATTTGTCACCCCAGGTCTGCAGAATGGACCCCTCCGGACCATATAGCTAGATACCTTCAGGTCTGGATGCAGAAAGCTCTAGATAAGGAGGTCCGCAATCGCCTTATGGCGGAATGCCCTCACCCCACTATCCCTGGGAAGGTTACCTCTACCCCAGAATTTGATACCTTTATGGTAAATTATATGACAAAAAAAAGGTAGAGACCCTCGGAAGGGCCTAGAGAAAGGGCTTAAGACAGCCCAGGACAAATTACTGGACATTTCCGGCCCTTTAACCCAAATTTTCATCCTGTCCGATGACGTTGCTTCTCATGGCTTAGCTCTTGACCTGGTCCTGGTACGGGATTGGGCACAGTGTGCAATATGCCTCCTGGGCTACACCAATGTTTCGGTGTGTTCGGAGTGCCGCAAGACAGCACTCCTGCGGATTGATTCACATCTATCCGACATGGCCGACAAGGAGCTGGGCCCCAAGGCGGACGGCAAGCTTTTTGGCGATCCCTTCATTGCCGAACTCCGCAAGCATATGAGCAACGATACCACTATTAACAAAGTGGAGACATCCCTCAAACGGGTATTTCAAGGCCAAAGTGTTTTTCACCAGGCTGGCCGTGTCACCAGCCGCTGTTCCTTTGCCGACTTCCAGACCTCAATATACTCCCAACCCCTCCGCCCCTTATAACCCCACCTTCTGGACTCCATTTCCGGTCTCCAGAGGTTTCCCGCGTGGTGGAGGCCGAGGAGGTCGTGGCCGTTCCAGTTTTTCCCAAGGTAAGCTTACCTCCCCTTCCTTCTTCCCTTTCTTCCCTGCCCCCCGCAGCATGTCTTGCCGCCTTTTCCCAGTCCTGGTCCCTCATCACCTCAGACAGGTGGGTCCTACAAACAGTGGAGGGTTTCCTAATAGAATTAGTTTCTCCCCCAACCCAAGCTTACCCCCCCTCCCCTTCTGGTCAATCGCGAGACTTGCCGTCTCATCGACCTAGAGATCTTCCTTTTAAGGGACAAAGGTGCCATTCAACTTGCCCACTCCCCAGGGGGGGTTCCTCAGCAATATTTTCCCTGTCCACAAGAAGTTAGGGGGGCTCCGCCCTGTCATCAACCTCCGTGCTCTCAACGAGTATGTGGTTTACCGCCACTTCAAGATAGAGGGTATCCATCTTCTCCAAGACCTATTATACGAAGGAGATTGGTTCACCAGGTTGGATCTCCAAGACGCCTACCTCACCGTTCCCATTCATCCAGACTCCAGACCTTTCCTCCGTTTTCTTTGGAATTCAGAACTTTGGCAGTTCATCTGTCTTCCCTTAGGCCTGAGCTCCGATCCCTGGTGTTTCACCAAACTGATGAAACCTGTGATGGCGTTCTTTCGCTCTCAGGGTGTTTGTTCTATAATCTACCTGGACGACATCCTGCTGTTTCACGCCAATCCGGATACTCTCCTTTCCCAGACGTCCTGGGTCATTAGCTGGCTCCACCACTTGGGCTTCATCGTCAACCACGAGAAGTCTATGTCAACCCCGGCCCAGTCTGTTCACTTCCTGGGTTTCGAGATCGATTCGGCCTCCTCTCTTCTCAAGTTCCCTCAGACAAAGATAGAGAATATCAAATGAGAACTCAGGAAAGTCTTGCATCTGGAGTTTATCTCACTGCGACTTCTTGCCCGGATAGTGGGCCTGCTTTCCTCCTTCATTCAGGCGATCTTTCCTGGACCTCTGTACTACAGGGCCATGCAACGCCTGAAGGCTCAATACCTTCGTGCTTGTCTCTCTTACGATCAGCAGGTTCCTCTCACACCAGATGTTCACGTGGAACTCACCTGGTGGCTGCTTCACATGTCGGCGTGGAATGGCACTGCCATTTTCAGCACTACTCCAGACTTCATCTTGGAATCAAGATGCCAGTCTCTGGGTTGGGGCACCTCCTGTGCTGGATATGCTACCGGCGGTCGTTGGTCCCATGAAGAACAGTCGCTCCACATCAACTGCCTCAACCTCTTTGCCGGCTCTTTTGCGGTCCGCAGTTTCTCCAAAGAGCTCTCTCTTACTGCTGTTTCTTACTGCATATGGACAATGTCTCAGCTGTGCGGTACATCAACAAACTGGTTGGCTCCTGGTCAGAACGCCTTTTCAACCTCACCCGCAACCTCTTTCACCTCTGCCTTCAGAGACAAATCTCGCTGTCGGAGGAGTATATTCTGGGTCTGGACAATCTGACTGCGGACTGGTTTTCCAGGTCTTGGAGGGATGCCAGCAATTGGATGCTGGACCGGTCGGTCTTCCTCCGTCTCTTGACCCTTTGGGGCCCCTTCTCGGTTGACCTCATTGCCTCCCATTGGAATCATCAAGTCTCAAACTTCTTCAGTTGACTCCCTGATCCGGACTCGACTGCGATAGATGCGTTTTCCCAGGCTTGGCCTCCGACAGGAGCTTATGCTTTTCCCCCATTTTCCATGATTTCCCGTGTGATTCACCATCTCCGTTGCCAGCGCTGGTCTCTCCTCCTGGTGGCCCCTCTGTGGCCTGCACAACTTTGGTTTCCGGCTCTCCTGGAGATGTCTCACGACTTTCCTCTCCTTCTCCCTTGGAGTCCCCTTCTACTTCTAGATCCGGGGGGGTTCTTCACACCCTCTTGTACTCGATCATCGACTCTCTCTGGTCGCTTGCTCGATTTTCGGGGGTTACTGGGACTTGTCTGGCCTTTCGCAATCAGCTTCAGACCTTCTCCACTATTCCCCGCCCCTGGCACTCAACGTGCCTACCTCAGTGCTTGGAACACCTAGTGTAGCTGGTGTCTGGCTCTACAAGGTGATCCCTTTACTGCCCCTGTGACGGATATCCTTAATTTTCTTTTTACTCTTTTTTTTCAACGGTAAAGCTTACCGTACAGTGAATGTTTACCGTTCCGCTATATCGACGGGTCATGTTCCGCTGGCTGGTGTCCCGGTGGGCAGGGATCCGCTCGTTTGTCATGGGCTCCAGCCTGATTTCACCTCGACATCACCGGGTTCATGGCCTGCGGTCTGCTGCTCTTTCGGGGTCCTGTTCTGATGGCTCCTGATGGTTTTCCAGTTTTGAAGATTTTCTGGTTTTGACTTTCTCTCCTCTGTGCGTTATACAAAAGGAAGAGGAAGTGGTGTTGGAGGACTGATCTATTTATGCACTGTGCTTTCTACTGATTGGTTGTTTACTTTGAGTTTTCTTCCATTTGCTGCTGTGAGGATCAGTGAAAGTTAGATATGCAAATACTCGCCTCCTGTCTTTAATAAAATTCAGATTATTTGGTCACAGGCTAGAATAATCCTCAATTTTTGTGTAGATAACTTTTTTTTCCAAAAATGACTAACATATTAAACTTTTTCTCTAAATGCTCTATCTAATGATCATTAGATATCTATATGTGATAGATCCACTTTAATATCAAATACAAGTAATACATCACAATATTCATTTTAGTCAGGTTTCTCCTTTTCTTGGTTGGAATGGGTGATGTGAACATCATGTAGTGAGCTTAAGATATTTAGGGTTGGATTCAAATGCAGGTGCTAATTTTATCTCTGCTTTTATCTCCAAGTTTTCCCATAGATTTCAATATGAACATTTTTGATGAAACTGGAGGTAACATTTATCTCCTGCATTTGAATCCAGCCCTTAATGTGTTGGTACAGGGATTTAACCCACTGGATGCTAGAAATATCTTCAACACATTGCTGAACAATACGTTAACAATGTGTCTAGCGTCCAAGGAATTAAGGCGACAGTAAATCTCCATTTTGGCCACAATACAAAGATAAGAAAATGAGTTGGCACTCACCAGGTTATAATTAACGTTCTATTAGGTTTCACGCTTTCACAGCACAGTGTTCCCAAGGGTTAGGTGGTGTTCCCGGTAGCAATCAACAGCTGTATCGTGCCTCACCGGCACTTTGTCAAGGCATCCATTCAATCTAAATTTTGGCTTTGCACATTATGCAAGTAATACTTTGCTAAATATGTAAAGTCAAATTAGAAGTAGATTTTTTTTTGTTTTTACTTTTATGTCCCTGACAGTAAGCTTTCTGAATGTCTGTTTTCAGAGAGCTTTCTGTCAGACTAAGAAAGTGATACAATATAACTCTATCCCAGCTGCAGCACTGAGGGATCTGTATGTTGTATTCAGTGGGCTGCAGGGAGCCTTTACCACTGCAGAAGACACAAAGGCCTAGATTTAAAGGCAACCGTTAAACCAGCCGCTAAGTGAAAAAGGCACATCGCTCGCAAATAATACAGGAGTTACGGCAGATTCAATAACTACTCTACGAGAATAGCTATCGAGCGTAGGCACACAAAAAACACGTAACACAAAACCCGTTGTCGCTCATGTTAATGCACAACGGGCGGACAAATCACACGATAACTGAGCTCCAAACAACATGTAACATAACGGCTGCCGTTGTCAAGCAACCATGATTGATGCCAAAACAAATTCAAACACACATCCAATCCCAAAGCCCCAATGTATCAAATAACTTCAAATACACCTATATATACCCAAAAATAACCGCCACACACTGTCTGTTATCGAGTTCTTCAGAGCCAGATATCAGGACCCAGGAGCGGAGGATAGTGATCAGAGAGAGGGAGACAGGAGCGTTCATTGGAGGTAGAGGAGTTTTGGAGTTTGGAGAGAGGAGAGCATTGCACAGAATACGACACATAGCACACCTTTGCACATATTACATACACACATACAAACACATACACATACATACACATAGTCCTTTTATTTTATAACACCTCACACATTTTACTTTTATTTTTGACAGTGTGAATCTGGGAGTGAAAGTGTGTGACAGAGAGTGACTGGATCGAGTGTGTCTGTGAGGGCCTGTGGGAGTGCCTGGGTGTGACTGGGTGAATGATGGCGAGGAGAGGAGGACAGGAGAGAGGGATGGGGAGAGTAGTGGAGGAGGAGGAAGATCAGGAGGGGATCCCTCAGCAGAGCAGAGGTGGGAGAGGGAGATCCGCAGGGCGGAGGGGGACCCGGCCCACAAGAGTAGGAACACGCAGGACAGGGACAGAACCTGCAGTGGGACGAGGGGTAGTTGCTGGGGAGCACCCCACACAGTCAGGGTCAGACCAGGCAGGGCACTCCGGCTCTGAGTCATCCCATGCCGGAGCTGATGAGGCCAGGATCAGAGACCCAAAGTATACAGAGGAGGAGAACACGGCTCTTGTGGAAGCTGTCCTGGAGAGGCAGAGTGTTCTCCACCCGACAGCGAAGGTCCCTGGCCTGTCAGCGAGGAGGAAAGCAGCCTGGAACCAGATCTGCAGCCGGGTCAACGCGGTGGCTCCATGCAGACGGGACGTGGAGTCCATCAAGAAGCGATGGGGCGACTGCCGGAGGGTGGTCAAGACCAAGCTCTCCGAACTCGCCAAGCACGCCCGAGGCACTGGAGGTGGCCCACCTGTCCCTATCACCTTCTGCGGCTGGGAGGAGATGGTGCGCCAGAATATGTCCCCAACCCTGATCGAGGGGGTTGTTGGAGGAGCTGACACTGGGGATGAGAGGACCCTCCACACTACCGGTAAGTGCAACACTACAGAACAACACACTACAGCAACCAACACCAGCTGCACACACACTCACACCTCAACACATGTCCATCATTCATGCACACAACTGCACCAACACAGCACCCTGAGGGTTAAAAACAGGACACAACACAAGGACAAATATCAAGGTCCAACTTGGAACAAACCTGTCCAAGTCCTACTTCAACCCTCCTGTCGCTGTGCTCATCACACACAATACACAAACCATGCAGTTCCAAATGTCGACTGTCATCACTGTTCACACACAATGTCACCCATGTCCCCGCTGGGATGTCAGCACTTAACCCCTCGAGTGCTAGAGGGATCATCAATGCATCGATCAACAATGCTTTGGCAACCCCTCTGGGACTCAAAGGGTTAACCAGACAACAATCAAGTCAATAGGCCAACGATCACATGCTACACAGGGGACATTCACTAAGCGGTGACAAACACATGGTGGAGAGAAATTCACCCTCACACATCCTCATTTCACCAATACCAGTGTTAGCCTATGGAGAATATGCAATAACATGAATCAAGTTGCTAAGGTCCCATCGTATACACTCCATAGAAAACACTGGAAATGGGGAAATGAGATCACTGGAGAAGTCAGCATTATGTACACTCCATCATGTCAACAACACCGCTTACTGAATCACAAAAAGGATGGAGCAGGTCACACATCACAGTGGCACTGAGAATAACTGCTTGTATGTGCAACACACAGGCCTCAAACAATACCCCAGAATTAAAGGGGGAAAAAGTAGGCCTTGGTGTTGTGTCTGCAATCATTTACCCTAACTTCAAATGACATATCTCACATCTGATTCCCACATGGATCCTCAGGGGTGCTGATGCCATGGATGGATGGTACACCAGACACTGTTTGCAGGATACACATGGGAACCAAATATCATCCATTGTACCTTGGTCACCAACAGGCCATGAATGATAGATATCTCGGATTGAGTACGGTTGCCTCACTCAGAAGGATGGATGGGCTCATACTCAAAGAAAAACAGGCCTCAATCAGAGATATCCCTCACTACTGGCGTGATTGTTGCCCTTCAGGATTCAACTGGAACACACGACATGGACAGGATCCTGTCCAGTTCATCAATCTCTGATTGCCAGGGTGGTATCCCATGCCCTACAATGAAATGCATAGGATATGATCCTGACAACCAGAGAGTCACCTGTCAAGTAATGAAAAATTGTGAATTGGACGGGATCAGCTAAGAAGATAGGGTTGAATAACACTTGATTCCCACTGCACATCTGTTCAAACAAAGATATGCACACAAAGGAAAATGGTCAGATATGTACCTTTCAAATGGCTCAAACATGTCCCAACACGATGTGAACCCAAAGATCATCTCACTGCCTGTGATTGCCCTACTGGCCAGATATGTGCATCCATCAGAAACTAACTTACATTGATACCATCCAAATACACATACCTAGTATATCCCACTCTACGTAGATGGGATATACGAGGTATGCTCATATCCATCATATCAATCCAATGTATATTTTGATGGGTGCACATATATAGCCAGTAAGGCAATCACACCTACTGAAATGATCTCTGGCTTCATATCTGGAAAGGATATATTCATATCCATATGAAAGGTACACATCCACATGCATATATGACCATTTCTCCTTGTATGTAACTGTAATGGCATAGCAATTGTTAATTTCACCAACATGTGGATCCATGTTAGTCCTATCCCGCCAACCCTCATGGTTAGACAGATATCGCTCTATTTGACAGCTGGAGATTCCAGTCATTAGAACACACGGAGGCTCTTCAGCAGAGCCTAAATTGCCCCATTCAGAGATGGAGACATCTTTGAGATGGTCAACAAAGTGTGCCAGGTTTGCAAGCACACTCTGTTCACCATTCCAATGAGGTTTACATCTCTGAATGGGGCAATTTAGGCTCTGCTGAAGAGCCTCCGTGTGGTGAAATGACTGTCAAACATGTCAAAATGACTGTCAAATAGAGCAATATCTGTCTAACCATGTGGGTTGGAGGGATAGGACTAACATCGATCCACATCTATCTCTTACAATGCCTACAATATTACATCATGGTGAAATTAACCATTGCTATTCCGTTAAAGGGATAGTAATACCTAACATGTGAAAAGAAAAATATATTGCAGGGTTCATCCCCCGAGCAAAACAAGGGTATTCCCACTGCTCAAAGGTGTTTCATTCAAAATGTAGCACAGCTCATAGTTGACTACTCCAGCGGCAATATCACAGTGGCCTGGAACTCTAAAATGGCGATGTTGCTAGACCATCCTATGGACAGCTTACGTCCAGACGCAATAAATTCTCATAGGATAATGTAGCAACAGTGCCAATGTACAACTTCAGGCCACTGGGATATAGCACCAAAGCAATTCTACTCTGAGCTGGGAGACTTTTTGAACAAAAACCTCCTCCAGCAGTGGGAGTACCCTTGTTTCACTCAGGGTGATAAACCACAAAACATATATTTCCCTTTCTGCATTTCATGTATTAGTATCCCATTAATCCCATCATGGCTACGTTTACTAATCACACAATCTCAATTCTCCACACAGCTTATGGGCCTCCATCGCAGCAGGAGCCCGTGGAGGAGCCGACCACACCACCCAGTGAGGAGGATACAGAGGAGGGGACTAGCCACTGGGAAGCGTCTACAACCACCACACCTCCTCCCCAACTGGCTGCATCACCACTGCCTGCCTCTCAACTGGCTGCCTCTCAACTGCCTGCCTCTCAACTGGCTGCCTCTCAACTGCCTGCCTCTCAACTGCCTGCCTCTCAACTGGCTGCCTCTCAACTGCCTGCCTCTCAACTGCCTGCCTCTCAACTGCCTGCCCCACCACAGGATGCTCGACAAATGTACAGCGGCTGGATTCAGGGGGAGAGATGGATGCATCCCACTAGCACCGGGAGCTATTACCCTCCAGCAGCAGCACCACCACCACCAGGGAGGCAATGGCTGCCCGGGAATGTGGCCACCAGCCAATATGGGCCATATTCCACCGAGATGGATCTACCCTCCTGGATGGCTCCCCAGCATGGCCCCAGGTATGATCCCAGGTGGGGGCCAAGCACCTACCACTGGCCAAGGTATGACCCTTGACCACTTGACTACCAACACCTGGGCCTGATTGGGGAGCCCCAGCGCCCTCAGCCAAGGGACTTGTTCACCCCACCACCTCAACCAGCACAGACATCAGTGGGCAGCAGTGGGTCCCTTGATGTGGTGGGCACCCACACACCGTCTGTGCAAGCCACTCCACCAACACAAACAGCAGTAGCAGCCACAGCACACCCAGTACCAGCAGAGGAGACAGCAGAGGCTGGGGAGATAGAGGCTGAGGAGACAGCTGAACCTGTTGAAGCAGAGGCTGAGGAGACAGCTGAAGCTGGGGAAACAGAGGCTGAGGAGACAGCTGAAGCTGGGGAAACAGAGGCTGAGGAGACAGCTGAAGCTGGGGAAACAGAGGCTGAGGAGACAGCTGAAGCTGGGGAAACAGCACATGTGTCACCGGCCACTCCCATCTCCAGCAGTCAACGCACCCCAGATCTGGAGGCTGAGTGCATGGCCCTTCAAAGAGGACAGCTCCGGGAAACCCACGCCACCAACGACAACCTCACGAGGAACCGGAGGGAATCCCGGAGGAACACGAACAGGTTGGAGACCAGAATCCAAGCTCTGGAGTCAGAGGTTGCCAGGGGGAACACACAACTCCACCAGATACATACGGGGATGATGGACATGTTTGCACAGGTGCTCGTGGAGTTGCGAGAGATTAACCGCAGGGAGAACCTGAGGATGGAGAGGGAGAACCTGCGTTCCACAGAGGGGTCCACTGCACCCACCACCCCTTCCAGTGTTACCCCAGAAGCCACACCTAGGGGACAGAGGGTGACAAGGCAATCAGCCAGGACATCCACCTCTGGCACCAAGTCTAAGGCCCCCCCCAAAAAAAAAAAGAAATGAAAGGCCCAACCTGTCATCTGCCCCCTCAATAAATGAAAATTGTGCTTTTGAATCCTGTCTGATCTGCTGTGTAATCACTTATAGATTGGGTGGCAGGGTTGTCTCCAATGCATTGCCAAACAATGCAGTGAACTCAACTCCTGCCTGGGGGAAATGTTTGTGTGATGTTACAACATGGGTTCACACACACCCACACCGTTGTCCAAATTCACCTGGCAACCCATTCCTGTAGCCATATAACACAACAGTGTTACATGGCCATGATGTGTGTCAGATTTGATCAGAACATACCCCTTAGCACAACAACTGGTGCAACACTGAACATTCGTCTGCATCAATTGTTGTGTTTGAGGGGAAAACCAAACTAACAGCTATGCGACTTAGCAGGGAAATAACAAGCAGGACAGATTGAACATGCATCAATATGGTCTTTAAATCAAAATTCTATTGTGCAGCTGACATACTGGGGAACACAATGTACACCCTAGGATCTCAATGTGTGTGTTAGACATTGTGATCCTAGGGTGAGCATTGTGTTCTCCAGCAAGTCAGTTGCACAACAGGAGTTTGAATCACAGCCTAACTTACTGCATAACCCAAAAATCTTCCTAAGATTTCATTGTGTAGCATGCACATTGGAACCTTAGGCTGAGCATTGGCTTATGTATTAAAGGGATAGTAAACCTTGAAAATAAGTTCATTCTATATTGTAGCCCTTAAAAAAACATGTAAAATGATATAAGTCTTATATCCCAAATCATATATGTTTGGTAGATAAGACTGATATCATTTTTCATGGTTTTTAAAGGGCTACAATGTGAAATAAACTTATTTTCAGGGTTTACTATCCCTTTAAGTTGTGTTGTTGTTTAACTAAGGTTATAACACACTTCACCAGTAATAACACTTGTCCACATGGTTGTTTTTGTTGATGTAGCCCATGTACTGAGATATGACAACCTACAGCAATCTCAGGACATTGATTATATTGAGCAACACACAAACCATGGACATCACATCACAGTGGAAGTGTGTCCCCTGTATCACCAGCTAATCACTCACAACACACATCAGTGTATCACTGCCATCATGTCATTACATGTATACATCACAAAGTCCACTCATGGTCAGGCAACTAGTGGACTCCTGTGATGTAAATCATGCCTTCCTTTGTATGAGGGATACTCTAGCCTTGGGTACGGTTCCACATTGACAGGTGTTTGATCCAACATTCATTCATACAGACACGGATTGAGTAGTGATGTTTCTTGTGTATGTAGCCAATATGCATTAAACACTTGTATGAGCACAAAAAGGTACATCTGAACTAAATAGGAATACATTTGAAATGCTAGTGAACTGCTCATGTGTTGTCTACATCGTTTGGCATCTGTGTATGAGCAGTCTTACTGTACAGGTCTGATACCTGGATGTTAGTACACACATAAATTTGTGTCCATATGTGAATGTTCCAGTAGAGGTTGCTGTGAACATCAGGTCAAACATTGCATCACCAACACAATCACTTGGAACGCCAAGGGGTGAGCTTCATGGAAGTGTTGTCCAGACTTCAGTCCAGTCATATGGAAACTCCTCTGTTCAAGGATGGATCGTGCTATGGATGCCTGTGGGACAAGAGGACAGGATTTGGAACATCACCCTCGATGTGATCGTCATGCAACAGCTACAACATCATGATCCTCTTAATCTTTCCCGTTACATAAGTCTACACAAACCACTGCTTTGTAATGTGTTGTGTACTGGTCTATGAACCATCATGGGGGGAACTAAGGGGATGTTAACCATCCTTAGGGATATTTGCCCCTGACATGGTTACACACATCAACAAATATGTCCTAATAGCTTCCTGACAACAATATATTTGGGCTGCCACTGTCAGAGACAGGCCAAATATGTTTGGTTCATGGAGCTAGTAGGACATATTTGTTAATGTGTGTATTTCTTTCTGGGGCACATATCACTGCACACACACACACACACAGGGCAGCATGGTGTCCATGGAGATGTGATCCACATTTCATGAGCTCCATGTTGTGTAACACACTATTACTGTCGATCCACCCCTCTGCTGCTTTATTCAACTGTAGCAAGCTACTGGTCCCATGTCCCCACGAATGCCCCCTGAACCCCTTATATGACAGAGTTCTATCCGATGCATTGGCTTGGATGAGACTCCCTTGCTACAGGGGTACCATGGTTGCTATGGGTCTGATCCTAGCAGAACACTTTAGTTGGTGCCTAGGGAGCTGTGGGATATGCTGAACAAGGTTAAAGTGTTGTACCTTGGTTTCCAGGGGGGGCATGCATGATATCCTTGAGGTAGCAGTATCAACATGGACGACAGGTTGTCAGGTGTATTCGGAATCTCTAGGCCCAATCTGACTGGTCCACGGAATAGTTGATGCTGGTGGTCCATACTGCAGCCAGTGACAGGGCTGTGTCACTGATCCTGTGGGGTGAAACAGAACATGTGTGTTGTGGTGGGTGTGTATGCATGGATTGTGTGCATACATGTATTATACTCACAGCAGAAGTGATCCCTGATCAATCTGTCCCTTGTCTGCATCCCTGTTGGGGTTTCCTCACACTCAACGATATCCACAGGGTCTTCAGGTCTGGGTGGGGGATGGACATCATCGATGAGTCTGGTGTCCACCGCGATATTATGTAGGATGGCACATGCCACGATGATGTCGCAGACCTTGCCTGGTGCATACTGCAATGCTCCCCCCGAGTGGTCCAGACATCGGAATCGGGACTTGAGGAGGCCGAAGGTCCGCTCAATGGCATTCCGTGTTCTGGCATGAGCCTGGTTATATCGTTCCTGGGCATTGTTTTGGGGATTGGCGACCGGGGTGAGGAGCCATGGCTTGCATCCATAGCCAGCATCACCTGTGGAAAGTGAGTGACATGGTGTGACAAGGAGCACATATTGTGTAAATGTTGTTTTCTGTGGTGAACATACTAGCACATGTGTATGTGGTGTCATTTGGTGCTGTTAACTCACCCAGAAGCCATCCGCCTGTATAGGTCCCATTTTCGAAATCCCTCTGCACAGATGAATTTCTGAGTATATGTGAATCGTGACAGCTCCCGGGAAATTTCGCACAGACATTCATTATGGCCAGGTTGCTGTCACACACCATCTGCACATTCATGGAGTGGAAGTTTTTGCGGTTCAGGAACATATGTCCCTGACGTGCTGGTGCTTTGATACGGACATGGGTGCAATCTATTGCACCCATGACCCTGGGCATGCCTCCCCTTGCATAGAAGCCCTGCTTCAGATGTGTCCACTCCATATCGGTGATGGGGAAACGTATGTAGGTACTGGCCTTGGCTTTGAGGGCTGGCAAGACCTGGGCCAGCACCCTGGAGAATGTGGCCTGGGACATGCCAGATGCGTAACCCTCTGTCGACTGAAAGGCGCCACTTGCCATGAAGTGTATGGCACACAGGAGTTTTTGAAGGCCAGTTAGAGCATGGTTATGGGTGCATATGGGATCCACCTGCTCCTTGATGACCTCATACAGGGCTATGATGCTGTGTGGCCTCAACCTGTAGCGATCAATAACCTCGTCATTGGTCATTCCAAAGAGAGTGACCCTTGGACGGTATACCCTGGGCCTTGGTGGTCATCTATGCATCCTGGGCTGCTGCAGGGGTCCCTGTGGCAGCTGGGGAGCATCCTGTTGCTGCAGCTGTGCATCTGCAGGCAGGTGTCCTCCGGGTGGGGATGGGCTCCTGTGTGGCTGCTGAGCCAGAGCCTCCTCACTTGCAACAGGTGGAGGCTGTTGATGAGGCGTGCTTGGAGGTTGCTGATGTTCCCCAGCTCTCTCCCTTGCACGCCTTCTCCGCAGCCTTCGCAACAATATGTAACCCAACATACTGTTTGCTCTCTCTATCTGTCTCTATCTGTCTCTCTCTCTCTATCTCTCTCTATCTCTATCTCTCTCTCCCTCCCTGAGTGGAAAACAAGCCACAAGTGAGTGTGTTGAGTTGTCCCTTTAAGTACTTGCTAGGGCGTTGTGTAGGTGTGTTGATGAGGTGAGTGCTGACCAATGGTGAGTTGTTTTTGTCCAGGTAAGTGTTAGCAGGTGTGTGTGTGTTATAAGATGTGGTGTGTTGTGCTTGTTCTGTGTGTGCCATTTGCGGACGTGCAGTTGTGGGGTGCAGGTGGCGTATTGATGTTGCCCAGGTGAGCTTGTATTTGCAGGTGTCCGCTTTGTGTGATGACCCCCATTGTTCCGTGCCATGTTGTGTTGTTGTTTTTGTGTGTTGTTGTCCCTGTGGTGTTGGTTGTTGTTGTTTGTGTAGTGATTAGTGTTGTGTGTGCATGTTTTTGTGTTGTTTTGGCATTGCACGGGTTAATTTTCCCATTTACATGGTTGTGCGGTAAGCATTTGGTGTGTTTTCCTCTGTAACGGGTGTTTTGTTTTGGCCGTTAAGTGTCTAACGTGTGTGAGAAGTGGGTCTTAACTTTTAGCCGTTAGGTGTGTCTTTTTTTCAGCCGTTATCAGTACCGCAAGCCTTTGAATAGCTCTGGGGTATGTTTTTCCATGCGTCTGAATGCACGTAAGTGTATCGGCCGTAAGGATTCTACAACTGCCGTTAGCTGTTGTTTAGACGGATCTTTGAATTGCAACATGACACTTAACGCACCCGTTAGTGATTTTTTTTGCTAACGGCTTCCTTTAAATCGAGCCCAAAGATGGGTGCTCCTAGCTCACTGCTTGATTTTGGTACTCGTACCTTACCATTAATTGGGTCTTAAACATGGGGAAAGGGCATGCTACATATCTAGTAAAGGTCATTTATGCTGTCTGTATATATCCCATTCATATTTATAACATTTTCATCTACCTCTGGAAAATTGCCATAGTACTGTACTTTGAAGAATAAATCTAAAAATGGGTTTGGCTACAAAGGGGGTGTGGTTGAATGAAAGGGTGTGGCTAAGTAAGGTGTGGTCAGGGTGGGGAAAAGGTGGGGCTAGGGGTACAGAAGGGTGTTGTGCCTAGGGGCGCCTGAGTTGTAAATCTGGCCCTGTGGACGACAGAGAAATTTAGTTTTTAATGTATTTAGATTGTATGTTATGCTAATTAAGGAAAACCATGTAGCCCCATTCTGTTTTAGCCCTAAATTGTCTCCCCCACTTGACATTTTACTCCCTTCAGCGCTAGTAAAAAAGCACAAAGCATTGCTGAGCAGTGTCAGCTAGTGGAGGAGGTAATTTAGGGGTAACACAGGAAGTGCCTGCATGACATCACTTGATTACCATTATCTACAAATCTAAATAACTCAAAAACTATCTTTCTAAATAGAAAATGGCTAATATCGGGGGGGGGGGGGAGCGAACTGCCTAGGAAGATGGACGCATCTTGAACAGCTCCGGGGTCGAGACACTGTTTTAGAGGGCGTAGTTGCTTTTCAACTGTTTGTTATTGCTGCTTTATGGGTAGAGGATGCTCTTTTGATAATCTGGTTGAATCTGACACGGACAAAGCTACGACAGTTTAGATGGGGAGCCACAAATCACCACGTTTCTGCTTGCACGCCTCATAGTCTACACGGTGTGGTTGAACAACATGGCGACTGGTATACTTTTGAGGAAGGAGGACGTTACGCACCTCCTGACTGGGGCAGATCTCAAGACTTTTGTTGAAGACATCAGGGCTGTAGTCCAGGAGGAACTGGCGAGCTTGAGGTTTGACTTCGGGAGGTTGGATTGGAGCCATTTCAACCTGGACAGAAGTACTGATGTCCTGGCTCATCTCCTTGTGCACTTCAAAATTATTACGTGCCACCACGAGGAGGCCCTTGATCATTCTCCATGTCGTACTGCTGACCAGGAAAAATTGGAATAGGTGTGGGGTCCAGCTCGTTTCTAATTTCCCTATACTCATGCCTGGGAGGACCTTGCTGACTACCTTGGACTTACTTGCTCATACATACCTGGGGACTCTGGAGATCACGCTGTGGAGGTTATTCCTTGTTTGGCTGCTAATGTTGAAGCCTGCTCTACCACTCTTCCCATTGTGTTTTGAAAGGCTTGTGTGGGACGCTTCTCTCTGGGATCCTGGGATTTGTAACAAACCGAAAGATGCCTAGTCTTGAATCTACCACATCTTCTCTTATGGATTCAGCGAGTTTGTTGGTGTTGTATACTCTGACTTTAATTGGAGGAGACATATGAATGTTGATTCCTGTAGGAGTAGTCCCCTTCTTCTGGTCCTTATGCAGTAAACTCGGGACTGTATGCTCTGTGGAGTATATAACCCTGATTGGAGCTTTTGAGTGACTTGGTGGTGGTGGGATGCCGCGGGAGAACCCTCTAGGGCCCAGGGGGTTAGCACGCGGGCCGACCGCATCATTATCACTTCTAGGGGACTGCCTATGTTTCTGTCTTTCATGTCTTCATAAGGCAGGTTAGTGGTTTGATTGCATGTGGGATAGTATACTCTTCTACTTGTCCCTGACTTCATACGTTTCCTTTCCTTTATCCCCAAGTATTCATTGTAGTTTTATAGTGTGTGGGTCATATACTAGGTTCAGTGAGGGGAGGGTTCATTTTATTGGCTCAATATTTCATACCTAGTCAAGATAAGACGTTTCATATTTACTTGTGTATGTTTACTTAATTCTCAGTCTTATATGTTTACAGCACTTTAGAATGGGCCAGACTAGTGTCTTGGCTCATGTATAGCCTGAATTCACTCTGTTGCCCCCCTTCCTTTCTTATCCTCTTCTTCTGACTCTCCCGCCCCCCCACGTCTGACTACCCCGGATCGGGTAGTCAGACGTAGCCAGAAGTCAAAGCCGGAACGGGTAGTCAGACGTAGCCTGGTGTCAGAGCTGGAACGGGTAGTCAGACGGAGCAGGAGTAAAACACAGGAACAGCAATGGACCAACACAGCACTAGGCTCAGGTACACCATGAAAGGGCAAAGGTAATAGGACATGCTGAGGTTTAAAAAGCCTGGCAGGTAGGCAGAGAGATGATAACACAAGCACAGTGACCTATAAGAACAGCGACTTGCATAGAGTGACAGCCAGGAAGTAACAATGTCGCTGTTACAGCAATTACCCACTGGAGGCGATCACGGGCACCGTGATAGTAACCCCCACTCAACAATCTCCCCCCCACGGAGGAGACCATACGTTACTGGTAAATTTCATATGAAATCTGAGCAGCAATCTAGGAGTGTGAATATAATTCTGATTTACCCAGGAACGCTCCTCTGGACCATAACCTTTCCAGTAGACAAAATATTGGCTACGCCCCCGGACCCTGTGGGAGTCCAGGATGTTTTGGATCTCATACTCATCCTGATTCTGAACGTGCACTGGACCTGGGAGTACAGGAGCGGAAGAGTAGCGGTTACAGTTCAGCGGTTTCAGGAGAGAGACATGAAAAACGTTGTGAATGACCATATTCTTAGGAAGGTCTAAGGCATAGGACACAGGGTTTATTCTGCAGAGCACCCGGAAGGGTCCTAGGAAACGTGGAGCCATCTTGTGACAAGGCACTTGTATGTGCAGATTCTTGGTGGCCAACCAGACTCTATCCCCCACCTGAAAGACAGGAGGAGGATGCCACCTGCAATCTGTGTGTCTCTGATATGACTCTGAGGACCTTCGTAAGGCATTCTGAACCTGTGCCCATGTGGAGCGGAGCTGCTCCATATGCTCATCCAGAGCTGGAATTTCCTGTGCCTGAAATGCATCTCGGAGCAGAGATGGTTGGAACCCATAGTTAATCAGGAAGGGAGAGCTCCCGGACGAGGAGTTTATGGCACAATTCCTGGCAAATTCAGCCCACGGCAACAGGTCAACCCAATTATCATGCTGGTCAGAAGCGAAGCAGCACAAGAATTGTTCCAGCCCTTGATTGGCTCTTTCCACAGCACCATTATTCTGGGAGTGGTAGGCAGAAGAGAATAGCAGTTTGATGCCCATCTGGTCACAAAAGGCCCTCCAAAATCTCAATACAAACTGACTTCCACAATCAGAAACCACAACCCGGGGCACTCCGTGGAGCCTGAATACCTCCCTGGCAAATACCATAGCCAATTCCTTAGAGGAGGTTAGTCCCTGAAGCGGAACTAAATGTGCCATTTTGCAGAATTGATCCACAATTGTTAGTATGACTGTGCAGCCCTTGGATCTAGGCAACTCCACCATGATGTCTAAGGAAATGTATGACCACGGGCGTTCACCGTTAGGAGCTGTCTGAAGCAGCCCTAGATGGAGATGCCTAGGAGCTTTGGCATGGACACACATGGAACAAGCCTCCTTAATGGCTGCACAATCCGCCCTTAAACTAGGCCACCAGAAAAGCTGTGAAATTGACCAAATTAATTGGTCCCGACCAATGTCCCCAGCTGCTTTGGAAGAATGATAGGCTTCAAGCAGTTTAGTGAGGAGATTGTCAGCTACAAACATCTTCCACTGGGTTTCACAACTGGAGCATTACTTTGTGAAGCCAGGATCTGTTCGCCCAGGGGAGAAGTAATGCTAGTACATATAGTAGCCAAAATGCGATCAGGAGGGATAATCGGAACGGGTTCACTTTCAGACTCACGCTCTGGGCCAAACTGTCTAGACAAGGCATCAGCACGAGTATTCTTGGAACCAGGGAGGTACGAAACCACAAATTAAATCTAGACAGAAATAAAGCCCATCTGGCTTGTCTTGGTGACAGTCTTTTGGCCTATGATAAGTATGTCAGATTTTTGTGATCCGTTAAGATCAAAATAGGAGCCTTAGTCCCCTCCAGGTGGTGACACCATTTGCGAAGAGCAAGGATAATGACAAGCAATTCACTGTCCCCTATATCATATAGGCTTTGGGCCTTAGTCATCTTTTTTAGAAAAAAATCCACAGGACATCAGGGGCTTGCCAGGCTCAGATTTCTGAGACAGTACTGCCCCTACCCCTGTCTCAGATGCATCCACTTCCAGGGTAAAAGGCAGTGCGGTCTTAGGATGTACCAATACTGGAGCCATCGAGAAGGCAGACTTCAAGGCCTCAAAAGCACTGTTGGCCTCGGGAGACCAAACCAATGGGTTAGCACCCTTATGCGTTAAATCAGTCAAGGGTATGACCAAGGTTGAAAAATTTCAAATGAATTTTCTATAATAATTCGCAAATCCGAGGAATCTTTGTATAGCCTTCAGGCCCACAGGATGTGGCCATTGCAAAACTGCCGAGAGCTGTATCCATAGCAATACCTCCAGCAGAAATAACATAGCCCAGGAAGGGCATTTGGTCTTTATGAAATTCGCACTTCTCAAGTTTGCAATATAATTTTTCTCTCAGTCTTTGCAATACAGTAGTGACATCTCTCCTATGTGTCTCGATATCAGGAAAGTGTATCAAGATATTGTCCAGGTAAACTACTACACAAGACTGTAGTAAGAGTCTCAAAACATCTTTTATGAACTCCTGGAAGACTGCTGGAGCATTGCATAGCCCAAATGGCATGACCAAATACTCATAATGGCCACTATGAGTGTTAAAAGCGGTCTTCCACTCATCACCCTCCTTGATTCTGATCAAGTTATATGTTGCCCGTAGATCAAGTTTCGTGAATACAGAGGAGCCCTTCAGACGGTAAAACATTTCCGTAATTAGTGGAATGGGGTATGCGTTCTTCACCATCAATTTATTCAGAACTCTATAATAGATACAGGGTCTAAGCTCCCCATTCTTTTTCTTCACAAAAAAAAATCCAGCCCCCGCGGGCGAGGAAAATTTCCTAATTATGCCCCTGGATAATGAATCAGTAATGTATTCCTCCATGGCCCGGTTTTCCTCCACTGACGGGGGATAGGTGCGGCCTTTGGGAGGTATCGAGCCTGGCATCAACTTAATAGAACAATCATACGGCCTATGTTCCGGTAAGGTGCTAGCCTCCCCCTTACTGAACACCTCACTGAAAGACTGGTACTCTGAGGGTAATGAGGGGGAGGTACACAATATCTTAATAGGTTGCTGTAGACAGGCCCCTTTACAGTAGTCAGACCACGATACTATGTCACAAGTCTCCCAATCCACTCTGGGATTATGTCACTGGAGCCATGGGAAACCCAGAATGACGGCATGGTGTGGAGACTGAATAACCTGAAATTGTAGAGTCTCCACATGGAGAACTCCTACCCTTAGGGACAGCGGACAGGTTTAGTGTGTGACATGGGAAGGCTCAAGTGGATGACTGTCAATAGCCTCTACAGCCAATGGAGACTCACGGCGTATCACGGGAATATTGTATCTTTTCAAGAATTCACCATCAATAAAATAACCAGCAGCACCAGAATTGATCAGGGCTGGGGTAGCCACTGAGGAGTTAGCACAAGAAATCGCTACTTGTAGGATGTGCTTGCTTAGATCCTGATCTGGGGGCCAACTGACTCCACCTAGGATCTGTCCCCTCAGAGATCCTAGGTGCGTGAGTTTCCTGTATGCACCGGACTAGATCGTAACATATGTCCAGCCTTCCCACAATACAGACATAGACCCTCTCTACAGTGGAAGGACCGCTCCTCCCGGGACAAACGTGTAAAGCCAACCTGCATAGGCTCAACCTTACTAACCTCCAAGCTAGGTGGCAAGGGAGGTGAGGGAGGCATGGGTGGGAGCTCCCTGTTCGGTACCAAACGCAACTCATGTCTTAGCCTGTTGTTCTTGTATGTGCACATTTCTCTTATACAGGTGTCAATTAGTATGATGAACGAAATCAACTGATCTAAATCAACTGGTAGTTCACGAGCTGCTATTTCATCTTTAATCGCATCATTCAGTCCCTGTGAGAAGGCTGCCACCAGAGCCTCATTGTTCCAGCCTACGTCTGCCGCTAGTGTGCGAAATTCTATAGCTATCATGGTGCCCGTGCTTCCTGCTCTGACGGCGACATTGTTATACATTGCTGTTCTCTGATTGGCTGGTCATAATTGCTCCTACCAGGGCTTGCATTTAAATACCCTGGGATGTCTTTCATTAGGCGCCCTTTCGTGGTGTACGAGTTCCTGACTGTGTATCCGTGCTATTGCTTATCCTTATGACCTGGCCTGCCTGACTACTTTCCTGTGTTCCTGTTTCTGCTGTTCCATTGCTGACCGTATCTGGCTGAGAACCCACTCCATTGCTGACTGTATCTGGCTGAAGAACCTGCTCCGTTGCTGACCGTATCTGGCTGAGAACCCACTCTGTTACTGATTGTATCTGGATGAAGAACCCACTCTGTTGCTGATTGTATCTGGCTGAAGAACCCGCTCCGTTGCTGACCGTATCTGGCTGAGAACCCACTCTGTTGCTGATTGTATCTGGCTGAAGAACCCACTCTGTTGTTGATTGTATCTGGCTGAAGAACCTGCTCCGTTGCTGACCGTATCTGGCTGAGGACCCGCTCCGTTGCTGACTGTATCTGGCTGAGAACCCGCTCCGTTGATGATTGCATCTGGCTGAAGAGCCTGCTCCGTTGCTGATTGTATCTGGCCGAAGAATCCGCTCCGTTGCTGACCGTATCTGGCTGAAGAACCTGCTCCATTGCTGACCTATCTGGCTGACAACCCGCTCCGTTGCTGACTGTGTCTGGCTGAGGTACCCTCTCCGTTGCTGACTGTTTCTGGCTGTAGTGTCCGCGCCATTGCTGACCGTATCTGGCTGAATATCCTGCTCCGTTGCTGACTACTTGTGGCTGTGAACAGCTCCGTTGCTGACTACTTCTGGCTGAAGTACCGGCTCCGTTGCTGATTGTATCTGGCTGAAGAACCCGCTCCATTGCTGACCGTATCTGGCTGAGGACCCGCTCCGTTGCTGACCGTATCTGGCTGAGAACCGGTTCCATTGCTGATTGCATCTGGCTGAAGAACCCGCTCCATTGCTGACTGTATCTGGCTGAAGATCCTGCTCCATTGCTGATCGTGTGTAACGGTTCTCAAGACACTCAGACCAGCAGGCTAGAATAAAACACAGGTTTATTAAAAAAAAATAAAGAAGAAAGATCGCCCTCTATAGGCAACACAGAATAATAGCGATAGATAGGCTACATACTGTAACGGTTTTTAAGACACTCAGACAAGTTGGTAAAATAAAACACAATTTTATTTTAATAGCAAATAATGCAAACGAACGCCCTCTAGAGGCAGCAGGAATAAACACACAGTGATGACTGATATAACACAGAGAATCAATGCACAGTATAATTGACATACAATATCTCTTCACAGAGAATGGTGTTCAGTACCCAAAGGGTTAAAAGCATAAATCAGTCAGTCTCAGATGTGGTGGTTTGGCACGCCCTAGGTGTTAAAAGGAGGTTCTGATAGAGACAATTCACAGTGTTCTGGAAATGTAAATGCCTAGCCGAAGTGACCAAATAGTTTAAGCAGAACAGAAATCCAAATAGCCCCCATGGGCGTACCTAACAGGAAGACTGCTTCTGCGAGTGCGAGTGTGGATAGCCCCCACGGGCGTAATGGAAACCGGCCAGCAATGCAAGAGCTGGCAATAGCCTCCACAGGCGTTAACCGGAGACCAGCAATAGCAGTGATAGAGCCAATAGCCCCCACGGGCGTATACAACGGGAACCTGCCAGAGCTTGAGCCTTCCCTTTGCTGCCACACGAGCCCAGAGGCCATAGTAGATATCGCCCAGTAACTAACGTAAAAGTGAGAGCCAATGACGCCCTACCAGACCAATATAACGTGACTACTCTGCAGTAGGATAGAGTCTCCGTTGGTAAGCGGCCAACTCAGCAGACGTAGCACAGCGAGTGAGGCTCTATACTGGGAATCAAGGTAGCGAGAGTAAAGCAGCACTGCAAGGGTTAATATGCACGTTTAAACACAAGGCTCTGTAAGGTATTGAAGCTCTGCAAGTGTAGTGAGGCTCACGGAGGAACGCACAGCTCTGCAAGACAACGGGACACTGCACTGATCAAAGGCAACACGTCAGCCAAGCCGGGTCAGGAAACGGAGGTGGTTCGCAGACAAGCTGGGTCAAACATGATCAGGAACACTGGAGTATAGTCAGGACAAGCCAAGTCAGTACACTAGAATCTGGAACACAGGAACACAGCAACAGCACTACTGGCTCAGAAACACCATGAAAGGGCATCTGACAGAAGTCTGGGCCAGGCATAAGAAGGTCACCAGGGGCGGGCCAAACTGGTGACAGAGAATCACAGGCACTGTGATAGTACCCCCCTCTCAAAGACCCCCTCTCCCTGCCGGAGGTCTGGGTTTCAGAGGATATTTAGAGTGAAAGTTGCGCCCAAGTCTAGGCGCATGGAGGTCCTTTTGATTCACCCAAGAGCGTTCCTCGGGGCCATAGCCCTTCCAGTGGACCAAATATTGCAACTTTCCTCTAAATCTCCTAGATTCAATAATACACTGGACCTCATACTCCTCTTGGCCCTGGACGTCCACCGGCCCAGGAATCACTGGTGTAGTAGTATAATGATTGCACACCAAAGGTTTCAAAAGAGACACATGGAACACATTATGAATATGCATAGAGGGTGGTAGTTCCAGTGCATAAGAAACCGGATTAAACTTGTGGATGATCTTAAAGGGCCCAATGAACCGGGGAGCCAGCTTATTGGAGGGTACCTGCAAATTGAGGTTTCTGGAGGAGAGCCATACCCTGTCCCCTACCTGAAATGAGACCGCTGGGAGCCGTGTGCGATTAGCGTGCCGCTGATGACGCCAAAATGACTGACTGAGGGACCTCTGAACCTGTGCCCAAGTGGAACGAAGTTGCGCCAAATGCTCATCCAGGGCAGGAGTCTGTTGTGCCTGAAATGAGTCCGGGAGCAGACAAGGCTGGAACCCATAATTAACGAGAAATGAGGAGCTCCCGGACGATGAATTAACCGCACAATTCCTGGCAAACTCTGCCCATGGCAATAGGTCAGCCCAATTATCATGATGATCGGTAACAAAGCAACGCAGGAACTGCTCCAGTCCCTGATTGGCACGCTCAGCGGCCCCATTGGTCTGGGGATGGTAGGCGGAGGAGAAGGACAATTGGATGCCCATCTAGTCACAAAATGCCCTCCAAAACCTGGATACGAACTGACTCCCACGGTCGGAGACAATCACTCTGGGCACCCCGTGTAGGCGGAACACCTCCCTGGCAAAGACTAAAGCCAATTCCTGAGCCGATGGAAGGCCATTAAGGGGCACGAAATGAGCCATTTTAGAGAACCTTTCAACCACCATAAGAATAAATGTATACCCCCTAGAGACTGGTAATTCTCCCAAGAAGTCAATAGATATATGAGACCATGGACGTTCGCCATTGGGCACTGGTTGAAGTAAGCCCACAGGGAGATGTCTGGGGGTCTTGGCACGGGCACAGGTGGTACAGGCTGCAGTAAAAGTGGAACAATCGGCTCTGAGTGTGGGCCACCAAAACAATTGCGAAAGGAACAATACAAGTTGATCCCTACCGATATGCCCAGCCGCTTTAGAAGCATGATAGGTCTCCAACAGACGGGTACGGAATGGCTCATCCACAAAACACTTTCCCACTGGGGTCTCAGGAGGTGCCCTAGATTGAGATGCCAAAATCTCCTCCCCCAGAGGCGAGGTTATAGTGGTACGAATAGTAGCCAGAATGCGATCTGGCTGAATGATAGGTACTGGTTCTTCCTCCCTCTCAGTGTCTGATGCGAACTGACGTGACAAAGCATCTGCCCTAATATTCTTAGAGCCCGGAAGGTAGGAGACTAGGAAATTAAATCGAGACAAAAAAAGTGCCCACCTAGCTTGTCGTGAGGACAATCTTTTGGCTTCAGAGAGATAAGGTAAATTCTTATGATCAGTAAGGATTAATACTGGATTTTGAGTACCTTCCAACAGGTGGCGCCATTCTTTCAGAGCCAGGATAATGGCCAACAGCTCCCTGTCGCCAATCTCATAGTGGCTCTGTGCACTGGACAATTTTTTAGAAAAAAACCCGCAAGGTCTCAAGGTGCCACCTCCCACAGGACGTTAGGAGAGTACTGCCCCAACCCCAACCTCAGAGGCGTCAACCTCCAACGTAAATGGCAGGGAGGGATTAGGGTGGGATAGCACTGGAGCAGACGCGAAGGCAGTTTTCAAGGTAACAAACGCGTTTTCAGCTGCCTCAGACCACTGAGAAGGAGAAGCACCCTTATGTGTCAAATCTGACAAAGGTTTTACAATCGTGGAAAAGTTCTGGATGAACTTTCTATAATAGTTGGCAAAATCCAAAAAACGCTGAATAGCCTTTAACCCCTTAGGACGAGGCCATTGCAGGACTGCTGTCAACTTATCCTGATTCATGGCAATGCCATCTTTGGAGATTACAAACCCCAAGAATGGTACTTGAGATGTGTGGAATTCGCACTTTTCTAGTTTACAAAATAGCTTGATTTTATGAAGTCGGAGCAAGACTTCCGAGACATCTTTGATGTGTTGAGAGAGGTTGGCAGAGTGAATTAATATATCATCTAGATATACCACCACACAGGACTGAAGCATGTCACGTAGAATATCATTAATAAATTCCTGGAATACCGCAGGTGCGTTGCATAAGCCGAATGGCATCACCAGATATTCGTAGTGCCCCGTTCTGGTATTAAACGCCGTTTTCCACTCATCACCCTCCTTAATTCTGGCCAGATTATATGCAGCTCGCAAATCAAGTTTAGTGAAGATCGAAGAGCCCTTTAATCTGTCAAACAATTCAGTAATAAGTGGGATAGGATAGGCGTTCCTGGGCATCAGCTTATTCAGCCCTCGGTAGTCAATACATGGCCTGAGTTCGCCACTTTTCTTCTTTACAAAGAAGAATCCGGCACCAGCCGGGGAAGTAGATTTACAAATGATTCCCCTCCTGAGAGTGTCCTCAATATACTCCTCCATTGCCCTGTTCTCCTCACATGACAGTGGGAAAGTGCGACCCCTAGGGGGCACCGGATCCGGAGGCAGATCAATGGCGCAATCATAGGGTCTATGCTCAGGCAATGCGCTTGCCTCTCCTTTGCTAAAAATGTCACCGAATTGCCCATATTCTGTTGGCATGACAGGGGAGGTACACATAATTTTAACACGTAGTGAAAGACAATTCTTAGTACAGTATTCAGACCAGGAGTTAACCTCACATTTCTGCCAGTCAAATTGAGGATTATGTAATAGTAACCACGGGAACCCCAAAATGAGTGCATGGTGAGGGGAACGAATAATTTGGAACCGTACTTCCTCTTTGTGAAAAGCCCCCACCATCATTGTGATAGGAATTGTCTCCATCGTAATGAAACCAGGTTCCAAGGATCTGCCATCGATGGCTTCAATTGCCACAGGAGAATCTTTCTTGCATAATGGAATGCCGTACAAGTCGGCAAAAGATTGGTCCATGAAGTACCCGGCTGCACCGGAGTCCACCAATGCCAGGACCTCAATTACCCTGTCTGCCCAAGCGAATACCACCTGGATGGTGGGTTTAACAGTACTAGGATCTAGGGACTGTTGTACACCACCTAGGGCCTGTCCCCCAACGTACCCTAGGTGAGTTTGTTTCCCGGCCGTACTGGACAAGTGCATAATAGGTGCCCTGGTTTGCCACAATATAAGCATAAGCCTTGTCTCCTGCGATACAACCTCTCCTCCTTAGTGAGCTTAGTGAACCCCAATTGCATAGGTTCAGCCGATTCGGCTGGTCGTTCAGGAGTAACGGGTGGTGAAGGTGGGTTAAAGAGACTGCCCTGGCCATAGCTTCTTGATTTAGCCCTTTTTGCCAACCGTCTCTCACTGATGCGGGAATCAATTAGCATGATGTAGTCAATGTATTCATCCAGATCACTGGGTATATCTCGAGCGGCTATCTCATCCTTAATCTGCTCAGAAAGACCCTGAGCAAAGGCGGCAACTAAGGCCTCATTATTCCAGCCCACCTCTGCTGCCAAGGTCCAAAACTCGATAGCATAGTCGCCCAGTGTGCGTTCGCCCTGCTGAATCTCCATCAACCTTTTGGCAGCAGAGGCAGCCCTGCCAGGAACCTCAAACACTCGGCGGAACTTTGTTACAAATTCCATAAAGTTCAGAGTGCAGGGTTTGGCATTCTCCCACAAGGGATTTGCCCATGCCAATGATTTGCCCGTCAACAGAGAAATCATAAATCCAACCTTACTACGGTCGTTAGGAAATGCCTGGGGGGCCAATTCCAAGAATATCTCCAATTGATTAATGAAGCCCCTGCATAGGGAAGGCTCGCCATCATATCTTAATGGTAACGGCGCCGCTGCCATTAAGCCTCTGGTATTGGTAGGAAGGGCTACAGGCGGATTGTCCGGTGTTAAAACTGGGGGGACCACCGGATTCGGACTGGGCTTGTCCAAGTGTACCATGTGCTTGAGTAAGGTCTGTAAAGTCAGTGCCAATTGGTCCAGGCGCTGCTCATGGACATCCATTCTCCAATGGATGTTTTGTGTGTTACTTTCATCTTTACCGTCTGAGGTCATGGCCCTTTCGTACTGTAACGGTTTTTAAGACACTCAGACCAGTTGGTAAAATAAAACACAATTTTATTTTAATAGCAAATAATGCAAATGAACGCCCTCTAGAGGCAGCAGGAATAAACACACAGTGATGACTGATATAACACAGAGAGTCAATGCACAGTATAATTGACATACAATATCTCTTCACAGAGAATGGTGTTCAGTACCCAAAGGGTTAAGAGCATAAATCAGTCAGTCTCAGATGTGGTGGTTTGGCACGCCCCAGGTGTTAAAAGGAGGTGCTGATAGAGACAATTCACAGTGTTCTGGAAATGTAAATGCCTAGCCGAAGTGACCAAATAGTTTAAAGGGATAGTAATACTTCATTTTAACTTTATTTTATTTTGTAGGCATTAAAAAAACATGAAGAATGATATAAGTCTTATCGCTCAAACCTTTACGGTTTATGAGATATTCACAAGCAAAGTTCCCCTCCCCGCCCCTTTTTCCTAGTGTAAGCCATCTCTTCTCAAATGTGAGTCTGGTTGTATGACAGTACAGATAACAGAAGGGGACAATTTTCTTTGTATGAAAACAATGAAAGCCCTTCCCCCCTTGACAAGTTTTTCAGCTTTTTCCATTATCTTAATTGAAGATTGTCCCTCTCTGCAGTCTACCTGGGCATCTCCCTTCTGATCTGGTTGAACAGGGAAGGGATACTTTGTTTGTGAATATCTCTTAAACCATAAAGGTTTCAGAGATAAGACTTATATCAATCTTCATGTTTTTTTAATGCCTACAAAATAAAATAAAGTTAAAACGAAGTATTACTATCCCTTTAAGCAGAACAGAAATCCAAATAGCCCCCACGGGCGTACCTAACAGGAAGACTGCTTCTGCAAGTGCGAGTGTGGATAGCCCCCACGGGCGTAACGGAAACCGGCCTGCAATGCAAGAGCTGGCAATAGCCTCCACAGGCATTAACCGGAGACCAGCAATAGCAGTGATAGAGCCATTAGCCCGCACGGGCGTATACAACGGGAACCTGCCAGAGCTTGAGCCTTCCCTTTGCTGCCACACGAGCCCAGAGGCCACAGTAGATATCGCCCAGTAACTAACGTAAAAGTGAGAGCCAATGACGCCCTACCGGACCAACATAACGTGACTACTCTGCAGTAGGATAGATAGAGTCGCCGTTGGTAAGCGGCCAACTCAGCAGACGTAGCACAGCGAGTGAGGCTCTATACTGGGAATCAAGGTAGCGAGAGTAAAGCAGCACTGCAAGGGTTAATATGCACGTTTAAACACAAGGCTCTGTAAGGTATTGAAGCTCTGCAAGTGTAGTGAGGCTCACGGAGGAACGCACAGCTCTACAAGACAACGAGACACTGCACTGATCGAAGGCAACACAAGGCTAGAGTGATCACATGGCAGCTGGCAACAGCAGGTGAAAAATGTCGCGGCGGCGACAACGGGAACAGAGGTCACTGGAACAGGCTGGAAGTCGATCTTGGAGCAGGAAGTCAGCCGGGCCAGGTCGTAGCACGCAGGAGGTAGTTATACAAGCCGGGTCATACACGAGCAGGAACGTCAGCCAAGCCGGGTCAGGAAACGGAGGTGGTTCACAGACAAGCCGGGTCAAACACGATCAGGAACACTGGAGCGTAGTCAGGACAAGCCAAGTCGGTACACAAGAATCCGGAACACAGCAACAGCACTACTGGCTCAGAAACACCACGAAAGGGCATCTGACAGAAGTCTGGGCCAGGCATAAGAAGGTCACCAGGGGCGGGCCAAACTGGCTCAGCAAATCAGAGAGAACCACAAGTAAGAGTGACAGAGAATCACAGGCACTGTGATACATATGCCTTCTCAGGCCCAGTATACAGAAGCAAGAATAATACATATACTGTCACAGGACAGGCACAGAATAGCAGAGGTACTCAATAGTTAAGTACAAATAATCAATCAGTCTCTGTTGTGGTGTTTGGCATGCCCAAGGTGGTATTGAGGCAGCAATTGGTGTTAGATGATTCAACACCTTAAGTCCATAAGGTTTAGAAAGCTGCTTAGGCAGTACAGGAACTGAGGCAGATCATTGCAGAGTAGTTTCAGCCAATAGCCCCCACGGGCGTAGTAACGGAGACAACTTACACTGCAAGAGCTTCAGCCAATAGCCCTCACGGGCGTAATAACGGAGACCAACTGTAAAGCAATAGCTTGAGCCAGTAGCCCCCACGGGCGTATACCGGAGACAACTTGCACTGCAAGAGCTTGAGCCAATAGCCCCCACAGGTGTAGTAACGGACACCACCTGCGCTGCAAGTGCTTGAGCCAATAGCCCCACCGGGCGTGTAACGGAGAGTAACACTGATAGAGCTAGAGCCAATAGCGCCTCCCGCGGGCGTGGTAACGGAGACTGACTACTCTGCTTGGTTGACAATATGAGCCGCCATCTAACCAAGGCTCTTAACGCGGCCGGCTCAGCAGATGTAGCGGATAAACAGCAACGGCTCTGCAAGTGTTAAAGAAGGCTCAGGTAATGGAGACAGTAGCACTGCAAGTGTTAATAACAGCACAAGGATCGGATATACAGCTCTGCAAGTACAACCGGAGGCTCAGCAAGTGTGGGTACCGCTCTGCAAGCGCCAAGGGAGACTCAGCAATGGAAGTACAGCTCTGCGAGTGTTAATGGAGACACAGCACTGGAGACAAGGCTCTGCAAGAGTTAATAGAGTCAATCACGATCAGCCCTGCCACAAGCACAGCGGAAGTCAGAATGTTGCCACGGCGACACCAAGCAGCAGGAAGCAGGAACGATGGCAGGGTCTGGAGCAAGCCGGTTCAGGTCACGGAGCAGGAAGTCAGCCAAGCCGGGTCAGGTCACAGAGGAGGTTCTCAGAGAAGCCAGATCAATCACGAGCAGGAACATCAGCCAGGCCGGGTCAGATCACGGAGCAGGAACTCAGGAGCGTAGTCAAAACAGGCCAAATAGGTACACAGGAATCAGGAACACTGGAACACAGCAACAGCAACACTGGTTCTGGAACACCACAAAAGGGCACCTGACAGATGCCAATGGTCAGGCATAAAATGGTCACCAGGGGCGGGCTAAACAGGCTCAACCAATAGGAGCGCAGCACAAGTTACATACATAGTTACATAGTAATTTAGGTTGAAAAAAGACTTGCGTCCATCCAGTTCAACCCTTTTCCTATTCCTGTTTACCATCGCTGACCCAAAAGAAGGCATCTGACTCCAAATGGCAATCAGACTTCTCCCTGGATCAACAAGCCCTAACTAAATATTAATCCCAATACTAGCGTACATAGCCCTCTATATTATGCTCTTTTAAATAAGTATCCAGGCCCCTTTTAAAGGCATCTAATGTATTTGATAGCACCATCTCCTCCGGAAGTGCATTCCATACCTTTATTGTCCTTACTGTAAAGAAACCCTTCCGCTGTTGTAGATTAAATCTCCTTTCCTCAAGTCTAAGCGGGTGGCCCCTTGTCCTGTGTACTGTTCTGTTAATGAACAGGTCTTTTGAAAGCCCTTTATACGGGCCTTGAACATATTTATATAGTGTTATCATATCCCCTCTAAGATGCCGTTTCTCTAGTGTGTACAAGTTTAACTTTTCTAGCCTCTCTTCATAACTAAAACTTTCCATTCCCCTTACTAGTTTTGTAGCCCTCCTCTGCACTTTCTCTAGTTCCATAATGTCCTTCTTCAGAAAGGGCGCCCAGAAGTGAGAGTGACAGAGAGAAATCACGGGTATCGTGATATCATGTCTGGCTGAGAACCCGCTCTGATGCTGACTGTGTCTGGCTGAGGGACCCATTCCATTGCTGACTGTTTCTGGCTGTAGTGTCTGCTCCGTTGCTGACTGTATCCGGCTGAAGATCCCGCTCCATTGCTGACTGCTTGTGGCTGTGTTCATCAAAAACCATGACAATAGGGGGGGCGTGTCTGGCGCCTGGTGAGAGCGGACGCATGTACTGAGAGCTCCTGCGCTTGTTGGCCTTTAACACTAGCACACATGTGTTGATGCCTACCTGCTAATATGGTGAAACATTTTAAGAAGTCTTCTTCCTTGACGGACCACGTTAAACGTGGAAAGGGATCATCACCTCCGGCTATGAGACCATTTTTTGCCCCGAAGCTTTTGAGCGAGATGAACAAGATGGCACCTGTTGACGAAGTGGATCCTGCTTCTTCCCCAGCGGTTCATCGTGACTCGGATGATCCGGATTCACTCTCATTACCGGACACAGGTCCGGTTGCTGGGGAGCTGCCCACGAAAGCGGACTTTTCTACATTTATGAAACAAGTACAGTCAGACCTCTCCTCGGCTGTTGACACTATACGCTCCACTATTAAGGAGGAGCTGAAAGACCTTCGCTCTGATCTTTTGCAGCAAGGCCAACGCCTTGATACCGTTGAGTCTGATCAGATACGTATACACTCAGCAATTACAGATCTGGAGACTAAACTTTCCGAGCAACGTACTCTAACCACCCGTTTGGCGCAACATGTGGTGGACCTCGACAACCGTAATCGGCGCAACAACCTGCGGATTCGCGGCCTACCAGAAGTGGACGGACCTGAGGATTTATTTAAGGTTGTCACTGAATTGTTTCGCATGGTCCTCCAACGTGGTGAAGAGGAGGTGATTGTTTTGGACAGAGCCCATCGGGCTCTCCGCCCGAAAGACGCATCTAACCCAACACCAAGAGATGTTATTTGCTGCCTTCACTCTTACCGTACGAAAGAAGATATTTTGAGAGCTGCCCGCCGGATGGGTGATATTTCTTTCCATGGAGCCTCCGTGCACCTTCTACCGGATGTGGCCTGGGCCACATTGCAAGCCCGAAAAACTTTGAAACCACTTACTGATACCCTGCGGCAGGCTGGGATTTCTTTTCTGTGGGGATATCCGTTGGCGGTCATTGTAACTAGTGGATCATCTACGCTGACCCTCCGTTCCCCTGCGGATCTACAACAGTTTTGTGGGGGGCTGAATATACCTGTTCCGTCCCTACCAGATTGGGACAGGCCTGGTGCAGATTCTTCTATCATCCAGCCATTATTGAACCAGCCTTGGATGCCAAGGCCTCAGAGAAAGAAGAAACGTAAGAATCTGGGAATGTCTGATCCTAATCCCACTGATCATCCTACGCCTGCCCCTCAGTTGGCCTCTAGTGGCTGATCATCTCCGAACCAGTCCTGTGATTAGAACTCGGGGATCCTGCTGGAGGGCCTGGACTTACTCATACCCTTGTTTTAGGGTACCTGTGGTGCCTTGCCTCCCTGAACTGCTGGGAGATTTTTGGACAATCCCTCTCCATCCTGTTTGGTATTGGATTCCCTCGCTGTTGCGGGGGTTTCTAGTTATGATTATTACAATTATGATTACTGTTCTAATTATACATGTTATGTGTTGGGTTTTTGTGGGTCTCCTCCTCCCCTCGGCTCCCCCATGTGGCCCCCCGCGTTTTGTCGGGGGGTGGCGTGGGGGTGTCGGGGGGGGTGGATGCCTTCCTTTAGACACCATGCTATGTTGATAAGGGGGGGGACTCCTATTTATGAGCGGGGGGCACTTAAATTTAAATTTGCATTTGATTGTGTATGTGGGTAATGTTATTTTACTGGGTACTTGTTACCTTTTTGGGGTCGTTTGATCTATCTCACCAGGGCTGGCCCTGTGCCTCCCCCCAGGACTTTTGAGTTATTGGGGATCAATGTTTTATTACAGGACGGATGGGGCGCGCGTCCCTGCATTGGATCGTTCTCCGCCCATGATTATCTCCTAGTTATAGTGACTTGGCGGGTCGGATCCGGTGTGGGGCTGGGCGCCCTTTCTTTTCTTTTCTTTTTCCTTTTTTTGAGCCCCATGGAGACTTCCTATTTTACCAGGTGGGCTAAAATATATATCACGTTTATTATATTAAGTTTCTTATGTTTAAATGTGTGCGGTTCTCTCTTACGTCTGGCTTTGCCAGACCCTTACTTGTACTGTTGGGCCTAGAGATGGTTTTGGATTGTGAAGTGGCTACTACTCTGCCATTGCTGCCACGTTCCCCGCAGCAGAGTATGGCCGTTGTATATTTAGGTGCCTCCTCTGCGCGGCTTCTCCGCGCCTTGGTTTGCACCTTTGGCTTTTCTGCCCTTATTTTGCTTGTTTCTATGGGTTGTTTTCTTTTACGTTTTCCTAGCTGTTTTTTCCCTTCCCTTCTTCCCTTCTCCTTTCGATACCTGGTCCCTACCTGTCTTTATCTCTATTTGTCAGTCCCAAGTCACTGCCTGGTGTTAGTTTGCCGAGAGTTGTATCCTTTTCATTCCGTCTGTGGGGATGGCTGACTCAGCTGTTATTGATGTGGTGTCTATTAATGCTAAGGGGTTAAACTCTCCCATGAAACGTTCTCGTCTGTTTCGGGAACTACGGTCATTACATGCTGGTATTGCCTTAATACAGGAGACCCATTTTCACAGACGGAAGGTACCGAATTTTTCTACCTCCATATATTCTCAAACCTTTTACTCTCACTCTCCTTTTCATAAATCTAAAGGAGTGGCTATATACATTTCTAAACATGTACCCTTTACGGTACTTGACCAGTGGTCTGATAATGAGGGACGGGTTATTTTCATTAAAGGTACCATAGGTACTGAGATGATCACTGTGGCTAATGTGTATGCTCCTAATGTGAATCAGCACTCCTTTTTGTGTTCTGTTCTTGATAAACTCCAGAGCTTTCTTGAGGGGATAGTTATAGTTGGAGGTGATTTTAATTTGGTTATGGACCCTCGCATCGACTCCTCTACAGGGACCTCATCACTCAGGTATGTGAAAATTAAGAAGGTCAAACAATCTTTGCACTCTTTACAACTTGCTGATACATGGCGCATTCAACACCCTACTGTTAGAGATTATACCTATTTTTCTGTACCTCACTGTCGGTATTCTCGTATAGATCATCTCTTCCTGTCACATAGGCATTTACACTTATTGGCATCCTCGGACATAGGACACATTACCTGGAGTGATCACGCCCCGATTTCTGCTCGTTTGCTCATTCCATCTCTACCTAGGCGGCGACTTAATTGGAAACTTAATGAGTCCCTCTTGAAGTCCCCTGATATCTTACGCTCTTTGAGGGAAACACTTCGTAATTACTTTCAGGAAAACATTTCCCCTGATGTGCCTCTTCCTGTGGTTTGGGAGGCCCATAAAGCCGTGATACGGGGTCAGTTTATGAGTATTGGTGCTTATCAGAAGCGGAAAAGATCCCAGGACATGACTCGTTTATTGACTGAAATAGCTCAGATTGAGACCACCCATAAATTACAGTTGACTGCTTCTACCTATCAAACACTTGTGAATCTACGGGCTCAGTTGGCAGACTTATGTAGTTATAAGGCTCAGCGGTCCTATATACGGACAAAAGGACATTACCATGCCCACAATGATAAGGTAGGCAGGTCATTGGCTAGGACTTTGAAGGGTAAATTCTCTCCTACATTCATTCCCAGAATCAGGGACTCTCAGGGGTCCCTTCATTCTCTTACTGATCAGATTGCGACTATCTTTAGGGACTATTATCAGTCTTTATATAATGTATCGCCAGAGGTTGCCTGTAGGGAACAATCGGCTTTATCAGAAAAGATTAAGTCATATCTCACAACGCATATGAAGGTGACTCTTTGTGACGACTTTGCTTCTTTTATTGACTCGCCACTTACACTGCAAGAGTTGGCGGAGGCTTTGAAAACCTCCCCTAGTGGGAAAAGTCCTGGGCCTGATGGGCTTACTGTTATGTATTATAAGGTCTTTGCAGATATCCTATCTCCCTGCTTTATTGATACCTTTAATTCTTTATCTCACCGGGTTGGTCTGCCCTCTCAAGCTCAGGAGGCTCATATCACTGTGCTCCCCAAGCCAGGGAAGGACCCTGAATGGTGCTCTAGCTACAGGCCTATTTCGTTGCTTAACGTAGATATTAAGTTGTTTGCTAAGATTCTTAGTGGTCGCCTTCGATCCGCCCTTCCGAGACTTATTCATCAAGATCAAGCGGGATTCGTTCCGTGTCGTGAGGCACGAGATAACACCACTAAGATACTGAATCTCATACATTTTGCACAGCTCCAGAAAATCCCTGCTATGCTTTTGTCTACAGATGCTGAAAAAGCCTTCGACAGGGTGAGTTGGCCGTTCTTATACGCAGTCTTGGAACATATTGGTCTTGGTCCGTCTATGCTTGCATGGATTGGAGCACTGTATCAAGCACCTACTGCTCGAATACGGATCAATGGCACACTATCTGAACCTCTCACCCTGTCGAATGGTACTAGACAGGGGTGTCCTCTTTCACCTCTTCTCTTTGTACTTACCCTTGAACCTTTACTTAGTGCTCTCAGATCCAACCCTGATATTTTTGGACTTGAGGTAGGCCCCCATCACTACAAAATTGCTGCCTATGCAGATGACTTACTCTTGTTCCTTACTAACCCGACTCTCTCCCTCCCTAATGTTATGAAAGAATTACAGGTATATGGATCTTTATCTAACTTTAAAATCAACTTTTCTAAGTCTGAAGCCTTAAATTTATCTTTATCTACTTCAACTGAAACGGCCCTACGTAATTCTTTCCCTTTTAGATGGACCCCTTCTCGGCTCAAATATCTTGGTATATTTTTATCTAAAGACTTGACTGCTCTCTTTGACTTAAACTTTCAAAGTCTTTTATGTCAATGTCGCAGGGATTTGTCTACTTGGTCTAAGTTGCGGGTCTCTTGGTTTGGCCGAGCTTCCATTATAAAGATGAATATTCTACCTCGCATTTTATATCTTATTCAGACTTTACCTATTACGATCCCGAAGTCTTTCTTTTTGGAGCTGCGGTCCCTGATCCTTAAATTTGTCTGGCAGGGCAAACGTTCTCGCCTGGGCTTTAGCTATCTCACTAGACCTAAGCAGTTGGGGGGTTTAGGCCTCCCTGACATTGAGCGGTATTATAAATCTGTGCATCTAGCTAGGATTGTGGATTGGTCTCGCCCTTCCTCTAAGCCTTGGGTGTCTTTGGAACAGAGGGGACTTTGTGTTCCCATTCCTGTGGTGGCCTGGGTATGTCCTAGACAGAAAGTTGTTACTAATGGTTCTCACCCCACGGTGGCCCCCACTATGGGTATTTGGAAGGCTAGCTTTGCTTTACGCGGCCTTCTCAACTCCCCTTCTCTCTTGCAGTCTCTTGCATTTCGAGAGGATTTTCCTCCCGGTAGGGTTAGAGGTTACTTCAATGTTTTCTTTTCTAACAGTTTGCAGTTCCCCAGACTGGGTCATGTTCTTCAAGGTGCCCGATTTAAAACGTTAGATGAATTTTTGGACTCTCGTACTGGACATCCTAGGCTTCCCTTCGCCTATTCTCAACTTTCTCACTATATCGCTACATTAACTTCTTTAGGTCCATTACCATCAGATGTTACCCCTTTTGAATCTTTATGCATGTCAGAGGAACCTCCCACTAAACTTGTTTCTAATATTTATCGATGCCTTACGGATTTGGCCTCGAGTTCTAAACCATTCTATATACGATTGTGGGAATCTGATTGTGGTGTTGAACTTTCTGATTCACAGTGGCGTAAAATGGTTACTTTAACACATCAATGTAGTATGTCCACCCGGATTCAAGAGAACGCCTTTAAATTACTCTCCAGGTGGTATATGGTTCCAGCTGCTTTGCATAAGGTTTTCCCTGCCACCTCGGATAGATGTTGGCGCTGTTGTGCGAACCGGGGGACTCTTTTACATATCTGGTGGACATGCCCGTTGATCATACCATTTTGGGACTCTGTCATGAGGGTTGTGAGGACGGTAGGTGATCCTGATATACCACATGAACCCTTGCCTGTGCTTCTTCATCTCACCTCACATACAATCGGTTCTTATAAGAGGTCATTGACTATTCATCTATTGAATGCCGCCAAAATTCTTATTCCTAGATTTTGGAAGAGATCCCTCCCACCTTCGTTTCAAGATTGGGTGGAGTCTGTGGAGTCGATGCGAGCGGTGGAAGACGTAGTGCTATCAGCCCAGGGCAGGGGATTAGTTCACTCTACTAGATGGCTTCCTTGGAGGATGTATTTAGAAAGTACGGAGTGCACAGGGGAGTTGGGTGCTGAGCTTTCGTCCTAGGTATTGTACTCTGGCCTGGGTAGTTTGCCTTTTTATTTCTTTAACTCCTTGGCTTCTGACATCATCGGATGAACCGGGCTTGAGGACCTTGGATGTTTAGGGACCAGGTATCCTCCCTCCTCCTCCTCCATCCCACTCCCTCCCTTTCCCATCTTTCCTTTCCCTCTCCCCGCTTTTCCCTCCTTTTCTTTCTTTCCTTATTTTTACCTTCCCCCCTCTTTGCCCAGGTTTCCCCCCCCCTCCTTTTCTCTCCACCCTCCCCCATCTATCCTGACCCTCTCCCCTCCCTTTTATTGTTTCTTTTTATTTATGTTTATGGTATATTCTACCTACTGTGTTGTCTTATTCATTTTGGGCCCTGTATTGTGTATGACATAGTACTTCTGCTCCGCCTTAATGTTTAAGGGTCGTTTACATATTGCTGCTCATATGTTTTTCATACGATTTTTTTTTGTATCACATGACCTACTATGTTAAAATATGCTTATGGTTATGCTCCATGTTTGTATTTTATTTTATTTCACTTTCTTAATAAACAGTTATTATACAAAAACCATGACAATAGCATACTCTGCTACCGTGCGGGTGCCCTGCTGGATCATCATCAGTTTTTTTGCGGCAAAGATTGACCGGCCAGGGACATCAAAAATCCTTCGGAAGGCCTCAAAGAATTGAGAGAAATTAGAAGTTATGGGTTTAGCCGTCTCCCACAACGGATTGGCCCACGCCAAAGTTTTGCCGGTCAATAAGGAAATCATGAAGCCTATTTGCTTCTCTCGGATTGAAATGCGTGGGGTACCAGTTCCAAAAAAAATCCGAGTAGGTTGATGAACCTACGACACAACATGGGATCCCCATCGCATCTTAGGGGAAGTGGTGCGGTACCAGACAACCCTCTATAACACATATTTTCCACCTGAGTGGTTGTTACTGATGCTGATACCGAGGAGGCCATCAGTGGTTGCCCAACTTTGTCCAGATGCACAGTTCGGTCTAGGAGTGTCTGCAACACTACTGACAACTGATCGAGACTTCGTTCCTGCATGCCCATCCTGGACATGATATTCAGTGGCTGCCCACTACTGGTATCAGTACTGTCAGTGTTCATGGCCCTTTCATACTGTCACGGAGTGACTAGGAAATAACAACACTGACAAGTTGTCACGGTTTTTGATGAACACTCAGACAGACGGTAAGGTTAAAAAGAACTTTATTGAGTAAAGTGCATACAAGGAATAAGGCCGCAGGCCCACAATATGAAACAACAAATATATAGCAAGTCAATGAGGCAATGACTGGAATCCGAATAACTGAGATAGGATGCTGAGAAAGCTGGAGGTACCTAAGGCAGGCAACCTTCCTCTAGTGGACTAGGTTAAATCAGGCTACTCGACCCGGGACTAACAGCAGGACTGAAGGTGACAGGTAATCCTGGAAGTGGTAATTGGCACGAGACCCAGACCTGGGTGGCACAGAACCCAATAGGCAGTGAGGTAACACTGACCAAGGGACAGGGTTCCCAGGGTGACCGAGGCCACCACTTACAGATAGTAAACCCTAGAACGCTAGGGGTGGATCGAAGGCAGACATCTGGAAGGCCACAAGTGTCACCTCACACAACTGAGTGACAACACAATTACTGGATCTAGGCCCAAAGGCCACTGTGACAAGGAATGAAGCTCAGTGTCTCCACACACTACCGAGTGTGTTGTAACGCAAGTGCTGGCCCTAGCCCAGGTATTGCAACAGTGAAGGAGCACATGCTACGCCTAGACCGTCTAGGCACTGGACTGGTAAACTGGAGACGCCCAGAGATATACAGGAACTCCCACAGGGAGTGAGCCCAGCAATAGTGCAGAGGAAGACACAGATAGATCTGAGTAAACACTTGATAGCACTGTACCAGTACTTCGTGTGTGCACACCGCCAAGGGCAGTTAGAGTAAGTGGCTATAGCACAAATGCCAAGCCTACGGTCGACAAGATAAGAATAGCGGCCCACCACAAACAAGGCAACTGGGAATCCTCTGCTTGTAATGCTGGCCAGACTAGGACAACGGAGGAATACAGCCATGGCAACGGAACGAATGCTCAGCCAGGGATGATTACAAGCGTAACGGAAGCACAGACTGGTCAGGAGCAACGGAACAGGCTCAATAGCCAGACAGGTCAGCAACGGAGTGGGTTCTCGGCCAGATCAGTACAGCAATGGAGCGGGTTCTCAGCCAGATCAGTCGGTAACGGAGCAGGTTCTCATCCAGATCAGTTCAGCAACAGAGCGGGTTCTCAGCCAGATCAGTCGGTAACGGAGCGGGTTCTCAGCCAGATCAGTTCAGCAATAGGGCGGGTTCTCAGCCAGATCAGTCGGTAACAGAGCAGTAACACAGGAAGCACAGGAACGTCGTCAGGCAGGCCGGGTCATACACGATAACAGCAACTTAGTAACAAATGTCAGTAACAGATACACCACGAAAGGGCGCCTTGGTATAGACATGACAGGGTATATAAAGGCAAGCCCTGGGTGGACCAAGAATATCAGGCCAATAAGAGGACAGCATTGAAATTAGGCAAAATAACAATGTCGCTGTCAGAGTAGGAACACGGGCACCGTGATACACGTACAGATGAACTTAAAATGAAACTTTATTTTAAATACAATAGTGGCAACAATGAATGACACAATAGTGGTATCACGGTGCCCGTGATTGCTGCCTTTATATGTCAGTCACCTGTAGGGGGCTCTCCGTTGGCTACTTGCCTTTAGCCCACCCTGCATTGCCTTTTTAAACTGAGCTTGGGCACCCTCTGGTTGCCCTTTCGGGTTGTCTCTATGCGGTTTGTCCTGCATTGAGTTCTGAGCTTCCTGGGCCTTGTCGCTGTTCCTGATTGCCTGTGGTCATCTAGTTCCTGCTTCCTAGACGCCTGGTTCGCTCCACTGTAACCGGCTGCTGACGCACCGGTAGTGTCTCTGTTTATGCCAGTACGTGGGTACAGATTTGCTCCACTATAACCGGCTGCCGACGCACCGATAGATTCTCGGTTTACTCCAGTACACAGGTACTGGTTCGCTCCACTTATCAGAGGCTGTTCTGTCCTAGACAGCCTGACAGGTTGAAGGTTTACTCCAGTACGCGGGTACTGGTTTGCACTACTTATCAGAGGCTGTTCTGTCTCATACAGCCTTACAGATTGAAGGTTTACTCCAGTACGCGGGTACTGGTTCACTCCATTTATCAGAGGCTGTTCAGTCCTAGACAGTCTGACAGATTGAAGGTTTCTCCAGTACGCGGGTACTGGTTTGCTCCACTTATCAGAGGCTGTTCAGTCCCAGACAGCCTTACAGATTGAAGGTTTACTCCAGTACGCGGGTACTGGTTCGCTCCACTTATCAGAGGCTGTTCAGTCCTAGACAGCCTGACAGCTTGAAGGTTTACTCCAGTACGTGGGTACTGGTTCGCTCCACTTATCAGAGGCTGTTCAGTCCCAGACAGCCTTACAGATTGAAGGTTTACTCCAGTACGCGGGTACTGGTTTGCTCCACTTATCAGAGGCTGTTCAGTCCTAGACAGCCTGACAGATTGAAGGTTTACTCCAGTACGCAGGTACTGGTTCACTCCACTTATCAGAGGCTGTTCAGTCCCAGACAGCCTTACAGATTGAAGGTTTACTCCAGTACGCGGGTACTGGTTCGCTCCACTTATCAGAGGCTGTTCAGTCCTAGACAGCCTGACAGGTTGAAGGTTTACTCCAGTACGTGGGTACTGGTTCACTCCATTTATCAGAGGCTGTTCAGTCCTAAACAGTCTGACAGACTAAAGGTTTACTCCAGTACGCGGGTACTGGTTCGCTCCATTTATCAGAGGCTGTTCAGTCCTAGACAGTATGACAGACTGAAGGTTTACTCCAGTACGCGGGTACTGGTTCGCTCCCTGTTTAAACCGGTAGCTATTGCGCTATCTCAGTACCGGTTGTGACTGTGGGTCACTGCTGGCATTTGTTCCATTCATGTGTGGCTGATAGTCTATCCATCTTTATATCCAGTGGGCCTTGCTTGTCATCTTAGGTGACTGGTGTCTCCACCTAGCTAGTCACCTCGGCCACCTGTGCTGCCACCATTGCCAGCCGTCTAGGCTGCCTTGCCCGGTATTGGTAAGGCCGGTAGAACCTGATCGTTTCCATTCCTCCTTGGGTTGCCTTACCCGGTATTGGCAAGGCCGGTAAAGCCTCATTACTCGCAGTCTCAGTCCATGGGCTGCCTTGCCCGGTATATTGGCAAGGCCAGTAGAGCCTCTTCTTCATTGCACTAGCCTCCAGGCTGCCCTGCCCGGTATATTGGTAAGGCCGGTAGAACCTGTTATCATCTTGTGCCAACTAAGGTTGCCTTACCCGGTACTGGCAGGGCCGGTAGAGCCTGTGTCTCATTCCATGTATCATTACTATGCTACTATATAAACCGCTCTATATATTGTATGTGTATGCTACCCAATAGGGTTTTCTTTAACTTTTCAATAAAAGTTATGTTTTTACCTAACTCTGTGTCTGAGAGTCATAACAAACCGTGACAAGTGGCAGCAATGAGTAACACACTTTCACGAGACTAGGGAGGAACAGTGAACTCACTCTCCTCACCCTTCACTAGGCTAGTGCAATAGGCCCATGTCTGTACCCAGACAATAGAGTAACTCAGGCAACGGGAGCGAGTAGCTCCAGACACTGGAGCACACAGTTGCTACTCTAACTCCACGAGACCACGTGAGGACAGTGCAAGACACCTTCACTAGGCAGGTGTAGCTAGTATCCGAATGGCCCTAGGAACCTTCACAGACTAGATGGGAGAACAGTGCATGGCACTTCCACAATCTCAGTCGGCAGGAGAATGAAGAGCAACTATACCCTAACGCAAGGGTATACCAAAGGAAAGGTAAACGGCACTTGAGGGCTAGGTGAGGCAACACTCAAACCAGAATGACCATGGGAGGTCAGTAACACGGACTGACCGACAAGGCAACACAAACCTGGAACAACCACAGGAGGTCAGTACACGGACTGACGGACAAGCGCCGCTAGAGGTAGCGAGCACTGTAATAGGTAGGCACAGGCAGCAAGGATCCCAATAGTAAGCCGAGGCTGGTAACTCAACCAGAACGCAACAGAAGGAGAGTAACTAGAGGCAGGCAGGAGTCAGAGCCAGATCGGGTAGTCAGACATCGCCAGTGGTTGGAGCCGGATCGGGGAGTCAGACTTCGCCAGTGGTCAGAGCCAGATCGAGTAATCAGACGTAGCCAGGAGTCAGAGCCGGAACGGGTAGTCAGACGAAGCAGGGGTAATACACAGGAACAGAAATGGACCAACACAACACTAGGCTCAGGTACACCACGAAAGGGCAAAGGTAATAGGACATGCTGAGGTTTAAAAGGCCTGGCAGGTAGGCGGAGAGATGACATCACAAGCACAGTGACTTGCATAGAGCGACAGCAAGGAAGTAACAATGTCACTGTTACAGCAATTACCCACTGGAGGCGATCACGGGCACCGTGATACTACCTGAATGTCCTGGTGGGGTCCTGATACCCCCCCAGCAAGGTCAGAATGTAAAAAAAAATATGCTGGGTATGCTACAGGGGTGTCCAGTGCATATCAGACACCCCTCTGTTATACACACATATAATGTCTGGGTTTCCACTGCCAACAGGTAGTCACAGAACCCCAAATACACTGTCTGACTCTCACCCTGTTTTTGCCGCCCACTGGTAGCCACAGATCCCTACATAAACAGTCAGAGCCCCATTCTGGTTCCACTGCCCACTGGGAGTAACAGATCCTACACACACTTTCTGCTTTGTTCCACTTCTGGTGCTGGGGGAAATACAATTGTTATCCTCCTCTCTGTATTGATGAAGCTTCTGAATTGTCCTCTTGTATGCCTTCCTGATCCAAACTGAAGCCTGTAACAAAGAAAAGAAAAAACAGTTATTCTATAGGTACACACGTAGGATTCCTTTTTAACCCCAACCCTGCCTTTAATGTTTGCACCGTTTGCTGGGACCCACTCTCCCCCAAAGGCTTATGTGTCCTCCACCTTATCTTGGCTTTGGGGGGGGGGAGTTCCACCCTCCACCATCTTAAGGTGTACATGCCCAACTTCCTTTTCTCTTCCAAAACCTTAGTAAACTGACCCTGTTGAATGGGAGCAAACATAATAAAAACACTCATTAACTCACCTTTTACTTCGACGGTAAAACATAAACCTTTTTCAAAAACGAGACAGACACAAGTTGTAAGGTGGAAAAAGACACGCCACAGTTTATTAAAAGTATTAACATATTTAAGTACCCATGATACCTTGCTTTACTAATGCGGTAATATTTATACCCCTAAGTTTAAAATAACAACACCTTTGAAGTATAAATATAGGTTGTTTTTTTTTGTTTTTGTTTTTTTTTAAGGTCTATAATCACTAGTTGATTAACATTTTAATTGCTCTGAAATATTAGCTTATCTGTAATAAACATTACACACATGTAAAAGTTTTATTTAGGAGACCTTTCATTGCTTAATTCTTGTGATATTATCATAAGGTATCATTTTAAACCAACATCCTATGCCGTCTTGATATACAAAATTAACCATTTGACTGCCAGGGAAGTCAGTCATATCCAAGAGGTTTACTGCAGACTGGGTATTCATTTTAAATAGAACTGAACTTAAAAGAGGTTGGCAAAGTGAATATTATTGACCTAAATATTGTGTTAGATTTATATGTCATAGTTCATGCATTGCAACACTCTATAGTATGAAGTACTGGATGAATTCTGGAACAAACCAAATTCACCATAGTGGGAGGGGTGCACACAAAATGTCTACCTATTTTAAAATACACTTTAAAAACTCTGAATGCTCCAGAAAACTCTATTTTATTGTTAAGGAAGGTATTGATAAAATCTCTGAGCATTGAAGGATGTGAAAGCAAAATTTAATTCAAAAGGAAGAATTATCTGTCCCCTTTTCAGGTGCAGATGGTTTGCCCCATACTCAGCAAGCTGTACAGAGTGAAGTAATGGATAAGATCTGGAACATACTAAGTTCACCATAGTGGGAGGGGGCAAATTAAATATCTAATGATTTAAAATATACTTTCAAAAGTCTGAATACTCCAGATAGCCCTATTTCATTATCAAGAATGGTTTTGATAACATTTTTATGCTTTCAAGGCAGTGAAAGATGAATTTAACTTGAAATAAAATATTATATCTCCCCCTATTCAGTTGCAGATGGTTTACCCCATACTCTGCAAAGCTATGGAGTGTAAAGTGATGGATAAAATCTGGAACAAACCAAATTCACCATAGTGTTAGGGGGGCATATGAAATAACTAATGATTAAAAATATACTTTAAAAAGTCTGAGTGCTCCAGATGGCCCTATTTTATGATCAAGAAAAGTTGTGATAAAATTGTGGTGCTTTCCAGGGAGTAAAAGATAATTTTATTTCAAAATAAAGTATTATATGTCCCCTACTGTGCTGCAAATGGTTTGCACCAATAGTACCCATAATCCATTGCTCCATTGAAAATGAATATTTCTTGAAAAACAATCCACTTAACTACACTAATTTGAAGTGAAACACACTGGTAACACATTTTAACCTGCAATGCTTTTGCCATGCATCACGAATACAGTGAAGTAATATTTATATCCCTAATTTTAAAATAAGAAAACATTTGAAGTATAAATATAGGTTTTTTTTGTTTTTTTTGGTTTTTTTTTAAGCTCTATAATCACTAGTTGATTAACATTTTAATTGCTCTGAAATATTCGCTTATCTGTAATAAACATTACACACATGTAAAAGTTTTATTTAGGAGACCTTTCATTGCTTAATTCTTGCGATATTATCATAAGGTATTTTTTTAAACCAACATCCTATGCCGTCTTGATATAAAAAAATTAACCATTTGACTGCCAGAGAAGTCAGTCATATAAAAGAGGTTAACTGCAAACGGTATTCATTTTAAATAGAACTGAACTTAAAAGAGGTTGGCAAAGTGAATATTATTGACCTAAATATTGTGTTAGATTTATATGTCATAGTGCATGCATTGCAACACTCTATATTATGAAGTACTGGATGAATTCTGGAACAAACCAAATTCACCATAGTGGGAGGGGTGCACACAAAATTTCTACCTATTTTAAAATACAGTTTAAAAACTCTGAATGCTCCAGAAAACTCTATTTTATTGTTAAGGAAGGTATTGATAAAATCTCTGAGCATTGAAGGATGTGAAAGCAAAATTTAATTCAAAAGGAAGAATTATGTGTCCCCTTTTCAGGTGCAGATGGTTTGCCCCATACTCTGCAAGCTGTACAGAGTGAAGTAATGGATAAGATCTGGAACATACTAAGTTCACCATAGTGGGAGGGGGCAAATTAAATATCTAATGATTTAAAATATACTTTCAAAAGTCTGAATACTCCAGATAGCCCTATTTCATTATCAAGAATGGTTTTGATAACATTTTTATGCTTTCAAGGCAGTGAAAGATGAATTTAACTTGAAATAAAATATTATATCTCCCCCTATTCAGTTGCAGATGGTTTGCCCCATACTCTGCAGAGCTCTGGAGTGTAAAGTGCTGGGTAAAATCTGGAACAAACCAAATTCACCATAGTGTTAGGGGGGGCATATGCAATAACTAATGATTAAAAATATACTTTAAAAAGTCTGAGTGCTCCAGATGGCCCTATTTTATGATCAAGAAAAGTTTTGTTAAAATTGTGGTGCTTTCCAGCGAGTAAAAGATAATTTTATTTCAAAACAAAGTATTAGATGTCCCCTACTGTGGTGCAAATGGTTTGCACCAATATTACCCATAATCCATTGCTCCATTGAAAATGAATATTTCTTGAAAAACAATCCACTTAACTACACTAATTTAACGTGAAACACACTGGTAACACATTTAACCTGCAATGCTTTTGCTATTCATCACGAATACATTGAAGTAATATTTATATCCCTAAGTTTAAAATAACAAAAAATTTGAGGTATAAATAAAGTTGTCTGTTTTTTTTTTAAACGCTATAATCACTAGTTGATTAACATTTTAATTGCTCTGAAATATTAGCTTATCTGTAATAAACATTACACACATGTAAAAGTTTTATTTAGGAGACCTTTCATTGCTTAATTCATGTAATTCTATCATAAGGTATAATTTTAAACCAACATGCTATGCTGTCTTGATATACAAAATTAACCATTTGACTGCCAGAGAAGTCAGTCATATCCAAGAGGTTAACTGCAAACTGGGTATTCATTTTAAATAGAACTGAATTTAAAAGAGGTTGGCAAAGTGAATATTATTGACCTAAATATAGTGTTAGATTTATATGTCATAGTGCATGCATTGCAACACTCTATATTATGAAGTACTGGATGAATTCTGGAACAAACCAAATTCACCATAGTGGGAGGGGTGCACACAAAATTTCTACCTATTTTAAAATACACTTTAAAAACTCTGAATACTCCAGAAAACTCTATTTTATTGTTAAGAAAGGTATTGATAAAATCTCTGAGCATTGAAGGATGTGAAAGCAAAATTTAATTCAAAAGGAAGAATTATCTGTCCCCTTTTCAGGAGCAGATGGTTTGCCCCAAACTCTGCAAGCTGTACAGAGTGAAGTAATGGATAAGATCGGGAACATACTAAGTTCACCATAGTGGGAGGGGGCAAATTAAATATCTAATGATTTAAAATATACTTTCAAAAGTCTGAATACTCCAGATAGCCCTATTTCATTATCAAGAATGGTTTTCATAACATTTTTATGCTTTCAAGGCAGTGAAAGATGAATTTAACTTGAAATAAAATATTATATCTACCCCTACTCAGTTGCAGATGGTTTGCCCCATACTCTGCAAAGCTCTGGAGTGTAAAGTGCTGGATAAAATCTGGAACAAACCAAATTCACCATAGTGTTAGGGGGGCATATGAAATAACTAATGATTAAAAATATACTTTAAAAAGTCTGAGTGCTCCAGATGGCCCTATTTTATGATCAAGAAAAGTTTTGATAAAATTGTGGTGCTTTCCAGGGAGTGAAAGATAATTTTATTTCAAAACAAAGTATTATATGTCCCCTACTGTGGTGCAAATGGTTTGCACCAATATTACCCATAATCCATTGCTCCATTGAAAATGAATATTTCTTGAAAAACAATCCACTTAACTACACTAATTTAACGTGAAACACACTGGTAACACATTTTAACCTGCAATGCTTTTGCCATGCATCACGAATACATTGAAGTAATATTTATATCCCTAAGTTTAAAATAAGAAAAAATTTGAAGTATAAATAAAGTTTTTTTATTTTTTTTTATTTTTTTTAAACTCTATAATCACTAGTTGATTAACATTTTAATTGCTCTGAAATATTAGCTTATCTGTAATAAACATTACACACATGTAAAAGTTTTATTTAGGAGACCTTTCATTGCTTAATTCTTGTAATTCTATCATAAGGTATAATTTTAAACCAACATGCTATGCTGTCTTGATATACAAAATTAACCATTTGACTGCCAGAGAAGTCAGTCATATCCAAGAGGTTAACTGCAAACTGGGTATTCATTTTAAATAGAACTGAACTTAAAAGAGGTTGGCAAAGTGAATATTATTGACCTAAATATTGTGTTAGATTTATATGTGATAGTGCATGCATTGCAACACTCTATATTATGAAGTACTGGATGAATTCTGGAACAAACCAAATTCACCATAGTGGGAGGGGTGCACACAAAATTTCTATCTATTTTAAAATACACTTTAAAAACTCTGAATGCTCCAGAAAACTCTATTTTATTGTTAAGAAAGGTATTGATAAAATCTCTGAGCACTGAAGGATGTGAAAGCAAAATTTAATTCAAAAGGAAGAATTATCTGTCCCCTTTTCAGGAGCAGATGGTTTGCCCCATACTCTGCAAACTGTACAGAGTGAAGTAATGGATAAGATCTGGAACATACTAAGTTCACCATTGTGGGAGGGGGCAAATTAAATATCTAATGATTTAAAATATACTTTCAAAAGTCTGAATACTCCAGATAGCCCTATTTCATTATCAAGAATGGTTTTGATAACATTTTTATGCTTTCAAGGCAGTGAAAGATGAATTTAACTTGAAATAAAATATTATATCTCCCCCTACTCAGTTGCAGATGGTTTGGCCCATACTCTGCAAAGCTCTTGAGTATTAAGTGCTAGATAAAATCTGGAACAAACCAAATTCACCATAGTGTTATGGGGGCATATGAAATAACTTATGATTAAAAATATACTTTAAAAAGTCTGAGTGCTCCAGATGGCCCTATTTTATGATCAAGAAATGTTTTGATAAAATTGTGATGCTTTCCAGGGAGTGAAAGATAATTTTATTTCAAAACAAAGTATTATATGTCCCCTACTGTGGTGCAAATGGTTTGCACCAATATTACCCATAATACATTACTCCACTGAAAATGAATATTTCTTGAAAAACAATCCACTTAACTACACTAATTTCACATGAAACACACTGGTAACACATTTTAACCTGCAATGCTTTTGCTAGGCATCACGAATATATTGAAGTAATATTTATATCCCTAAGTTTAAAATAAGTTCAAATTTGAAGTATAAATAAAGGTGTCTTTTTTTGTTTTTTTTTTTTTGGTTTTTTTTTTTGTTTTTTTTAAACTCCATAATCACTAGTTGATTAACATTTTAATTGCTCTGAAATATTAGCTTATCTGTAATAAACATTACACACATGTAAAAGTTTTATTTAGGAGACCTTTCATTGCTTAATTCTTGTAATTCCATCATAAGGTATAATTTTAAATCAACATGCTATACTATCTTGATATACAAAATTAACCATTTGACTGCCAGAGAAGTCAATCATATCTAAGAGGTTAACTGCAAACTGGGTATTCATTTTAAATAGAACTGAACTTAAAAGAGGTTGGCAAAGTGAATATTATTGACCTAAATATTGTGTTAGATTTATATGTCATAGTGCATGCATTGCAACACTCTATATTATGAAGTACTGGATGAATTCTGGAACAAACCAAATTCACCATAGTGGGAGGGGTGCACACAAAATTTCTACCTATTTTAAAATACACTTTAAAAACTCTGAATGCTCCAGAAAACTCTATTTTATTGTTAAGAAAGGTATTGATATAATCTCTGAGCATTGAAGGATGTGAAAGCAAAATTTAATTCAAAAGGAAGAATTATCTGTCCCCTGTTCAGGTACAGATGGTTTGCCCCATACTCTGCAAGCTGTACAGAGTGAAGTAATAGATAAGATCTGGAACATACTAAGTTCACCATAGTGGGAGGGGGCAAATTAAATATCTAATAATTTAAAATATACTTTCAAAAGTCTGAAGACTCCAGATAGCCCTATTTCATTATGAAGAATGGTTTTGATAACATTTTTATGCTTTCAAGGCAGTGAAAGATGAATTTAACTTGAAATAAAATATTATATCTCCCCCTACTCAGTTGCAGATGGTTTGCCCCATACTCTGCAAAGCTCTGGAGTGTTAAGTGCTGGATAAAATCTGGAACAAGCCAAATTCACCATAATGTTAGGGGGGCATATGAAATAACTAATGATTAAAAATATACTTTAAAAAGTCTGAGTGCTCCAGATAGCCCTATTTTATGATCAAGAAAAGTTTTGATAAAATTGTGGTGCTTTCCAGGGAGTAAAAGATAATTTTATTTCAAAACAAAGTATTATATTTCCCCTACTGTGGTGCAAATGGTTTGCACCAATATTACCCATAATCCATTGCTCCATTGACAATGAATATTTCTTGAAAAACAATCCACTTAACTACACTAATTTAATGTGAAACACACTGATAACACATTTTAACCTGCAATGCTTTTGCCATGCATCATGAATACATTGAAGTAATATTTATATCCCTAAGTTTCAAAAAAAAAAAAATTTGAAGTATAAATAAAGTTTTTTTTTTTTTTTTTTTTTTAATTCTATAATCACTAGTTGATTAACATTTTAATTGCTCCGAAATATTAGCTTATCTGTAATAAACATTACACACATGTAAAAGTTTTATTTAGGAGACCTTTCATTGCTTAATTCTTGTGATATTATCATAAGGTATCATTTTAAACCAACATCCTATGCCGTCTTGATATACAAAATTAACCATTTGACTGCCAGAGAAGTCAGTCATATAAAAGAGGTTAACTGCAAACTGGGTATTCATTTTAAATAGAACTGTACTTAAAAGAGGTTGGCAAAGTGAATATTATTGACCTAAATATTGTGTTAGATTTATATGTTATAGTGCATGCATTGCAACACTCTATATTATGAAGTACTGGATGAATTCTGGAACAAACCAAATTCACCATAGTGGGAGGGGTGCACACAAAATTTCTACCTATTTTAAAATACACTTTAAAAACTCTGAATGCTCCAGAAAACTCTATTTTATTGTTAAGAAAGGTATTGATAAAATTTCTGAGCACTGAAAGATGTGAAAGCAAAATTTAATTCAAAAGGAAGAATTATCTGTCCCCTTTTCAGGAGCAGATGGTTTGCCCCATACTCTGCAAGCTGTACAGAGTGAAGTAATGGATAAGATCTGGAACATACTAAGTTCACCATAGTGGGAGGGGGCAAATTAAATATCTAATGATTTAAAATATACTTTCAAAAGTCTGAATACTCCAGATAGCCCTATTTCATTATCAAGAATGGTTTTGATAACATTTTTATGCTTTCAAGGCAGTGAAAGATGAATTTAATTTGAAATAAAATATTATATCTCCCCCTTTTCAGTTGCAGATGGTTTACCCCATCCTCTGCAAAGCTTTGGAGTGTAAAGTGCTGGATAAAATCTGGAACAAACCAAAATCACCATAGTGTTAGGGGGGGCATATGAAATAACTAATGATTAAAAATATACTTTAAAAAGTCTGAGTGCTCCAGATGGCCCTATTTTATGATCAAGAAAAGTTTTGATAAAACCGTGGTGCTTTCCAGGGTGTAAAAGATAATTTTATTTCAAAACAAAGTATTATATGTCCCCTACTGTGGTGCAAATGGTTTGCACCAATATTACCCATAATCCATTGCTCCATTGAAAATGAATATTTCTTGAAAAACAATCCACTTAACTACACTAATTTAACGTGAAACACACTGGTAACACATTTAACCTGCAATGCTTTTGCTATTCATCACGAATACATTGAAGTAATATTTATATGCCTAAGTTTAAAATAAGAAAAAATTTGAAGTATAAATACAGTTGTTTGTTTGTTTCTTTTTTTTTTTTTTTTTTAAACTCTATAATCACTAGTTGATTAACATTTTAATTGCTCTGAAATATTAGCTTATCTGTAATAAAGATTACACACATGTAAAAGTTTTATTTAGGAGACCTTTCATTGCTTAATTCTTGTGATATTATCATAAGGTGTCATTTTAAACCAACATCCTATTCCGTCTTGATATACAAAATTAGCCATTTGACTGCCAGAGAAGTCAGTCATATAAAAGAGGTTAACTGCAAACTGGGTATTCATGTTAAATAGAACTGTACTTAAAAGAGGTTGGCAAAGTGAATATTATTGACCTAAATATTGTGTTAGATTTATATGTCATAGTGCATGCATTGCAACACTCTATATTATGAAGTACTGGATGAATTCTGGAACAAACCAAATTCACCATAGTGGGAGGGGTGCACACAAAATTTCTACCTATTTTAAAATACACTTTAAAAACTCTGAATACTCCAGAAAACTCTGTTTTATTGTTAAGAAAGGTAATGATAAAATCTCTGAGCACTGAAGGATGTGAAAGCAAAATTTAATTCAAAAGGAAGAATTATCTGTCCCCTTTTCAGGAGCAGATGGTTTGCCCCATACTCTGCAAACTGTATAGAGTGAAGTAATGGATAAGATCTGGAACATACTAAGTTCACCATAGTGGGAGGGGGCAAATTAAATATCTAATGATTAAAATATACTTTCAAAAGTCTGAATACTCCAGATAGCCCTATTTCATTATCAAGAATGGTTTTGATAACATTTTTATGCTTTCAAGGCAGTGAAAGATGAATTTAACTTGAAATAAAATATTATATCTCCCCCTACTCAGTTGCAGATGGTTTGCCCCATACTCTGCAAAGCTTTGGAGTGTAAAGTGCTGGATAAAATCTGGAACAAACCAAATTCACCATAGTGTTAGGGGGGGCATATGAAATAACTAATGATTAAAAATATACTTTAAAAAGTCTGAGTGCTCCAGATGGCCCTATTTTATGATCAAGAAAAGTTGTGATAAAATTGTGGTGCTTTCCAGGGAGTAAAAGATAATTTTATTTCAAAACAAAGTATTATATGTCCCCTACTGTGGTGCAAATGGTTTGCTTCAATATTACCCATAATCCATTGCTCCATTGAAAATGAATATTTCTTGAAAAACAATCCACTTAACTACACTAATTTAACGTGAAACACACTGGTAACACATTTAACCTGCAATGCTTTTGCTATGCATCACGAATACATTGAAGTAATATTTATATCCCTAAGTTTAAAATAACAAAAAATTTGAGGTATAAATAAAGTTGTCTTTTTTTTTTTTAAACGCTATAATCACTAGTTGATTAACATTTTAATTGCTCTGAAATATTAGCTTATCTGTAATAAACATTACACACATGTAAAAGTTTTATTTAGGAGACCTTTCATTGCTTAATTCTTGTGATATTATCATAAGGTATCATTTTAAACCAACATCCTATGCCGTCTTGATATACAAAATTAACCATTTGACTGCCAGAGAAGTCAGTCATATAAAAGAGGTTAACTGCAAACTGGGTATTCATTTTAAATAGAACTGTACTTAAAAGAGGTTGGCAAAGTGAATATTATTGACCTAAATATAGTGTTAGATTTATATGTCATAGTGCATGCATTGCAACACTCTATATTATGAAGTACTGGATGAATTCTGGAACAAACCAAATTCACCATAGTGGGAGGGGTGCACACAAAATTTCTACCTATTTTAAAATACACTTTAAAAACTCTGAATGCTCCAGAAAACTCTATTTTATTGTTAAGAAAGGTATTGATAAAATTTCTGAGCACTGAAAGATGTGAAAGCAAAATTTAATTCAAAAGGAAGAATTATCTGTCCCCTTTTCAGGAGCAGATGGTTTGCCCCATACTCTGCAAGCTGTACAGAGTGAAGTAATGGATAAGATCTGGAACATACTAAGTTCACCATAGTGGGAGGGGGCAAATTAAATATCTAATGATTTAAAATATACTTTCAAAAGTCTGAATACTCCAGATAGCCCTATTTCATTATCAAGAATGGTTTTGATAACATTTTTATGCTTTCAAGGCAGTGAAAGATGAATTTAATTTGAAATAAAATATTATATCTCCCCCTTTTCAGTTGCAGATGGTTTACCCCATCCTCTGCAAAGCTTTGGAGTGTAAAGTGCTGGATAAAATCTGGAACAAACCAAAATCACCATAGTGTTAGGGGGAGCATTTGAAATAACTAATGATTAAAAATATACTTTAAAAAGTCTGAGTGCTCCAGATGGCCCTATTTTATGATCAAGAAAAGTTTTGATAAAATCGTGGTGCTTTCCAGGGTGTAAAAGATAATTTTATTTCAAAACAAAGTATTATATGTCCCCTACTGTGGTGCAAATGGTTTGCACCAATATTACCCATAATCCATTGCTCCATTGAAAATGAATATTTCTTGAAAAACAATCCACTTAACTACACTAATTTAACGTGAAACACACTGGTAACACATTTAACCTGCAATGCTTTTGCTATTCATCACGAATACATTGAAGTAATATTTATATGCCTAAGTTTAAAATAAGAAAAAATTTGAAGTATAAATACAGTTGTTTGTTTTTTTTTTTTTTTTTGTTTTTTTTTAAACTCTATAATCACTAGTTGATTAACATTTTAATTGCTCTGAAATATTAGCTTATCTGTAATAAAGATTACACACATGTAAAAGTTTTATTTAGGAGACCTTTCATTGCTTAATTCTCGTGATATTATCATAAGGTATCATTTTAAACCAACATCCTATGCCGTCTTGATATACAAAATTAACCATTTGACTGCCAGAGAAGTCAGTCATATAAAAGAGGTTAACTGCAAACTGGGTATTCATTTTAAATAGAACTGTACTTAAAAGAGGTTGGCAAAGTGAATATTATTGACCTAAATATTGTGTTAGATTTATATGTCATAGTGCATGCATTGCAACACTCTATATTATGAAGTACTGGATGAATTCTGGAACAAACCAAATTCACCATAGTGGGAGGGGTGCACACAAAATTTCTATCTATTTTAAAATACACTTTAAAAACTCTGAATGCTCCAGAAAACTCTATTTTATTGTTAAGAAAGGTATTGATAAAATCTCTGAGCACTGAAGGATGTGAAAGCAAAATTTAATTCAAAAGGAAGAATTATCTGTCCCCTTTTCAGGAGCAGATGGTTTGCCCCATACTCTGCAAGCTGTACAGAGTGAAGTAATGGATAAGATCTGGAACATACTAAGTTCACCATAGTGGGAGGGGGCAAATTAAATATCTAATGATTTAAAATATACTTTCAAAAGTCTGAATACTCCAGATAGCCCTATTTCATTATCAAGAATGGTTTTGATAACATTTTTATGCTTTCAAGGCAGTGAAAGATGAATTTAACTAGAAATAAAATATTATATCTCCCCCTACTCAGTTGCAGATGGTTTACCCCATCCTCTGCAAAGCTTTGGAGTGTAAAGTGCTGGATAAAATCTGGAACAAACCAAAATCACCATAGTGTTAGGGGGGGCATACGAAATAACTAATGATTAAAAATATACTTTAAAAAGTCTGAGTGCTCCAGATGGCCCTATTTTATGATCAAGAAAAGTTTTGATAAAATCGTGGTGCTTTCCAGGGTGTAAAAGATAATTTTATTTCAAAACAAAGTATTATATGTCCCCTACTGTGGTGCAAATGGTTTGCACCAATATTACCCATAATCCATTGCTCCATTGAAAATGAATATTTCTTGAAAAACAATCCACTTAACTACACTAATTTAACGTGAAACACACTGGTAACACATTTAACCTGCAATGCTTTTGCTATTCATCACGAATACATTGAAGTAATATTTATATGCCTAAGTTTAAAAAAAGAAAAAATTTGAAGTATAAATACAGTTGTTGTTTTTTTTTTTTTTTTTTTTTTTTTAAACTCTATAATCACTAGTTGATTAACATTTTAATTGCTCTGAAATATTAGCTTATCTGTAATAAACATTACACACATGTAAAAGTTTTATTTAGGAGACCTTTCATTGCTTAATTCTTGTGATATTATCATAAGGTATCATTTTAAACCAACATCCTATGCCGTCTTGATATACAAAATTAACCATTTGACTGCCAGAGAAGTCAGTCATATAAAAGCGGTTAACTGCAAACTGGGTATTCATTTTAAATAGAACTGTACTTAAAAGAGGTTGGCAAAGTGAATATTATTGACCTAAATATTGTGTTAGATTTATATGTCATAGTGCATGCATTGCAACACTCTATATTATGAAGTACTGGATGAATTCTGGAACAAACCAAATTCACCATAGTGGAAGGGGTGCACACAAAATTTCTACCTATTTTAAAATACATTTTAAAAACTCTGAATGCTCCAGAAAACTCTATTTTATTGTTAAGAAAGGTATTGATAAAATCTCTGAGCACTGAAGGATGTGAAAGCAAAATTTAATTCAAAAGGAAGAATTATCTGTCCCCTTTTCAGGAGCAGATGGTTTGCCCCATACTCTGCAAGCTGTATAGAGTGAAGTAATGGATAAGATCTGGAACATACTAAGTTCACCATAGTGGGAGGGGGAAAATTAAATATTTAATGATTTAAAATATACTTTCAAAAGTCTGAATACTCCAGATAGCCCTATTTCATTATCAAGAATGGTTTTGATAACATTTTTATGCTTTCAAGGCAGTGAAAGATGAATTTAACTTGAAATAAAATATTATATCTCCCCCTACTCAGTTGCAGATGGTTTGCCCCATCCTTTGCAAAGCTTTGGAGTGTAAAGTGCTGGATAAAATCTGGAACAAACCAAATTCACAATAGTGTTAGGGGGGTCATATGAAATAACTAATGATTAAAAATATACTTTAAAAAGTCTGAGTGCTCCAGATGGCCCTATTTTATGATCAAAAAAAGTTTTGATAAAATTGTGGTGCTTTCCAGGGAGTAAAAGATAATTTTATTTCAAAACAAAGTATTATATGTCCCCTACTGTGGTGCAAATGGTTTGCACCAATATTACCCATAATCCATTGCTCCATTGAAAATGAATATTTCTTGAAAAACAATCCACTTAACTACACTAATTTAACGTGAAACACACTGGTAACACATTTAACCTGCAATGCTTTTGCTATTCATCAAGAATACATTGAAGTAATATTTATATGCCTAAGTTTAAAATAAGAAAAAATTTGAAGTATAAATACAGTTGTTTGTTTGTTTGTTTGTTTGTTTGTTTTTTTTGTTTTTTTTTTGTTTTTTTAAACTCTATAATCACTAGTTGATTAAGATTTAATTGCTCTGAAATATTAGCTTATCTGTAATAAACATTACACACATGTAAAAGTTTTATTTAGGAGACCTTTCATTGCTTAATTCTTGTGATATTATCATAAGGTATCATTTTAAACCAACATCCTATGCCGTCTTGATATTCAAAATTAACCATTTGACTGCCAGAGAAGTCAGTCATATAAAAGAGGTTAACTGCAAACTGGGTATTCATTTTAAATAGAACTGTACTTAAAAGAGGTTGGCAAAGTGAATATTATTGACCTAAATATTTTGTTAGATTTATATGTCATAGTGCATGCATTGCAACACTCTATATTATGAAGTACTGGATGAATTCTGGAACAAACCAAATTCACCATAGTGGGAGGGGTGCACACAAAATTTCTACCTATTTTAAAATACACTTTAAAAGCTCTGAATGCTCCAGAAAACTCTATTTTATTGTTAAGAAAGGTATTGATAAAATCTCTGAGCACTGAAGGATGTGAAAGCAAAATTTAATTGAAAAGGAAGAATTATCTGTCCCCTTTTCAGGAGCAGATGGTTTGCCCCATACTCTGCAAACTGTACAGAGTGAAGTAATGGATAAGATCTGGAACATACTAAGTTCACCATAGTGGGAGGGGGCAAATTAAATATCTAATGATTTAAAATATACTTTCAAAAGTCTGAATACTCCAGATAGCCCTATTTCATTATCAAGAATGGTTTTGATAACATTTTTATGCTTTCAAGGCAGTGAAAGATGAATTTAACTTGAAATAAAATATTATATCTCCCCCTACTCAGTTGCAGATGGTTTGCCCCATACTCTGCAAAGCTTTGGAGTGTAAAGTGCTGGATAAAATCTGGAACAAACCAAATTCACCATAGTGTTAAGGGGGGCATATGAAATAACTAATGATTAAAAATATACTTTAAAAAGTCTGAGTGCTCCAGATGGCCCTATTTTATGATCAAGAAAAGTTGTGATAAAATTGTGGTGCTTTCCAGGGAGTAAAAGATAATTTTATTTCAAAACAAAGTATTATATGTCCCCTACTGTGGTGCAAATGGTTTGCTCCAATATTACCCATAATCCATTGCTCCATTGAAAATGAATTTTTCTTGAAAAACAATCCACTTAACTACACTAATTTAACGTGAAACACACTGGTAACACATTTAACCTGCAATGCTTTTGCTATGCATCACGAATACATTGAAGTAATATTTATATCCCTAAGTTTAAAATAACAAAAAATTTGAGGTATAAATAAAGTTGTCTGTTTTTTTTTTAAACGCTATAATCACTAGTTGATTAACATTTTAATTGCTCTGAAATATTAGCTTATCTGTAATAAACATTACACACATGTAAAAGTTTTATTTAGGAGACCTTTCATTGCTTAATTCTCGTGATATTATCATAAGGTATCATTTTAAACCAACATCCTATGCCGTCTTGATATACAAAATTAACCATTTGACTGCCAGAGAAGTCAGTCATATAAAAGAGGTTAACTGCAAACTGGGTATTCATTTTAAATAGAACTGTACTTAAAAGAGGTTGGCAAAGTGAATATTATTGACCTAAATATTGTGTTAGATTTATATGTCATAGTGCATGCATTGCAACACTCTATATTATGAAGTACTGGATGAATTCTGGAACAAACCAAATTCACCATAGTGGGAGGGGTGCACACAAAATTTCTATCTATTTTAAAATACACTTTAAAAACTCTGAATGCTCCAGAAAACTCTATTTTATTGTTAAGAAAGGTATTGATAAAATCTCTGAGCACTGAAGGATGTGAAAGCAAAATTTAATTCAAAAGGAAGAATTATCTGTCCCCTTTTCAGGAGCAGATGGTTTGCCCCATACTCTGCAAGCTGTACAGAGTGAAGTAATGGATAAGATCTGGAACATACTAAGTTCACCATAGTGGGAGGGGGCAAATTAAATATCTAATGATTTAAAATATACTTTCAAAAGTCTGAATACTCCAGATAGCCCTATTTCATTATCAAGAATGGTTTTGATAACATTTTTATGCTTTCAAGGCAGTGAAAGATGAATTTAACTTGAAATAAAATATTATATCTCCCCCTACTCAGTTGCAGATGGTTTACCCCATCCTCTGCAAAGCTTTGGAGTGTAAAGTGCTGGATAAAATCTGGAACAAACCAAAATCACCATAGTGTTAGGGGGGGCATACGAAATAACTAATGATTAAAAATATACTTTAAAAAGTCTGAGTGCTCCAGATGGCCCTATTTTATGATCAAGAAAAGTTTTGATAAAATCGTGGTGCTTTCCAGGGTGTAAAAGATAATTTTATTTCAAAACAAAGTATTATATGTCCCCTACTGTGGTGCAAATGGTTTGCACCAATATTACCCATAATCTATTGCTCCATTGAAAATGAATATTTCTTGAAAAACAATCCACTTAACTACACTAATTTAACGTGAAACACACTGGTAACACATTTAACCTGCAATGCTTTTGCTATTCATCACGAATACATTGAAGTAATATTTATATGCCTAAGTTTAAAAAAAGAAAAAATTTGAAGTATAAATACAGTTTTTTTTTTTTTTTTTTGTTTTTTTTTAAACTCTATAATCACTAGTTGATTAACATTTTAATTGCTCTGAAATATTAGCTTATCTGTAATAAACATTACACACATGTAAAAGTTTTATTTAGTAGACCTTTCATTGCTTAATTCTTGTGATATTATCATAAGGTATCATTTTAAACCAACATCCTATGCCGTCTTGATATACAAAATTAACCATTTGACTGCCAGAGAAGTCAGTCATATAAAAGAGGTCAACTGCAAACTGGGTATTCATTTTAAATAGAACTGTACTTAAAAGAGGTTGGCAAAGTGAATATTATTGACCTAAATATTGTGTTAGATTTATATGTCATAGTGCATGCATTGCAACACTCTATATTATGAAGTACTGGATGAATTCTGGAACAAACCAAATTCACCATAGTGGGAGGGGTGCACACAAAATTTCTACCTATTTTAAAATACACTTTAAAAACTCTGAATGCTCCAGAAAACTCTATTTTTTTGTTAAGAAAGGTATTGATAAAATCTCTGAGCACTGAAGGATGTGAAAGCAAAATTTAATTCAAAAGGAAGAATTATCTGTCCCCTTTTCAGGAGCAGATGGTTTGCCCCATACTCTGCAAACTGTACAGAGTGAAGTAATGGATAAGATCTGGAACATACTAAGTTCACCATAGTGGGAGGGGGCAAATTAAATATCTAATGATTTAAAATATACTTTCAAAAGTCTGAATACTCCAGATAGCCCTATTTCATTATCAAGAATGGTTTTGATAAAATTTTTATACTTTCAAGGCAGTGAAAGATGAATTTAACTTGAAATAAAATATTATATCTCCCCCTACTCAGTTGCAGATGGTTTACCCCATCCTCTGCAAAGCTTTGGAGTGTAAAGTGCTGGATAAAATCTGGAACAAACCAAAATCACCATAGTGTTAGGGGGGGCATATGAAATAACTAATGATTAAAAATATACTTTAAAAAATCTGAGTGCTCCAGATGGCCCTATTTTATGATCAAGAAAAGTTTTGATAAAATCGTGGTGCTTTCCAGGGTATAAAAGATAATTTTATTTCAAAACAAAGTATTATATGTCCCCTACTGTGGTGCAAATGGTTTGCACCAATATTACCCATAATCCATTGCTCCATTGAAAATGAATATTTCTTGAAAAACAATCCACTTAACTACACTAATTTAACGTGAAACACACTGGTAACACATTTAACCTGCAATGCTTTTGCTATTCATCACGAATACATTGAAGTAATATTTATATGCCTAAGTTTAAAATAAGAAAAAATTTGAAGTATAAATACAGTTGTTTGTTTGTTTCTTTTTTTTTTTTTTTTTTTTAAACTCTATAATCACTAGTTGATTAACATTTTAATTGCTCTGAAATATTAGCTTATCTGTAATAAAGATTACACACATGTAAAAGTTTTATTTAGGAGACCTTTCATTGCTTTATTCTTGTGATATTATCATAAGGTGTCATTTTAAACCAACATCCTATGCCGTCTTGATATACAAAATTAACCATTTGACTGCCAGAGAAGTCAGTCATATAAAAGAGGTTAACTGCAAACTGGGTATTCATGTTAAATAGAACTGTACTTAAAAGAGGTTGGCAAAGTGAATATTATTGACCTAAATATTGTGTTAGATTTATATGTCATAGTGCATGCATTGCAACACTCTATATTATGAAGTACTGGATGAATTCTGGAACAAACCAAATTCACCATAGTGGGAGGGGTGCACACAAAATTTCTGCCTATTTTAAAATACACTTTAAAAACTCTGAATACTCCAGAAAACTCTGTTTTATTGTTAAGAAAGGTATTGATAAAATCTCAGAGCACTGAAGGATGTGAAAGCAAAATTTAATTCAAAAGGAAGAATTATCTGTCCCCTTTTCAGGAGCAGATGGTTTGCCCCATACTCTGCAAACTGTATAGAGTGAAGTAATGGATAAGATCTGGAACATACTAAGTTCACCATAGTGGGAGGGGGCAAATTAAATATCTAATGATTAAAATATACTTTCAAAAGTCTGAATACTCCAGATAGCCCTATTTCATTATCAAGAATGGTTTTGATAACATTTTTATGCTTTCAAGGCAGTGAAAGATGAATTTAACTTGAAATAAAATATTATATCTCCCCCTACTCAGTTGCAGATGGTTTGCCCCATACTCTGCAAAGCTTTGGAGTGTAAAGTGCTGGATAAAATCTGGAACAAACCAAATTCACCATAGTGTTAGGGGGGGCATATGAAATAACTAATGATTAAAAATATACTTTAAAAAGTCTGAGTGCTCCAGATGGCCCTATTTTATGATCAAGAAAAGTTGTGATAAAATTGTGGTGCTTTCCAGGGAGTAAAAGATAATTTTATTTCAAAACAAAGTATTATATGTCCCCTACTGTGGTGCAAATGGTTTGCTCCAATATTACCCATAATCCATTGCTCCATTGAAAATGAATATTTCTTGAAAAACAATCCACTTAACTACACTAATTTAACGTGAAACACACTGGTAACACATTTAACCTGCAATGCTTTTGCTATGCATCACGAATACATTGAAGTAATATTTATATCCCTAAGTTTAAAATAACAAAAAATTTGAGGTATAAATAAAGTTGTCTGTTTTTTTTTTAAACGCTATAATCACTAGTTGATTAACATTTTAATTGCTCTGAAATATTAGCTTATCTGTAATAAACATTACACACATGTAAAAGTTTTATTTAGGAGACCTTTCATTGCTTAATTCTCGTGATATTATCATAAGGTATCATTTTAAACCAACATCCTATGCCGTCTTGATATACAAAATTAACCATTTGACTGCCAGAGAAGTCAGTCATATAAAAGAGGTTAACTGCAAACTGGGTATTCATTTTAAATAGAACTGTACTTAAAAGAGGTTGGCAAAGTGAATATTATTGACCTAAATATTGTGTTAGATTTATATGTCATAGTGCATGCATTGCAACACTCTATATTATGAAGTACTGGATGAATTCTGGAACAAACCAAATTCACCATAGTGGGAGGGGTGCACACAAAATTTCTATCTATTTTAAAATACACTTTAAAAACTCTGAATGCTCCAGAAAACTCTATTTTATTGTTAAGAAAGGTATTGATAAAATCTCTGAGCACTGAAGGATGTGAAAGCAAAATTTAATTCAAAAGGAAGAATTATCTGTCCCCTTTTCAGGAGCAGATGGTTTGCCCCATACTCTGCAAGCTGTACAGAGTGAAGTAATGGATAAGATCTGGAACATACTAAGTTCACCATAGTGGGAGGGGGCAAATTAAATATCTAATGATTTAAAATATACTTTCAAAAGTCTGAATACTCCAGATAGCCCTATTTCATTATCAAGAATGGTTTTGATAACATTTTTATGCTTTCAAGGCAGTGAAAGATGAATTTAACTTGAAATAAAATATTATATCTCCCCCTACTCAGTTGCAGATGGTTTACCCCATCCTCTGCAAAGCTTTGGAGTGTAAAGTGCTGGATAAAATCTGGAACAAACCAAAATCACCATAGTGTTAGGGGGGGCATACGAAATAACTAATGATTAAAAATATACTTTAAAAAGTCTGAGTGCTCCAGATGGCCCTATTTTATGATCAAGAAAAGTTTTGATAAAATCGTGGTGCTTTCCAGGGTGTAAAAGATAATTTTATTTCAAAACAAAGTATTATATGTCCCCTTCTGTGGTGCAAATGGTTTGCACCAATATTACCCATAATCCATTGCTCCATTGAAAATGAATATTTCTTGAAAAACAATGCACTTAACTACGCTAATTTAACGTGAAACACACTGGTAACACATTTAACCTGCAATGCTTTTGCTATTCATCACGAATACATTGAAATAATATTTATATGCCTAAGTTTAAAAAAAGAAAAAATTTGAAGTATAAATACAGTTGTTTTTTTTTTTTTTTGTTTTTTTTTAAACTCTATAATCACTAGTTGATTAACATTTTAATTGCTCTGAAATATTAGCTTATCTGTAATAAACATTACACACATGTAAAAGTTTTATTTAGTAGACCTTTCATTGCTTAATTCTTGTGATATTATCATAAGGTATCATTTTAAACCAACATCCTATGCCGTCTTGATATACAAAATTAACCATTTGACTGCCAGAGAAGTCAGTCATATAAAAGAGGTCAACTGCAAACTGGGTATTCATTTTAAATAGAACTGTACTTAAAAGAGGTTGGCAAAGTGAATATTATTGACCTAAATATTGTGTTAGATTTATATGTCATAGTGCATGCACTGCAACACTCTATATTATGAAGTACTGGATGAATTCTGGAACAAACCAAATTCACCATAGTGGGAGGGGTGCACACAAAATTTCTACCTATTTTAAAATACACTTTAAAAACTCTGAATGCTCCAGAAAACTCTATTTTATTGTTAAGAAAGGTATTGATAAAATCTCTGAGCACTGAAGGATGTGAAAGCAAAATTTAATTCAAAAGGAAGAATTATCTGTCCCCTTTTCAGGAGCAGATGGTTTGCCCCATACTCTGCAAACTGTACAGAGTGAAGTAATGGATAAGATCTGGAACATACTAAGTTCACCATAGTGGGAGGGGGCAAATTAAATATCTAATGATTTAAAATATACTTTCAAAAGTCTGAATACTCCAGATAGCCCTATTTCATTATCAAGAATGGTTTTGATAAAATTTTTATACTTTCAAGGCAGTGAAAGATGAATTTAACTTGAAATAAAATATTATATCTCCCCCTACTCAGTTGCAGATGGTTTACCCCATCCTCTGCAAAGCTTTGGAGTGTAAAGTGCTGGATAAAATCTGGAACAAACCAAAATCACCATAGTGTTAGGGGGGGCATATGAAATAACTAATGATTAAAAATATACTTTAAAAAATCTGAGTGCTCCAGATGGCCCTATTTTATGATCAAGAAAAGTTTTGATAAAATCGTGGTGCTTTCCAGGGTATAAAAGATAATTTTATTTCAAAACAAAGTATTATATGTCCCCTACTGTGGTGCAAATGGTTTGCTCCAATATTACCCATAATCCATTGCTCCATTGAAAATGAATATTTCTTGAAAAACAATCCACTTAACTACACTAATTTAACGTGAAACACACTGGTAACACATTTAACCTGCAATGCTTTTGCTATGCATCACGAATACATTGAAGTAATATTTATATCCCTAAGTTTAAAATAACAAAAAATTTGAGGTATAAATAAAGTTGTCTGTTTTTTTTTTAAACGCTATAATCACTAGTTGATTAACATTTTAATTGCTCTGAAATATTAGCTTATCTGTAATAAACATTACACACATGTAAAAGTTTTATTTAGGAGACCTTTCATTGCTTAATTCTCGTGATATTATCATAAGGTATCATTTTAAACCAACATCCTATGCCGTCTTGATATACAAAATTAACCATTTGACTGCCAGAGAAGTCAGTCATATAAAAGAGGTTAACTGCAAACTGGGTATTCATTTTAAATAGAACTGTACTTAAAAGAGGTTGGCAAAGTGAATATTATTGACCTAAATATTGTGTTAGATTTATATGTCATAGTGCATGCATTGCAACACTCTATATTATGAAGTACTGGATGAATTCTGGAACAAACCAAATTCACCATAGTGGGAGGGGTGCACACAAAATTTCTATCTATTTTAAAATACACTTTAAAAACTCTGAATGCTCCAGAAAACTCTATTTTATTGTTAAGAAAGGTATTGATAAAATCTCTGAGCACTGAAGGATGTGAAAGCAAAATTTAATTCAAAAGGAAGAATTATCTGTCCCCTTTTCAGGAGCAGATGGTTTGCCCCATACTCTGCAAGCTGTACAGAGTGAAGTAATGGATAAGATCTGGAACATACTAAGTTCACCATAGTGGGAGGGGGCAAATTAAATATCTAATGATTTAAAATATACTTTCAAAAGTCTGAATACTCCAGATAGCCCTATTTCATTATCAAGAATGGTTTTGATAACATTTTTATGCTTTCAAGGCAGTGAAAGATGAATTTAACTAGAAATAAAATATTATATCTCCCCCTACTCAGTTGCAGATGGTTTACCCCATCCTCTGCAAAGCTTTGGAGTGTAAAGTGCTGGATAAAATCTGGAACAAACCAAAATCACCATAGTGTTAGGGGGGGCATACGAAATAACTAATGATTAAAAATATACTTTAAAAAGTCTGAGTGCTCCAGATGGCCCTATTTTATGATCAAGAAAAGTTTTGATAAAATCGTGTTGCTTTCCAGGGTGTAAAAGATAATTTTATTTCAAAACAAAGTATTATATGTCCCCTACTGTGGTGCAAATGGTTTGCACCAATATTACCCATAATCCATTGCTCCATTGAAAATGAATATTTCTTGAAAAACAATCCACTTAACTACACTAATTTAACGTGAAACACACTGGTAACACATTTAACCTGCAATGCTTTTGCTATTCATCACGAATACAATGAAGTAATATTTATATGCCTAAGTTTAAAAAAAGAAAAAATTTGAAGTATAAATACAGTTGTTTTTTTTTTTTTTTTTTTTTTTTTTTTAAACTCTATAATCACTAGTTGATTAACATTTTAATTGCTCTGAAATATTAGCTTATCTGTAATAAACATTACACACATGTAAAAGTTTTATTTAGGAGACCTTTCATTGCTTAATTCTTGTGATATTATCATAAGGTATCATTTTAAACCAACATCCTATGCCGTCTTGATATACAAAATTAACCATTTGACTGCCAGAGAAGTCAGTCATATAAAAGCGGTTAACTGCAAACTGGGTATTCATTTTAAATAGAACTGTACTTAAAAGAGGTTGGCAAAGTGAATATTATTGACCTAAATATTGTGTTAGATTTATATGTCATAGTGCATGCATTGCAACACTCTATATTATGAAGTACTGGATGAATTCTGGAACAAACCAAATTCACCATAGTGGGAGGGGTGCACACAAAATTTCTACCTATTTTAAAATACATTTTAAAAACTCTGAATGCTCCAGAAAACTATATTTTATTGTTAAGAAAGGTATTGATAAAATCTCTGAGCACTGAAGGATGTGAAAGCAAAATTTAATTCAAAAGGAAGAATTATCTGTCCCCTTTTCAGGAGCAGATGGTTTGCCCCATACTCTGCAAGCTGTATAGAGTGAAGTAATGGATAAGATCTGGAACATACTAAGTTCACCATAGTGGGAGGGGGAAAATTAAATATTTAATGATTTAAAATATACTTTCAAAAGTCTGAATACTCCAGATAGCCCTATTTCATTATCAAGAATGGTTTTGATAACATTTTTATGCTTTCAAGGCAGTGAAAGATGAATTTAACTTGAAATAAAATATTATATCTCCCCCTACTCAGTTGCAGATGGTTTGCCCGATCCTTTGCAAAGCTTTGGAGTGTAAAGTGCTGGATAAAATCTGGAACAAACCAAATTCACAATAGTGTTAGGGGGGTCATATGAAATAACTAATGATTAAAAATATACTTTAAAAAGTCTGAGTGCTCCAGATGGCCCTATTTTATGATCAAAAAAAGTTTTGATAAAATTGTGGTGCTTTCCAGGGAGTAAAAGATAATTTTATTTCAAAACAAAGTATTATATGTCCCCTACTGTGGTGCAAATGGTTTGCACCAATATTACCCATAATCCATTGCTCCATTGAAAATGAATATTTCTTGAAAAACAATCCACTTAACTACACTAATTTAACGTGAAACACACTGGTAACACATTTAACCTGCAATGCTTTTGCTATTCATCACGAATACATTGAAGTAATATTTATATGCCTAAGTTTAAAATAAGAAAAAATTTGAAGTATAAATACAGTTCTTTGTTTCTTTGTTTCTTTGTTTCTTTGTTTGTTTGTTTGTTTTTTTTGTTTTTTTTTTGTTTTTTTAAACTCTATAATCACTAGTTGATTAACATTTAATTGCTCTGAAATATTAGCTTATCTGTAATAAACATTACACAAATGTAAAAGTTTTATTTAGGAGACCTTTCATTGCTTAATTCTTGTGATATTATCATAAGGTATCATTTTAAACCAACATCCTATACCGTCTTGATATACAAAATTAACCATTTGACTTCCAGAGAAGTCAGTCATATAAAAGAGGTCAACTGCAAACTGGGTATTCATTTTAAATAGAACTGTACTTAAAAGAGGTTGGCAAAGTGAATATTATTGACCTAAATATTTTGTTAGATTTATATGTCATAGTGCATGCATTGCAACACTCTATATTATGAAGTACTGGATGAATTCTGGAACAAACCAAATTCACCATAGTGGGAGGGGTGCACACAAAATTTCTACCTTTTTTAAAATACACTTTAAAAGCTCTGAATGCTCCAGAAAACTCTATTTTATTGTTAAGAAAGGTATTGATAAAATCTCTGAGCACTGAAGGATGTGAAAGCAAAATTTAATTGAAAAGGAAGAATTATCTGTCCCCTTTTCAGGAGCAGATGGTTTGCCCCATACTCTGCAAACTGTACAGAGTGAAGTAATGGATAAGATCTGGAACATACTAAGTTCACCATAGTGGGAGGGGGCAAATTAAATATCTAATGATTTAAAATATACTTTCAAAAGTCTGAATACTCCAGATAGCCCTATTTCATTATCAAGAATGGTTTTGATAACATTTTTATGCTTTCAAGGCAGTGAAAGATGAATTTAACTTGAAATAAAATATTATATCTCCCCCTACTCAGTTGCAGATGGTTTGCCCCATACTCTGCAAAGCTTTGGAGTGTAAAGTGCTGGATAAAATCTGGAACAAACCAAATTCACCATAGTGTTAGGGGGGGCATATGAAATAACTAATGATTAAAAATATACTTTAAAAAGTCTGAGTGCTCCAGATGGCCCTATTTTATGATCAAGAAAAGTTGTGATAAAATTGTGGTGCTTTCCAGGGAGTAAAAGATAATTTTATTTCAAAACAAAGTATTATATGTCCCCTACTGTGGTGCAAATGGTTTGCTCCAATATTACCCATAATCCATTGCTCCATTGAAAATGAATATTTCTTGAAAAACAATCCACTTAACTACACTAATTTAACGTGAAACACACTGGTAACACATTTAACCTGCAATGCTTTTGCTATGCATCACGAATACATTGAAGTAATATTTATATCCCTAAGTTTAAAATAACAAAAAATTTGAGATATAAATAAAGTTGTCTGTTTTTTTTTTAAACGCTATAATCACTAGTTGATTAACATTTTAATTGCTCTGAAATATTAGCTTATCTGTAATAAACATTACACACATGTAAAAGTTTTATTTAGGAGACCTTTCATTGCTTAATTCTTGTGATATTATCATAAGGTATCATTTTAAACCAACATCCTATGCCGTCTTGATATACAAAATTAACCATTTGACTGCCAGAGAAGTCAGTCATATAAAAGAGGTTAACTGCAAACTGGGTATTCATTTTAAATAGAACTGTACTTAAAAGAGGTTGGCAAAGTGAATATTATTGACCTAAATATTGTGTTAGATTTATATGTCATAGTGCATGCATTGCAACACTCTATATTATGAAGTACTGGATGAATTCTGGAACAAACCAAATTCACCATAGTGGGAGGGGTGCACACAAAATTTCTATCTATTTTAAAATACACTTTAAAAACTCTGAATGCTCCAGAAAACTCTATTTTATTGTTAAGAAAGGTATTGATAAAATTTCTGAGCACTGAAAGATGTGAAAGCAAAATTTAATTCAAAAGGAAGAATTATCTGTCCCCTTTTCAGGAGCAGATGGTTTGCCCCATACTCTGCAAGCTGTACAGAGTGAAGTAATGGATAAGATCTGGAACATACTAAGTTCACCATAGTGGGAGGGGGCAAATTAAATATCTAATGATTTAAAATATACTTTCAAATGTCTGAATACTCCAGATAGCCCTATTTCATTATCAAGAATGGTTTTGATAACATTTTTATGCTTTCAAGGCAGTGAAAGATGAATTTAATTTGAAATAAAATATTATATCTCCCCCTTTTCAGTTGCAGATGGTTTACCCCATCCTCTGCAAAGCTTTGGAGTGTAAAGTGCTGGATAAAATCTGGAACAAACCAAAATCACCATAGTGTTAGGGGGGGCATATGAAATAACTAATGATTAAAAATATACTTTAAAAAGTCTGAGTGCTCCAGATGGCCCTATTTTATGATCAAGAAAAGTTTTGATAAAATCGTGGTGCTTTCCAGGGTGTAAAAGATAATTTTATTTCAAAACAAAGTATTATATGTCCCCTACTGTGGTGCAAATGGTTTGCACCAATATTACCCATAATCCATTGCTCCATTGAAAATGAATATTTCTTGAAAAACAATCCACTTAACTACACTAATTTAACGTGAAACACACTGGTAACACATTTAACCTGCAATGCTTTTGCTATTCATCACGAATACATTGAAGTAATATTTATATGCCTAAGTTTAAAATAAGAAAAAATTTGAAGTATAAATACAGTTGTTTGTTTGTTTCTTTTTTTTTTTTTTTTTTTTAAACTCTATAATCACTAGTTGATTAACATTTTAATTGCTCTGAAATATTAGCTTATCTGTAATAAAGATTACACACATGTAAAAGTTTTATTTAGGAGACCTTTCATTGCTTAATTCTTGTGATATTATCATAAGGTATCATTTTAAACCAACATCCTATGCCGTCTTGATATACAAAATTAACCATTTGACTGCCAGAGAAGTCAGTCATATAAAAGAGGTTAACTGCAAACTGGGTATTCATTTTAAATAGATCTGTACTTAAAAGAGGTTGGCAAAGTGCATATTATTGACCTAAATATTGTGTTAGATTTATATGTGATAGTGCATGCATTGCAACACTCTATATTATGAAGTACTGGATGAATTCTGGAACAAACCAAATTCACCATAGTGGGAGGGGTGCACACAAAATTTCTATCTATTTTAAAATACACTTTAAAAACTCTGAATGCTCCAGAAAACTCTATTTTATTGTTAAGAAAGGTATTGATAAAATCTCTGAGCACTGAAGGATGTGAAAGCAAAATTTAATTCAAAAGGAAGAATTATCTGTCCCCTTTTCAGGAGCAGATGGTTTGTCCCATACTCTGCAAACTGTACAGAGTGAAGTAATGGATAAGATCTGGAACATACTAAGTTCACAATAGTGGGAGGGGGCAAATTAAATATCTAATGATTTAAAATATACTTTCAAAAGTCTGAATACTCCAGATAGCCCTATTTCATTATCAAGAATGGTTTTGATAACATTTTTATGCTTTCAAGGCAGTGAAAGATGAATTTAACTTGAAATAAAATATTATATCTCCCCCTACTCAGTTCCAGATGGTTTGCCCTATCCTCTGCAAAGCTTTGGAGTGTAAAGTGCTGGATAAAATCTGGAACAAACCAAATTCACCATAGTGTTAGGGGGGGCATATGAAATAACTAATGATTAAAAATATACTTTAAAAAGTCTGAGTGCTCCAGATGACCCTATTTTATGGTCAAGAAAAGTTTTGATAAAATTGTGGTGCTTTCCAGGGAGTAAAAGATAATTTTTTTTCAAAACAAAGTATTATATTTCCCCTACTGTGGTGCAAATGGTTTGCACCAATATTACCCATAATCCATTGCTCTATTGAAAATGAATATTTCTTGAAAAACAATCCACTTAACTACCCTAATTTAACGTGAAACACACTGGTAACACATTTAACCTGCAATACTTTTGCTATGCATCACGAATACATTGAAGTAATATTTATATCCCTAAGTTTAAAACAGGAAAAAATTTGAAGTATAAATAAAGTTGTCTGTTTTTTCTTTAAACTCTATAATCACTAGTTGATTAACATTTTAATTGCTCTGAAATATTAGCTTATCTGTAATAAAGATTACACACATGTAAAAGTTTTATTTAGGAGACCTTTCATTGCTTAATTCTTGTGATATTATCATAAGGTATCATTTTAAACCAACATCCTATGCCGTCTTGATATACAAAATTAACCATTTGACTGCCAGAGAAGTCAGTCATATAAAAGAGGTTAACTGCAAACTGGGTATTCATTTTAAATAGATCTGTACTTAAAAGAGGTTGGCAAAGTGCATATTATTGACCTAAATATTGTGTTAGATTTATATGTGATAGTGCATGCATAGCAACACTCTATATTATGAAGTACTGGATGAATTCTGGAACAAACCAAATTCACCATAGTGGGAGGGGTGCACACAAAATTTCTATCTATTTTAAAATACACTTTAAAAACTCTGAATGCTCCAGAAAACTCTATTTTATTGTTAAGAAAGGTATTGATAAAATCTCTGAGCACTGAAGGATGTGAAAGCAAAATTTAATTCAAAAGGAAGAATTATCTGTCCCCTTTTCAGGAGCAGATGGTTTGCCCCATACTCTGCAAGCTGTACAGAGTGAAGTAATGGATAAGATCTGGAACATACTAAGTTCACCATAGTGGGAGGGGGCAAATTAAATATCTAATGATTTAAAATATACTTTCAAAAGTCTGAATACTCCAGATAGCCCTATTTCATTATCAAGAATGGTTTTGATAACATTTTTATGCTTTCAAGGCAGTGAAAGATGAATTTAACTTGAAATAAAATATTATATCTCCCCCTACTCAGTTGCAGATGGTTTACCCCATCCTCTGCAAAGCTTTGGAGTGTAAAGTGCTGGATAAAATCTGGAACAAACCAAAATCACCATAGTGTTAGGGGGGGCATACGAAATAACTAATGATTAAAAATATACTTTAAAAAGTCTGAGTGCTCCAGATGGCCCTATTTTATGATCAAGAAAAGTTTTGATAAAATCGTGGTGCTTTCCAGGGTGTAAAAGATAATTTTATTTCAAAACAAAGTATTATATGTCCCCTACTGTGGTGCAAATGGTTTGCACCAATATTACCCATAATCCATTGCTCCATTGAAAATGAATATTTCTTGAAAAACAATGCACTTAACTACACTAATTTAACGTGAAACACACTGGTAACACATTTAACCTGCAATGCTTTTGCTATTCATCACGAATACATTGAAATAATATTTATATGCCTAAGTTTAAAAAAAGAAAAAATTTGAAGTATAAATACAGTTGTTTTTTTTTTTTTTTGTTTTTTTTTAAACTCTATAATCACTAGTTGATTAACATTTTAATTGCTCTGAAATATTAGCTTATCTGTAATAAACATTACACACATGTAAAAGTTTTATTTAGTAGACCTTTCATTGCTTAATTCTTGTGATATTATCATAAGGTATCATTTTAAACCAACATCCTATGCCGTCTTGATATACAAAATTAACCATTTGACTGCCAGAGAAGTCAGTCATATAAAAGAGGTCAACTGCAAACTGGGTATTCATTTTAAATAGAACTGTACTTAAAAGAGGTTGGCAAAGTGAATATTATTGACCTAAATATTGTGTTAGATTTATATGTCATAGTGCATGCATTGCAACACTCTATATTATGAAGTACTGGATGAATTCTGGAACAAACCAAATTCACCATAGTGGGAGGGGTGCACACAAAATTTCTACCTATTTTAAAATACACTTTAAAAACTCTGAATGCTCCAGAAAACTCTATTTTATTGTTAAGAAAGGTATTGATAAAATCTCTGAGCACTGAAGGATGTGAAAGCAAAATTTAATTCAAAAGGAAGAATTATCTGTCCCCTTTTCAGGAGCAGATGGTTTGCCCCATACTCTGCAAACTGTACAGAGTGAAGTAATGGATAAGATCTGGAACATACTAAGTTCACCATAGTGGGAGGGGGCAAATTAAATATCTAATGATTTAAAATATACTTTCAAAAGTCTGAATACTCCAGATAGCCCTATTTCATTATCAAGAATGGTTTTGATAAAATTTTTATACTTTCAAGGCAGTGAAAGATGAATTTAACTTGAAATAAAATATTATATCTCCCCCTACTCAGTTGCAGATGGTTTACCCCATCCTCTGCAAAGCTTTGGAGTGTAAAGTGCTGGATAAAATCTGGAACAAACCAAAATCACCATAGTGTTAGGGGGGGCATATGAAATAACTAATGATTAAAAATATACTTTAAAAAATCTGAGTGCTCCAGATGGCCCTATTTTATGATCAAGAAAAGTTTTGATAAAATCGTGGTGCTTTCCAGGGTATAAAAGATAATTTTATTTCAAAACAAAGTATTATATGTCCCCTACTGTGGTGCAAATGGTTTGCTCCAATATTACCCATAATCCATTGCTCCATTGAAAATGAATATTTCTTGAAAAACAATCCACTTAACTACACTAATTTAACGTGAAACACACTGGTAACACATTTAACCTGCAATGCTTTTGCTATGCATCACGAATACATTGAAGTAATATTTATATCCCTAAGTTTAAAATAACAAAAAATTTGAGGTATAAATAAAGTTGTCTGTTTTTTTTTTAAACGCTATAATCACTAGTTGATTAACATTTTAATTGCTCTGAAATATTAGCTTATCTGTAATAAACATTACACACATGTAAAAGTTTTATTTAGGAGACCTTTCATTGCTTAATTCTCGTGATATTATCATAAGGTATCATTTTAAACCAACATCCTATGCCGTCTTGATATACAAAATTAACTATTTGACTGCCAGAGAAGTCAGTCATATAAAAGAGGTTAACTGCAAACTGGGTATTCATTTTAAATAGAACTGTACTTAAAAGAGGTTGGCAAAGTGAATATTATTGACCTAAATATTGTGTTAGATTTATATGTCATAGTGCATGCATTGCAACACTCTATATTATGAAGTACTGGATGAATTCTGGAACAAACCAAATTCACCATAGTGGGAGGGGTGCACACAAAATTTCTATCTATTTTAAAATACACTTTAAAAACTCTGAATGCTCCAGAAAACTCTATTTTATTGTTAAGAAAGGTATTGATAAAATCTCTGAGCACTGAAGGATGTGAAAGCAAAATTTAATTCAAAAGGAAGAATTATCTGTCCCCTTTTCAGGAGCAGATGGTTTGCCCCATACTCTGCAAGCTGTACAGAGTGAAGTAATGGATAAGATCTGGAACATACTAAGTTCACCATAGTGGGAGGGGGCAAATTAAATATCTAATGATTTAAAATATACTTTCAAAAGTCTGAATACTCCAGATAGCCCTATTTCATTATCAAGAATGGTTTTGATAACATTTTTATGCTTTCAAGGCAGTGAAAGATGAATTTAACTAGAAATAAAATATTATATCTCCCCCTACTCAGTTGCAGATGGTTTACCCCATCCTCTGCAAAGCTTTGGAGTGTAAAGTGCTGGATAAAATCTGGAACAAACCAAAATCACCATAGTGTTAGGGGGGGCATACGAAATAACTAATGATTAAAAATATACTTTAAAAAGTCTGAGTGCTCCAGATGGCCCTATTTTATGATCAAGAAAAGTTTTGATAAAATCGTGTTGCTTTCCAGGGTGTAAAAGATAATTTTATTTCAAAACAAAGTATTATATGTCCCCTACTGTGGTGCAAATGGTTTGCACCAATATTACCCATAATCCATTGCTCCATTGAAAATGAATATTTCTTGAAAAACAATCCACTTAACTACACTAATTTAACGTGAAACACACTGGTAACACATTTAACCTGCAATGCTTTTGCTATTCATCACGAATACATTGAAGTAATATTTATATGCCTAAGTTTAAAAAAAGAAAAAATTTGAAGTATAAATACAGTTGTTTTTTTTTTTTTTTTTTTTTTTTTTTAAACTCTATAATCACTAGTTGATTAACATTTTAATTGCTCTGAAATATTAGCTTATCTGTAATAAACATTACACACATGTAAAAGTTTTATTTAGGAGACCTTTCATTGCTTAATTCTTGTGATATTATCATAAGGTATCATTTTAAACCAACATCCTATGCCGTCTTGATATACAAAATTAACCATTTGACTGCCAGAGAAGTCAGTCATATAAAAGCGGTTAACTGCAAACTGGGTATTCATTTTAAATAGAACTGTACTTAAAAGAGGTTGGCAAAGTGAATATTATTGACCTAAATATTGTGTTAGATTTATATGTCATAGTGCATGCATTGCAACACTCTATATTATGAAGTACTGGATGAATTCTGGAACAAACCAAATTCACCATAGTGGGAGGGGTGCACACAAAATTTCTACCTATTTTAAAATACATTTTAAAAACTCTGAATGCTCCAGAAAACTCTATTTTATTGTTAAGAAAGGTATTGATAAAATCTCTGAGCACTGAAGGATGTGAAAGCAAAATTTAATTCAAAAGGAAGAATTATCTGTCCCCTTTTCAGGAGCAGATGGTTTGCCCCATACTCTGCAAGCTGTATAGAGTGAAGTAATGGATAAGATCTGGAACATACTAAGTTCACCATAGTGGGAGGGGGAAAATTAAATATTTAATGATTTAAAATATACTTTCAAAAGTCTGAATACTCCAGATAGCCCTATTTCATTATCAAGAATGGTTTTGATAACATTTTTATGCTTTCAAGGCAGTGAAAGATGAATTTAACTTGAAATAAAATATTATATCTCCCCCTACTCAGTTGCAGATGGTTTGCCCGATCCTTTGCAAAGCTTTGGAGTGTAAAGTGCTGGATAAAATCTGGAACAAACCAAATTCACAATAGTGTTAGGGGGGTCATATGAAATAACTAATGATTAAAAATATACTTTAAAAAGTCTGAGTGCTCCAGATGGCCCTATTTTATGATCAAAAAAAGTTTTGATAAAATTGTGGTGCTTTCCAGGGAGTAAAAGATAATTTTATTTCAAAACAAAGTATTATATGTCCCCTACTGTGGTGCAAATGGTTTGCACCAATATTACCCATAATCCATTGCTCCATTGAAAATGAATATTTCTTGAAAAACAATCCACTTAACTACACTAATTTAACGTGAAACACACTGGTAACACATTTAACCTGCAATGCTTTTGCTATTCATCACGAATACATTGAAGTAATATTTATATGCCTAAGTTTAAAATAAGAAAAAATTTGAAGTATAAATACAGTTCTTTGTTTGTTTGTTTGTTTGTTTTTTTTGTTTTTTTTTTGTTTTTTTAAACTCTATAATCACTAGTTGATTAACATTTAATTGCTCTGAAATATTAGCTTATCTGTAATAAACATTACACACATGTAAAAGTTTTATTTAGGAGACCTTTCATTGCTTAATTCTTGTGATATTATCATAAGGTATCATTTTAAACCAACATCCTATACCGTCTTGATATACAAAATTAACCATTTGACTTCCAGAGAAGTCAGTCATATAAAAGAGGTCAACTGCAAACTGGGTATTCATTTTAAATAGAACTGTACTTAAAAGAGGTTGGCAAAGTGAATATTATTGACCTAAATATTTTGTTAGATTTATATGTCATAGTGCATGCATTGCAACACTCTATATTATGAAGTACTGGATGAATTCTGGAACAAACCAAATTCACCATAGTGGGAGGGGTGCACACAAAATTTCTACCTTTTTTAAAATACACTTTAAAAGCTCTGAATGCTCCAGAAAACTCTATTTTATTGTTAAGAAAGGTATTGATAAAATCTCTGAGCACTGAAGGATGTGAAAGCAAAATTTAATTGAAAAGGAAGAATTATCTGTCCCCTTTTCAGGAGCAGATGGTTTGCCCCATACTCTGCAAACTGTACAGAGTGAAGTAATGGATAAGATCTGGAACATACTAAGTTCACCATAGTGGGAGGGGGCAAATTAAATATCTAATGATTTAAAATATACTTTCAAAAGTCTGAATACTCCAGATAGCCCTATTTCATTATCAAGAATGGTTTTGATAACATTTTTATGCTTTCAAGGCAGTGAAAGATGAATTTAACTTGAAATAAAATATTATATCTCCCCCTACTCAGTTGCAGATGGTTTGCCCCATACTCTGCAAAGCTTTGGAGTGTAAAGTGCTGGATAAAATCTGGAACAAACCAAATTCACCATAGTGTTAGGGGGGGCATATGAAATAACTAATGATTAAAAATATACTTTAAAAAGTCTGAGTGCTCCAGATGGCCCTATTTTATGATCAAGAAAAGTTGTGATAAAATTGTGGTGCTTTCCAGGGAGTAAAAGATAATTTTATTTCAAAACAAAGTATTATATGTCCCCTACTGTGGTGCAAATGGTTTGCTCCAATATTACCCATAATCCATTGCTCCATTGAAAATGAATATTTCTTGAAAAACAATCCACTTAACTACACTAATTTAACGTGAAACACACTGGTAACACATTTAACCTGCAATGCTTTTGCTATGCATCACGAATACATTGAAGTAATATTTATATCCCTAAGTTTAAAATAACAAAAAATTTGAGATATAAATAAAGTTGTCTGTTTTTTTTTTAAACGCTATAATCACTAGTTGATTAACATTTTAATTGCTCTGAAATATTAGCTTATCTGTAATAAACATTACACACATGTAAAAGTTTTATTTAGGAGACCTTTCATTGCTTAATTCTCGTGATATTATCATAAGTTATCATTTTAAACCAACATCCTATGCCGTCTTGATATACAAAATTAACCATTTGACTGCCAGAGAAGTCAGTCATATAAAAGAGGTTAACTGCAAACTGGGTATTCATTTTAAATAGAACTGTACTTAAAAGAGGTTGGCAAAGTGAATATTATTGACCTAAATATTGTGTTAGATTTATATGTCATAGTGCATGCATTGCAACACTCTATATTATGAAGTACTGGATGAATTCTGGAACAAACCAAATTCACCATAGTGGGAGGGGTGCACACAAAATTTCTATCTATTTTAAAATACACTTTAAAAACTCTGAATGCTCCAGAAAACTCTATTTTATTGTTAAGAAAGGTATTGATAAAATTTCTGAGCACTGAAAGATGTGAAAGCAAAATTTAATTCAAAAGGAAGAATTATCTGTCCCCTTTTCAGGAGCAGATGGTTTGCCCCATACTCTGCAAGCTGTACAGAGTGAAGTAATGGATAAGATCTGGAACATACTAAGTTCACCATAGTGGGAGGGGGCAAATTAAATATCTAATGATTTAAAATATACTTTCAAATGTCTGAATACTCCAGATAGCCCTATTTCATTATCAAGAATGGTTTTGATAACATTTTTATGCTTTCAAGGCAGTGAAAGATGAATTTAATTTGAAATAAAATATTATATCTCCCCCTTTTCAGTTGCAGATGGTTTACCCCATCCTCTGCAAAGCTTTGGAGTGTAAAGTGCTGGATAAAATCTGGAACAAACCAAAATCACCATAGTGTTAGGGGGGGCATATGAAATAACTAATGATTAAAAATATACTTTAAAAAGTCTGAGTGCTCCAGATGGCCCTATTTTATGATCAAGAAAAGTTTTGATAAAATCGTGGTGCTTTCCAGGGTGTAAAAGATAATTTTATTTCAAAACAAAGTATTATATGTCCCCTACTGTGGTGCAAATGGTTTGCACCAATATTACCCATAATCCATTGCTCCATTGAAAATGAATATTTCTTGAAAAACAATCCACTTAACTACACTAATTTAACGTGAAACACACTGGTAACACATTTAACCTGCAATGCTTTTGCTATTCATCACGAATACATTGAAGTAATATTTATATGCCTAAGTTTAAAATAAGAAAAAATTTGAAGTATAAATACAGTTGTTTGTTTGTTTCTTTTTTTTTTTTTTTTTTTAAACTCTATAATCACTAGTTGATTAACATTTTAATTGCTCTGAAATATTAGCTTATCTGTAATAAAGATTACACACATGTAAAAGTTTTATTTAGGAGACCTTTCATTGCTTAATTCTTGTGATATTATCATAAGGTATCATTTTAAACCAACATCCTATGCCGTCTTGATATACAAAATTAACCATTTGACTGCCAGAGAAGTCAGTCATATAAAAGAGGTTAACTGCAAACTGGGTATTCATTTTAAATAGATCTGTACTTAAAAGAGGTTGGCAAAGTGCATATTATTGACCTAAATATTGTGTTAGATTTATATGTGATAGTGCATGCATTGCAACACTCTATATTATGAAGTACTGGATGAATTCTGGAACAAACCAAATTCACCATAGTGGGAGGGGTGCACACAAAATTTCTATCTATTTTAAAATACACTTTAAAAACTCTGAATGCTCCAGAAAACTCTATTTTATTGTTAAGAAAGGTATTGATAAAATCTCTGAGCACTGAAGGATGTGAAAGCAAAATTTAATTCAAAAGGAAGAATTATCTGTCCCCTTTTCAGGAGCAGATGGTTTGTCCCATACTCTGCAAACTGTACAGAGTGAAGTAATGGATAAGATCTGGAACATACTAAGTTCACAATAGTGGGAGGGGGCAAATTAAATATCTAATGATTTAAAATATACTTTCAAAAGTCTGAATACTCCAGATAGCCCTATTTCATTATCAAGAATGGTTTTGATAACATTTTTATGCTTTCAAGGCAGTGAAAGATGAATTTAACTTGAAATAAAATATTATATCTCCCCCTACTCAGTTCCAGATGGTTTGCCCTATCCTCTGCAAAGCTTTGGAGTGTAAAGTGCTGGATAAAATCTGGAACAAACCAAATTCACCATAGTGTTAGGGGGGGCATATGAAATAACTAATGATTAAAAATATACTTTAAAAAGTCTGAGTGCTCCAGATGACCCTATTTTATGGTCAAGAAAAGTTTTGATAAAATTGTGGTGCTTTCCAGGGAGTAAAAGATAATTTTTTTTCAAAACAAAGTATTATATGTCCCCTACTGTGGTGCAAATGGTTTGCACCAATATTACCCATAATCCATTGCTCCATTGAAAATGAATATTTCTTGAAAAACAATCCACTTAACTACACTAATTTAACGTGAAACACACTGGTAACACATTTAACCTGCAATACTTTTGCTATGCATCACGAATACATTGAAGTAATATTTATATCCCTAAGTTTAAAACAGGAAAAAATTTGAAGTATAAATAAAGTTGTCTGTTTTTTCTTTAAACTCTATAATCACTAGTTGATTAACATTTTAATTGCTCTGAAATATTAGCTTATCTGTAATAAAGATTACACACATGTAAAAGTTTTATTTAGGAGACCTTTCATTGCTTAATTCTTGTGATATTATCATAAGGTATCATTTTAAACCAACATCCTATGCCGTCTTGATATACAAAATTAACCATTTGACTGCCAGAGAAGTCAGTCATATAAAAGAGGTTAACTGCAAACTGGGTATTCATTTTAAATAGATCTGTACTTAAAAGAGGTTGGCAAAGTGCATATTATTGACCTAAATATTGTGTTAGATTTATATGTGATAGTGCATGCATTGCAACACTCTATATTATGAAGTACTGGATGAATTCTGGAACAAACCAAATTCACCATAGTGGGAGGGGTGCACACAAAATTTCTATCTATTTTAAAATACACTTTAAAAACTCTGAATGCTCCAGAAAACTCTATTTTATTGTTAAGAAAGGTATTGATAAAATCTCTGAGCACTGAAGGATGTGAAAGCAAAATTTAATTCAAAAGGAAGAATTATCTGTCCCCTTTTCAGGAGCAGATGGTTTGTCCCATACTCTGCAAACTGTTCAGAGTGAAGTAATGGATAAGATCTGGAACATACTAAGTTCACCATAGTGGGAGGGGGCAAATTAAATATCTAATGATTTAAAATATACTTTCAAAAGTCTGAATACTCCAGATAGCCCTATTTCATTATCAAGAATGGTTTTGATAACATTTTTATGCTTTCAAGGCAGTGAAAGATGAATTTAACTTGAAATAAAATATTATATCTCCCCCTACTCAGTTCCAGATGGTTTGCCCTATCCTCTGCAAAGCTTTGGAGTGTAAAGTGCTGGATAAAATCTGGAACAAACCAAATTCACCATAGTGTTAGGGGGGCATATGAAATAACTAATGATTAAAAATATACTTTAAAAAGTCTGAGTGCTCCAGATGACCCTATTTTATGGTCAAGAAAAGTTTTGATAAAATTGTGGTGCTTTCCAGGGAGTAAAAGATAATTTTTTTTCAAAACAAAGTATTATATGTCCCCTACTGTGGTGCAAATGGTTTGCACCAATATTACCCATAATCCATTGCTCCATTGAAAATGAATATTTCTTGAAAAACAATCCACTTAACTACACTAATTTAACGTGAAACACACTGGTAACACATTTAACCTGCAATACTTTTGCTATGCATCACGAATACATTGAAGTAATATTTATATCCCTAAGTTTAAAATAGGAAAAAATTTGAAGTATAAATAAAGTTGTCTGTTTTTTCTTTAAACTCTATAATCACTAGTTGATTAACATTTTAATTGCTCTGAAATATTAGTTTATCTGTAATAAACATTACACACATGTAAAAGTTTTATTTTGGAGACCTTTCATTGCTTAATTCTTGTGATATTATCATAAGGTATCATTTTAAACCAACATCCTATGCCGTCTTGATATACAAAATTAACCATTTGACTGCCAGAGAAGTCAGTCATATAAAAGCGGTTAACTGCAAACTGGGTATTCATTTTCAATAGAACTGTACTTAAAAGAGGTTGGCAAAGTGAATATTATTGACCTAAATATTGTGTTAGATTTATATGTCATAGTGCATGCATTGCAACACTCTATATTATGAAGTACTGGATGAATTCTGGAACAAACCAAATTCACCATAGTGGGAGGGGTGCACACAAAATTTCTACCTATTTTAAAATACACTTTAAAAACTCTGAATGCTCCAGAAAACTCTATTTTATTGTTAAGAAAGGTATTGATAAAGTCTCTGAGCACTGAAGGATGTGAAAGCAAAATTTAATTCAAAAGGAAGAATTATCTGTCCCCTTTTCAGAAGCAGATGGTTTGCCCCATACTCTGCAAGCTGTACAGAGTGAAGTAATGGATAAGATCTGGAACATACTAAGTTCACCATAGTGGGAGGGGGCAAATTAAATATCTAATGATTTAAAATATACTTTCAAAAGTCTGAATACTCCAGATAGCCCTATTTCATTATCAAGAATGGTTTTGATAACATTTTTATGCTTTCAAGGCAGTGAAAGATGAATTTAACTTGAAATAAAATATTATATCTCCCCCTACTCAGTTGCAGATGGTTTGCCCCATCCTCTGCAAAGCTTTGGAGTGTAAAGTGCTGGATAAAATCTGGAACAAACCAAATTCACCATAGTGTTAGGGGGGGCATATGAAATAACTAATGATTAAAAATATACTTTAAAAAGTCTGAGTGCTCCAGATGGCCCTATTTTATGATCAATAAAAGTTTTGATAAAATTGTGGTGCTTTCCAGGGTGTAAAAGATAATTTTATTTCAAAACAAAGTATTATATGTCCCCTACTGTGGTGCAAATGGTTTGCACCAATATTACCCATAATCCATTGCTCCATTGAAAATGAATATTTCTTGAAAAACAATCCACTTAACTACACTAATTTAACGTGAAACACACTGGTAACACATTTAACCTGCAATGCTTTTGCTATTCATCACGAATACATTGAAGTAATATTTATATGCCTAAGTTTAAAATAAGAAAAAATTTGAAGTATAAATACAGTTGTTTTTTTTTTTTTTTTTTTTTTTGTTTTTAAACTCTATAATCACTAGTTGATTAACATTTTAATTGCTCTGAAATATTAGCTTATCTGTAATAAACATTACACACATGTAAAAGTTTTATTTAGGAGACCTTTCATTGCTTAATTCTTGTGATATTATCATAAGGTATCATTTTAAACCAACATCCTATGCCGTCTTGATATTCAAAATTAACCATTTGACTGCCAGAGAAGTCAGTCATATAAAAGAGGTTAACTGCAAACTGGGTATTCATTTTAAATAGAACTGTACTTAAAAGAGGTTGGCAAAGTGAATATTATTGACCTAAATATTTTGTTAGATTTATATGTCATAGTGCATGCATTGCAACACTCTATATTATGAAGTACTGGATGAATTCTGGAACAAACCAAATTCACCATAGTGGGAGGGGTGCACACAAAATTTCTACCTATTTTAAAATACACTTTAAAAGCTCTGAATGCTCCAGAAAACTCTATTTTATTGTTAAGAAAGGTATTGATAAAATCTCTGAGCACTGAAGGATGTGAAAGCAAAATTTAATTCAAAAGGAAGAATTATCTGTCCCCTTTTCAGGAGCAGATGGTTTGCCCCATACTCTGCAAACTGTACAGAGTGAAGTAATGGATAAGATCTGGAACATACTAAGTTCACCATAGTGGGAGGGGGCAAATTAAATATCTAATGATTTAAAATATACTTTCAAAAGTCTGAATACTCCAGATAGCCCTATTTCATTATCAAGAATGGTTTTGATAACATTTTTATGCTTTCAAGGCAGTGAAAGATGAATTTAACTTGAAATAAAATATTATATCTCCCCCTACTCAGTTGCAGATGGTTTACCCCATACTGTGCAAAGCTTTGGAGTGTAAAGTGCTGGATAAAATCTGGAACAAACCAAATTCACCATAGTGTTAGGGGGGGCATATGAAATAACTAATGATTAAAAATATACTTTAAAAAGTCTGAGTGCTCCAGATGGCCCTATTTTATGATCAAGAAAAGTTGTGATAAAATTGTGGTGCTTTCCAGGGAGTAAAAGATAATTTTATTTCAAAACAAAGTATTATATGTCCCCTACTGTGGTGGAAATGGTTTGCTCCAATATTACCCATAATCCATTGCTCCATTGAAAATGAATATTTCTTGAAAAACAATCCACTTAACTACACTAATTTAACGTGAAACACACTGGTAACACATTTAACCTGCAATGCTTTTGCTATGCATCACGAATACATTGAAGTAATATTTATATCCCTAAGTTTAAAATAACAAAAAATTTGAGGTATAAATAAAGTTGTCTGTTTTTTTTTTAAACGCTATAATCACTAGTTGATTAACATTTTAATTGCTCTGAAATATTAGCTTATCTGTAATAAACATTACACACATGTAAAAGTTTTATTTAGGAGACCTTTCATTGCTTAATTCTCGTGATATTATCATAAGGTATCATTTTAAACCAACATCCTATGCCGTCTTGATATACAAAATTAACCATTTGACTGCCAGAGAAGTCAGTCATATAAAAGAGGTTAACTGCAAACTGGGTATTCATTTTAAATAGAACTGTACTTAAAAGAGGTTGGCAAAGTGAATATTATTGACCTAAATATTGTGTTAGATTTATATGTCATAGTGCATGCATTGCAACACTCTATATTATGAAGTACTGGATGAATTCTGGAACAAACCAAATTCACCATAGTGGGAGGGGTGCACACAAAATTTCTATCTATTTTAAAATACACTTTAAAAACTCTGAATGCTCCAGAAAACTCTATTTTATTGTTAAGAAAGGTATTGATAAAATCTCTGAGCACTGAAGGATGTGAAAGCAAAATTTAATTCAAAAGGAAGAATTATCTGTCCCCTTTTCAGGAGCAGATGGTTTGCCCCATACTCTGCAAGCTGTACAGAGTGAAGTAATGGATAAGATCTGGAACATACTAAGTTCACCATAGTGGGAGGGGGCAAATTAAATATCTAATGATTTAAAATATACTTTCAAAAGTCTGAATACTCCAGATAGCCCTATTTCATTATCAAGAATGGTTTTGATAACATTTTTATGCTTTCAAGGCAGTGAAAGATGAATTTAACTTGAAATAAAATATTATATCTCCCCCTACTCAGTTGCAGATGGTTTACCCCATCCTCTGCAAAGCTTTGGAGTGTAAAGTGCTGGATAAAATCTGGAACAAACCAAAATCACCATAGTGTTAGGGGGGGCATACGAAATAACTAATGATTAAAAATATACTTTAAAAAGTCTGAGTGCTCCAGATGGCCCTATTTTATGATCAAGAAAAGTTTTGATAAAATCGTGGTGCTTTCCAGGGTGTAAAAGATAATTTTATTTCAAAACAAAGTATTATATGTCCCCTACTGTGGTGCAAATGGTTTGCACCAATATTACCCATAATCCTTTGCTCCATTGAAAATGAATATTTCTTGAAAAACAATCCACTTAACTACACTAATTTAACGTGAAACACACTGGTAACACATTTAACCTGCAATGCTTTTGCTATTCATCACGAATACATTGAAGTAATATTTATATGCCTAAGTTTAAAAAAAGAAAAAATTTGAAGTATAAATACAGTTGTTCTTTTTTTTTTTTTTTTTTTTTTAAACTCTATAATCACTAGTTGATTAACATTTTAATTGCTCTGAAATATTAGCTTATCTGTAATAAACATTACACACATGTAAAAGTTTTATTTAGTAGACCTTTCATTGCTTAATTCTTGTGATATTATCATAAGGTATCATTTTAAACCAACATCCTATGCCGTCTTGATATACAAAATTAACCATTTGACTGCCAGAGAAGTCAGTCATATAAAAGAGGTCAACTGCAAACTGGGTATTCATTTTAAATAGAACTGTACTTAAAAGAGGTTGGCAAAGTGAATATTATTGACCTAAATATTGTGTTAGATTTATATGTCATAGTGCATGCATTGCAACACTCTATATTATGAAGTACTGGATGAATTCTGGAACAAACCAAATTCACCATAGTGGGAGGGGTGCACACAAAATTTCTACCTATTTTAAAATACACTTTAAAAACTCTGAATGCTCCAGAAAACTCTATTTTATTGTTAAGAAAGGTATTGATAAAATCTCTGAGCACTGAAGGATGTGAAAGCAAAATTTAATTCAAAAGGAAGAATTATCTGTCCCCTTTTCAGGAGCAGATGGTTTGCCCCATACTCTGCAAACTGTACAGAGTGAAGTAATGGATAAGATCTGGAACATACTAAGTTCACCATAGTGGGAGGGGGCAAATTAAATATCTAATGATTTAAAATATACTTTCAAAAGTCTGAATACTCCAGATAGCCCTATTTCATTATCAAGAATGGTTTTGATAAAATTTTTATACTTTCAAGGCAGTGAAAGATGAATTTAACTTGAAATAAAATATTATATCTCCCCCTACTCAGTTGCAGATGGTTTACCCCATCCTCTGCAAAGCTTTGAAGTGTAAAGTGCTGGATAAAATCTGGAAGAAACCAAAATCACCATAGTGTTAGGGGGGGCATATGAAATAACTAATGATTAAAAATATACTTTAAAAAATCTGAGTGCTCCAGATGGCCCTATTTTATGATCAAGAAAAGTTTTGATAAAATCGTGGTGCTTTCCAGGGTGTAAAAGATAATTTTATTTCAAAACAAAGTATTATATGTCCCCTACTGTGGTGCAAATGGTTTGCACCAATATTACCCATAATCCATTGCTCCATTGAAAATGAATATTTCTTGAAAAACAATCCACTTAACTACACTAATTTAACGTGAAACACACTGGTAACACATTTAACCTGCAATGCTTTTGCTATTCATCACGAATACATTGAAGTAATATTTACATGCCTAAGTTTCAAATAAGAAAAAATTTGAAGTATAAATATAGTTGTTTGTTTTTTTTTTTTTTAAACTCTATAATCACTAGTTAATTAACATTTTAATTGCTCTGAAATATTAGCTTATCTGTAATAAACATTACACACATGTAAAAGTTTTATTTAGGAGACCTTTCATTGCTTAATTCTTGTGATATTATCATAAGGTATCATTTTAAACCAACATCCTATGCCGTCTTGATATACAAAATTAACCATTTGACTGCCAGAGAAGTCAGTCATATAAAAGCGGTTAACTGCAAACTGGGTATTCATTTTCAATAGAACTGTACTTAAAAGAGGTTGGCAAAGTGAATATTATTGACCTAAATATTGTGTTAGATTTATATGTCATAGTGCATGCATTGCAAAACTCTATATTATGAAGTACTGGATGAATTCTGGAACAAACCAAATTCACCATAGTGGGAGGGGTGGACACAAAATTTCTACCTATTTTAAAATACACTTTAAAAACTCTGAATGCTCCAGAAAACTCTATTTTATTGTTAAGAAAGGTATTGATAAAGTCTCTGAGCACTGAAGGATGTGAAAGCAAAATTTAATTCAAAAGAAAGAATTATCTGTCCCCTTTTCAGGAGCAGATGGTTTGCCCCATACTCTGCAAGCTGTACAGAGTGAAGTAATGGATAAGATCTGGAACATACTAAGTTCACCATAGTGGGAGGGGGCAAATTAAATATCTAATGATTTAAAATATACTTTCAAAAGTCTGAATACTCCAGATAGCCCTATTTCATTATCAAGAATGGTTTTGATAACATTTTTATGCTTTCAAGGCAGTGAAAGATGAATTTAACTTGAAATAAAATATTATATCTTCCCCTACTCAGTTGCAGATGGTTTGCCCCATTCTCTGCAAAGCTTTGGAGTGTAAAGTGCTGGATAAAATCTGGAACAAACCAAATTCACCATAGTGTTAGGGGGGGCATATGAAATAACTAATGATTAAAAATATACTTTAAAAAGTCTGAGTGCTCCAGATGGCCCTATTTTATGATCAAGAAAAGTTTTGATAAAATTGTGGTGCTTTCCAGGGTGTAAAAGATAATTTTATTTCAAAACAAAGTATTATATGTCCCCTACTGTGGTGCAAATGGTTTGCACCAATATTACCCATAATCCATTGCTCCATTGAAAATGAATATTTCTTGAAAAACAATCCACTTAACTACACTAATTTAACGTGAAACACACTGGTAACACATTTAACCTGCAATGCTTTTGCTATTCATCACGAATACATTGAAGTAATATTTATATGCCTAAGTTTAAAATAAGAAAAAATTTGAAGTATAAATACAGTTGTTTGTTTGTTTCTTTTTTTTTTTTTTTTTTTAAACTCTATAATCACTAGTTGATTAACATTTTAATTGCTCTGAAATATTAGCTTATCTGTAATAAACATTACACACATGTAAAAGTTTTATTTAGTAGACCTTTCATTGCTTAATTCTTGTGATATTATCATAAGGTATCATTTTAAACCAACATCCTATGCCGTCTTGATATACAAAATTAACCATTTGACTGCCAGAGAAGTCAGTCATATAAAAGAGGTCAACTGCAAACTGGGTATTCATTTTAAATAGAACTGTACTTAAAAGAGGTTGGCAAAGTGAATATTATTGACCTAAATATTGTGTTAGATTTATATGTCATAGTGCATGCATTGCAACACTCTATATTATGAAGTACTGGATGAATTCTGGAACAAACCAAATTCACCATAGTGGGAGTGGTGCACACAAAATTTCTACCTATTTTAAAATACACTTTAAAAACTCTGAATGCTCCAGAAAACTCTATTTTATTGTTAAGAAAGGTATTGATAAAATCTCTGAGCACTAAAGGATGTGAAAGCAAAATTTAATTCAAAAGGAAGAATTATCTGTCCCCTTTTCAGGAGCAGATGGTTTGCCCCATACTCTGCAAAGTATACAGAGTGAAGTAATGGATAAGATCTGGAACATACTAAGTTCACCATAGTGGGAGGGGGCAAATTAAATATCTAATGATTTAAAATATACTTTCAAAAGTCTGAATACTCCAGATAGCCCTATTTCATTATCAAGAATGGTTTTGATAACATTTTTATGCTTTCAAGGCAGTGAAAGATGAATTTAACTTGAAATAAAATATTATATCTCCCCCTACACAGTTGCAGATGGTTTACCCCATCCTCTGCAAAGCTTTGGAGTGTAAAGTGCTGGATAAAATCTGGAACAAACCAAAATCACCATAGTGTTAGGGGGGGCATATGAAATAACTAATGATTAAAAATATACTTTAAAAAGTCTGAGTGCTCCAGATGGCCCTATTTTATGATCAAGAAAAGTTTTGATAAAATCGTGGTGCTTTCCAGGGTGTAAAAGATAATTTTATTTCAAAACAAAGTATTATATGTCCCCTACTGTGGTTCAAATGGTTTGCACCAATATTACCCATAATCCATTGCTCCATTGAAAATGAATATTTCTTGAAAAACAATCCACTTAACTACACTAATTTAACGTGAAACACACTGGTAACACATTTAACCTGCAATGCTTTTGCTATTCCTCACGAATACATTGAAGTAATATTTATATGCCTAAGTTTCAAATAAGAAAAAATTTAAAGTATAAATATAGTTGTTTGTTTTTTTTTTTTTTAAACTCTATAATCACTAGTTGATTAACATTTTAATTGCTCTGAAATATTAGCTTATCTGTAATAAAGATTACACACATGTAAAAGTTTTATTTAGGAGACCTTTCATTGCTTAATTCTTGTGATATTATCATAAGGTATCATTTTAAACCAACATCCTATGCCGTCTTGATATACAAAATTAACCATTTGACTGCCAGAGAAGTCAGTCATATAAAAGCGGTTAACTGCAAACTGGGTATTCATTTTCAATAGAACTGTACTTAAAAGAGGTTGGCAAAGTGAATATTATTGACCTAAATATTGTGTTAGATTTATATGTCATAGTGCATGCATTGCAACACTCTATATTATGAAGTACTGGATGAATTCTGGAACAAACCAAATTCACCATAGTGGGAGGGGTGCACACAAAATTTCTACCTATTTTAAAATACACTTTAAAAACTCTGAATGCTCCAGAAAACTCTATTTTATTGTTAAGAAAGGTATTGATAAAATCTCTGAGCACTGAAGGATGTGAAAGCAAAATTTAATTCAAAAGGAAGAATTATCTGTCCCCTTTTCAGGAGCAGATGGTTTGCCCCATACTCTGCAAACTGTACAGAGTGAAGTAATGGATAAGATCTGGAACATACTAAGTTCACCATAGTGGGAGGGGGCAAATTAAATATCTAATGATTTAAAATATACTTTCAAAAGTCTGAATACTCCAGATAGCCCTATTTCTTTATCAAGAATGGTTTTGATAACATTTTTATGCTTTCAAGGCAGTGAAAGATGAATTTAACTTGAAATAAAATATTATATCTCCCCCTACTCAGTTGCAGATGGTTTGCCCCATCCTCTGCAAAGCTTTGGAGTGTAAAGTGCTGGATAAAATCTGGAACAAACCAAATTCACCATAGTGTTAGGGGGGGCATATGAAATAACTAATGATTAAAAATATACTTTAAAAAGTCTGAGTGCTCCAAATGGCCCTATTTTATGGTCAAGAAAAGTTTTGATAAAATTGTGGTGCTTTCCAGGGAGTAAAAGATAATTTTATTTCAAAACAAAGTATTATATGTCCCCTACTGTGGTTCAAATGGTTTGCACCAATATTACCCATAATCCATTGCTCCATTGAAAATGAATATTTCTTGAAAAACAATCCACTTAACTACACTAATTTAACGTGAAACACACTGGTAACACATTTAACCTGCAATGCTTTTGCTATTCCTCACGAATACATTGAAGTAATATTTATATGCCTAAGTTTCAAATAAGAAAAAATTTAAAGTATAAATATAGTTGTTTGTTTTTGTTTTTTTTAAACTCTATAATCACTAGTTGATTAACATTTTAATTGCTCTGAAATATTAGCTTATCTGTAATAAAGATTACACACATGTAAAAGTTTTATTTAGGAGACCTTTCATTGCTTAATTCTTGTGATATTATCATAAGGTATCATTTTAAACCAACATCCTATGCCGTCTTGATATACAAAATTAACCATTTGACTGCCAGAGAAGTCAGTCATATAAAAGCGGTTAACTGCAAACTGGGTATTCATTTTCAATAGAACTGTACTTAAAAGAGGTTGGCAAAGTGAATATTATTGACCTAAATATTGTGTTAGATTTATATGTCATAGTGCATGCATTGCAACACTCTATATTATGAAGTACTGGATGAATTCTGGAACAAACCAAATTCACCATAGTGGGAGGGGTGCACACAAAATTTCTACCTATTTTAAAATACACTTTAAAAACTCTGAATGCTCCAGAAAACTCTATTTTATTGTTAAGAAAGGTATTGATAAAATCTCTGAGCACTGAAGGATGTGAAAGCAAAATTTAATTCAAAAGGAAGAATTATCTGTCCCCTTTTCAGGAGCAGATGGTTTGCCCCATACTCTGCAAACTGTACAGAGTGAAGTAATGGATAAGATCTGGAACATACTAAGTTCACCATAGTGGGAGGGGGCAAATTAAATATCTAATGATTTAAAATATACTTTCAAAAGTCTGAATACTCCAGATAGCCCTATTTCTTTATCAAGAATGGTTTTGATAACATTTTTATGCTTTCAAGGCAGTGAAAGATGAATTTAACTTGAAATAAAATATTATATCTCCCCCTACTCAGTTGCAGATGGTTTGCCCCATCCTCTGCAAAGCTTTGGAGTGTAAAGTGCTGGATAAAATCTGGAACAAACCAAATTCACCATAGTGTTAGGGGGGGCATATGAAATAACTAATGATTAAAAATATACTTTAAAAAGTCTGAGTGCTCCAAATGGCCCTATTTTATGGTCAAGAAAAGTTTTGATAAAATTGTGGTGCTTTCCAGGGAGTAAAAGATAATTTTATTTCAAAACAAAGTATTATATGTCCCCTACTGTGGTGCAAATGGTTTGCACCAATATTACCCATAATCCATTGCTCCATTGAAAATGAATATTTCTTGAAAAACAATCCACTTAACTACACTAATTTAACGTGAAACACACTGGTAACACATTTAACCTGCAATGCTTTTGCTATTCATCACGAATACATTGAAGTAATATTTATATGCCTAAGTTTCAAATAAGAAAACATTTGAAGTATAAATACAGTTGTTTTTTTTTTTTTTTTTAAACTCTATAATCACTAGTTGATTAACATTTTAATTGCTCTGAAATATTAGCTTATCTGTAATAAAGATTACACACATGTAAAAGTTTTATTTAGGAGACCTTTCATTGCTTAATTCTTGTGATATTATCATAAGGTGTCATTTTAAACCAACATCCTATGCCGTCTTGATATACAAAATTAACCATTTGACTGCCAGAGAAGTCAGTCATATAAAAGAGGTTAACTGCAAACTGGGTATTCATGTTAAATAGAACTGTACTTAAAAGAGGTTGGCAAAGTGAATATTATTGACCTAAATATTGTGTTAGATTTATATGTCATAGTGCATGCATTGCAACACTCTATATTATGAAGTACTGGATGAATTCTGGAACAAACCAAATTCACCATAGTGGGAGGGGTGCACACAAAATTTCTACCTATTTTAAAATACACTTTAAAAACTCTGAATGCTCCAGAAAACTCTATTTTATTGTTAAGAAAGGTATTGATAAAATCTCTGAGCACTGAAGGATGTGAAAGCAAAATTTAATTCAAAAGGAAGAATTATCTGTCCCCTTTTCAGGAGCAGATGGTTTGCCCCATACTCTGCAAGCTGTACAGAGTGAAGTAATGGATAAGATCTGGAACATACTAAGTTCACCATAGTGGGAGGGGGCAAATTAAATATCTAATGATTTAAAATATACTTTCAAAAGTCTGAATACTCCAGATAGCCCTATTTCATTATCAAAAATGGTTTTGATAACATTTTTATGCTTTCAAGGCAGTGAAAGATGAATTTAACTTGACATAAAATATTATATCTCCCCCTACTCAGTTGCAGATGGTTTGCCCCATACTCTGCAAAGCTTTGGAGTGTAAAGTGCTGGATAAAATCTGGAACAAACCAAATTCACCATAGTGTTTGGGGGGGCATATGAAATAACTAATGATTAAAAATATACTTTAAAAAGTCTGAGTGCTCCAGATGGCCCTATTTTATGATCAAGAAAAGTTGTGATAAAATTGTGGTGCTTTCCAGGAAGTAAAAGATAATTTTATTTCAAAACAAAGTATTATATGTCCCCTACTGTGGTGCAAATGGTTTGCACCAATATTACCCATAATCCATTGCTCCATTAAAAATGAATATTTCTTGAAAAACAATCCACTTAACTACACTAATTTAACGTGAAACACACTAGTAACACATTTAACCTGCAATGCTTTTGCTATGCATCACGAATACATTGAAGCAATATTTATATCCCTAAGTTTAAAATAAGAAAAAATTTGAAGTATAAATAAAGTTGTTTGTTTTAGTTTTAAACGCTATAATCACTAGTTGATTAACATTTTAATTGCTCTGAAATATTAGCTTATCTGTAATAAACATTAGACACATGTAAAAGTTTTATTTAGGAGACCTTTCATTGCTTAATTCTTGTGATATTATCATAAGGTATCATTTTAAACCAACATCCTATGCCGTCTTGATATACAAAATTAACCATTTGACTGCCAGAGAAGTCAGTCATATAAAAGAGGTCAACTGCAAACTGGGTATTCATTTTAAATAGAACTGTACTTAAAAGAGGTTGGCAAAGTGAATATTATTGACCTAAATATTGTGTTAGATTTATATGTCATAGTGCATGCATTGCAACACTCTATATTATGAAGTACTGGATGAATTCTGGAACAAACCAAATTCACCATAGTGGGAGTGGTGCACACAAAATTTCTACCTATTTTAAAATACACTTTAAAAACTCTGAATGCTCCAGAAAACTCTATTTTATTGTTAAGAAAGGTATTGATAAAATCTCTGAGCACTAAAGGATGTGAAAGCAAAATTTAATTCAAAAGGAAGAATTATCTGTCCCCTTTTCAGGAGCAGATGGTTTGCCCCATACTCTGCAAAGTGTACAGAGTGAAGTAATGGATAAGATCTGGAACATACTAAGTTCACCATAGTGGGAGGGGGCAAATTAAATATCTAATGATTTAAAATATACTTTCAAAAGTCTGAATACTCCAGATAGCCCTATTTCATTATCAAGAATGGTTTTGATAACATTTTTATGCTTTCAAGGCAGTGAAAGATGAATTTAACTTGAAATAAAATATTATATCTCCCCCTACACAGTTGCAGATGGTTTAACCCATCCTCTGCAAAGCTTTGGAGTGTAAAGTGCTGGATAAAATCTGGAACAAACCAAAATCACCATAGTGTTAGGGGGGGCATATGAAATAACTAATGATTAAAAATATACTTTAAAAAGTCTGAGTGCTCCAGATGGCCCTATTTTATGATCAAGAAAAGTTTTGATAAAATCGTGGTGCTTTCCAGGGTGTAAAAGATAATTTTATTTCAAAACAAAGTATTATATGTCCCCTACTGTGGTTCAAATGGTTTGCACCAATATTACCCATAATCCATTGCTCCATTGAAAATGAATATTTCTTGAAAAACAATCCACTTAACTACACTAATTTAACGTGAAACACACTGGTAACACATTTAACCTGCAATGCTTTTGCTATTCATCACGAATACATTGAAGTAATATTTATATGCCTAAGTTTAAAATAAGAAAAAATTTGAAGTATAAATACAGTTGTTTGTTTTTTTTTTGTTTTTTGTTTTTTTAAACTCTATAATCTCTAGTTGATTAACATTTTAATTGCTCTGAAATATTAGCTTATCTGTAATAAACATTACACACATGTAAAAGTTTTATTTAGGAGACCTTTCATTGCTTAATTCTTGTGATATTATCATAAGGTATCATTTTAAACCAACATCCTATGCCGTCTTGATATACAAAATTAACCATTTGACTGCCAGAGAAGTCAGTCATATAAAAGAGGTTAACTGCAAACTGGGTATTCATTTTAAATAGAACTGTACTTAAAAGAGGTTGGCAAAGTGAATATTATTGACCTAAATATTGTGTTAGATTTATATGTCATAGTGCATGCATTGCAACACTCTATATTAGGAAGTACTGGATGAATTCTGGAACAAACCAAATTCACCATAGTGGGAGGGGTGCACACAAAATTTCTACCTATTTTAAAATACACTTTAAAAACTCTGAATGCTCCAGAGAACTCTATTTTATTGTTAAGAAAGGTATTGATAAAATCTCTGAGCACTGAAGGATGTGAAAGCAAAATTTAATTCAAAAGGAAGAATTATCTGTCCCCTTTTCAGGAGCAGATGGTTTGCCCCATACTCTGCAAACTGTACAGAGTGAAGTAATGGATAAGATCTGGAACATACTAAGTTCACCATAGTGGGAGGGGGCAAATTAAATATCTAATGATTTAAAATATACTTTCAAAAGTCTGAATACTCCAGATAGCCCTATTTCATTATCAAGAATGGTTTTGATAACATTTTTATGCTTTCAAGGCAGTGAAAGATGAATTTAACTTGAAATAAAATATTATATCTCCCCCTACTCAGTTGCAGATGGTTTGCCCCATCCTCTGCAAAGCTTTGGAGTGTAAAGTGCTGGATAAAATCTGGAACAAACCAAATTCACCATAGTGTTAAGGGGGGCATATGAAATAACTAATGATTAAAAATATACTTTAAAAAGTCTGAGTGCTCCAGATGGCCCTATTTTATGATCAAGAAAAGTTGTGATAAAATTGTGGTGCTTTCCAGGGATTAAAAGATAATTTTATTTCAAAACAAAGTATTATATGTCCCCTACTGTGGTGCAAATGGTTTGCTCAAATATTACCCATAATCCATTGCTCCATTGAAAACGAATATTTCTTGAAAAACAATCCACTTAACTACACTAATTTAACTTGAAACACACTAGTAACACATTTAACCTGCAATGCTATTGCTATGCATCACGAATACATTGAAGTAATATTTATATCCCTAAGTTTAAAATTAAAAAAAATTTGAAGTATAAATAAAGTTGTCTGTTTTTTTTTTAAACGCTATAATCACTAGTTGATTAACATTTTAATTGCTCTGAAATATTAGCTTATCTGTAATAAACATTACACACATGTAAAAGTTTTATTTAGGAGACCTTTCATTGCTTAATTCTTGTGATATTATCATAAGGTATCATTTTAAACCAACATCCTATGCCGTCTTGCTATACAAAATTAACCATTTGGCTGCCAGAGAAGTCAGTCATATAAAAGAGGTTAACTGCAAACTGGGTATTCATTTTAAATAGAACTGTACTTAAAAGAGGTTGGCAAAGTGAATATTATTGACCTAAATATTGTGTTAGATTTATATGTCATAGTGCATGCATTGCAACACTCTATATTATGAAGTACTGGATGAATTCTGGAACAAACCAAATTCACCATAGTGGGAGGGGTGCACACAAAATTTCTACCTATTTTAAAATACACTTTAAAAACTCTGAATGCTCCAGAAAACTCTATTTTATTGTTAAGAAAGGTATTGATAAAATCTCTGAGCACTGAAGGATGTGAAAGCAAAATTTAATTCAAAAGGAAGAATTATCTGTCCCCTTTTCAGGAGCAGATGGTTTGCCCCATACTCTGCAAGCTGTACAGAGTGAAGTAATGGATAAGATCTGGAACATACTAAGTTCACCATAGTGGGAGGGGGCAAATTAAATATCTAATGATTTAAAATATACTTTCAAAAGTCTTAATACTCCAGATAGCCCTATTTCATTCTCAAGAATGGTTTTGATAACATTTTTATGCTTTCAAGGCAGTGAAAGATGAATTTAACTTGAAATGAAATATTATATCTCCCCCTACTCAGTTGCAGATGGTTTACCCCATCCTCTGCAAAGCTTTGGAGTGTAAAGTGCTGGATAAAATCTGGAACAAACCAAAATCACCATAGTGTTAGGGGGGGCATATGAAATAACCAATGATTAAAAATATACTTTAAAAAGTCTGAGTGCTCCAGATGGCCCTATTTTATGATCAAGAAAAGTTTTGATAAAATTGTGGTGCTTTCCAGGGAGTAAAAGATAATTTTATTTCAAAACAAAGTATTATATGTCCCCTACTGTGGTCAAATGGTTTGCACCAATATTACCCATAATCCATTGCTCCATTGAAAATGAATATTTCTTGAAAAACAATCCACTTAACTACACTAATTTAACGTGAAACACACTGGTAACACATTTAACCTGCAATGCTTTTGCTATGCATCACGAATACATTGAAGTAATATTTATATCCCTAAGTTTAAACTAAGAATGAATTTGAAGTATAAATAAAGTTGTCTGTTTTTTTTTTAAACTCTATAATCACTAGTTGATTAACATTTTAATTGCTCTGAAATATTAGCTTATCTGTAATAAACATTACACACATGTAAAAGTTTTATTTAGGAGACCTTTCATTGCTTAATTCTTGTGATATTATCATAAGGTATCATTTTAAACCAACATCCTATGCCGTCTTGATATACAAAATTAACCATTTGACTGCCAGAGAAGTCAGTCATATAAAAGAGGTCAACTGCAAACTGGGTATTCATTTTAAATAGAACTGTACTTAAAAGAGGTTGGCAAAGTGAATATTATTGACCTAAATATTTTGTTAGATTTATATGTCATAGTGCATGCATTGCAACACTCTATATTATGAAGTACTGGATGAATTCTGGAACAAACCAAATTCACCATAGTGGGAGGGGTGCACACAAAATTTCTACCTATTTTAAAATACACTTTAAAAAAACTGAATGCTCCAGAAAACTCTATTTTATTGTTAAGAAAGGTATTGATAAAATCTCTGAGCACTGAAGGATGTGAAAGCAAAATTTAATTCAAAAGGATGAATTATCTGTCCCCTTTTCAGGAGCAGATGGTTTGCCCCATACTCTGCAAGCTGTACAGAGTGAAGTAATGGATAAGATCTGGAACATACTAAGTTCACCATAGTGGGAGGGGGCAAATTAAATATGTAATGATTTAAAATATACTTTCAAAAGTCTGAATACTCCAGATAGCCCTATTTCATTATCAAGAATGGTTTTGATAACATTTTTATGCTTTCAAGGCAGTGAAAGATGAATTTAACTTGAAATAAAATATTATATCTCCCCCTACTCAGTTGCAGATGGTTTACCCCATCCTCTGCAAAGCTTTGGAGTGTAAAGTGCTGGATAAAATCTGGAACAAACCAAAATCACCATAGTGTTAGGGGGGGCATATGAAATAACTAATGATTAAAAATATACTTTAAACAGTCTGAGTGCTCCAGATGGCCCTATTTTATGATCAAAAAAAGTTTTGATAAAATCGTGGTGCATTCCAGGGTGTAAAAGATAATTTTATTTCAAAACAAAGTATTATATGTCCCCTACTGTGGTGCAAATGGTTTGCACCAATATTACCCATAATCCATTGCTCCATTGAAAATGAATATTTCTTGAAAAACAATCCACTTAACTACACTAATTTAACGTGAAACACACTGGTAACACATTTAACCTGCAATGCTTTTGCTATTCATCACAAATACATTGAAGTAATATTTATATGCCTAAGTTTAAAATAAGAAAAAATTTGAAGTATAAATACAGTTGTTTGTTTTTTTTTTTTTTTTTTTTTTGTTTTTTTGTTTTTTTAAACTCTATAATCACTAGTTGATTAACATTTTAATTGCTCTGAAATATTAGCTTATCTGTAATAAACATTACACACATGTAAAAGTTTTATTTAGGAGACCTTTCATTGCTTAATTCTTGTGATATTATCATAAGGTATCATTTTAAACCAACATCCTATGCCGTCTTGATATACAAAATTAACCATTTGACTGCCAGAGAAGTCAGTCATATAAAAGAGGTTAACTGCAAACTGGGTATTCATTTTAAATAGAACTGTACTTAAAAGAGGTTGGCAAAGTGAATATTATTGACCTAAATATTGTGTTAGATTTATATGTCATAGTGCATGCATTGCAACACTCTATATTATGAAGTACTGGATGAATTCTGGAACAAACCAAATTCACCATAGTGGGAGGGGTGCACACAAAATTTCTACCTATTTTAAAATACACTTTAAAAACTCTGAATGCTCCAGAATACTCTATTTTATTGTTAAGAAAGTTATTGATAAAATCTCTGAGCACTGAAGGATGTGAAGGCAAAATTTAATTCAAAAGGAAGAATTATCTGTCCCCTTTTCAGGAGCAGATGGTTTGCCCCTTACTCTGCAAACTGTACAGAGTGAAGTAATGGATAACATCTGGAACATACTAAGTTCACCATAGTGGGAGGGGGAAAATTAAATATCTAATGATTTAAAATATACTTTCAAAAGTCTGAATACTCCAGATAGCCCTATTTCATTATCAAGAATGGTTTTGATAACATTTTTATGCTTTCAAGGCAGTGAAAGATGAATTTAATTTGAAATAAAATATTATATCTCCCCCTACTCAGTTGCAGATGGTTTGCCCCATCCTCTGCAAAGCTTTGGAGTGTAAAGTGCTGGCTAAAATCTGGAACAAACCAAATTCACCATAGTGTTAGGGGGGGCATATGAAATAACTAATGATTAAAAATATACTTTAAAAAGTCTGAGTGCTCCAGATGGCCCTATTTTATGATCAAGAAAAGTTGTGATAATATTGTGGTGCTTTCCAGGGATTAAAAGATAATTTTATTTCAAAACAAATTATTATATGTCCCCTACTGTGGTGCAAATGGTTTGCTCCAATATTACCCATAATCCATTGCTCCATTGAAAATGAATATTTCTTGAAAAACAATCCACTTAACTACACGAATTTAACGTGAAACACACTGGTAACACATTTAACCTGCAATGCTTTTGCTATGCATCACGAATACATTGAAGTAATATTTATATCCCTAAGTTTAAAATAAGAAAGAATTTGAAGTATAAATAAAGTTGTCTGTTTTTTTTTTAAACTCAATAATCACTAGTTGATTAACATTTTAATTGCTCTGAAATATTAGCTTATCTGTAATAAACATTACACACATGTAAAAGTTTTATTTAGGAGACCTTTCATTGCTTAATTCTTGTGATATTATCATAAGATATCATTTTAAACCAACATCCTATGCCGTCTTGATATACAAAATTAACCATTTGACTGCCAGAGAAGTCAATCATATAAAAGAGGTTAACTGCAAACTGGGTATTCATTTTAAATAGAACTGTACTTAAAAGAGGTTGGCAAAGTGAATATTATTGACCTAAATATTGTGTTAGATTTATATGTCATAGTGCATGCATTGCAACACTCTATATTATGAAGTACTGGATGAATTCTGGAACAAACCAAATTAACCATAGTGGGAGGGGTGCACACAAAATTTCTACCTATTTTAAAATACACTTTAAAAACTCTGAATGCTCCAGAAAACTCTATTTTATTGTTAAGAAAGGTATTGATAAAATCTCTGAGCACTGAAGGATGTGAAAGCAAAATTTAATTCAAAAGGAAGAATTATCTGTCCCCTTTTCAGGAGCAGATGGTTTGCCCCATACTCTGCAAGCTGTACAGAGTGAAGTAATGGATAAGATCTGGAACATACTAAGTTCACCATAGTGGGAGGGGGCAAATTAAATATCTAATGATTTAAAATATACTTTCAAAAGTCTGAATACTCCAGATAGCCCTATTTCATTATCAAGAATGGTTTTGATAACATTTTTATGCTTTCAAGGCAGTGAAAGATGAATTTAACTTGAAATAAAATATTATATCTCCCCCTACTCAGTTGCAGATGGTTTACCCCATCCTCTGCAAAGCTTTGGAGTGTAAAGTGCTGGATAAAATCTGGAACAAACCAAAATCACCATAGTGTTAGGGGGGGCATATGAAATAACTAATGATTAAAAATATACTTTAAAAAGTCTGAGTGCTCCAGATGGCCCTATTTTATGATCAAGAAAAGTTGTGATAAAATTGTGGTGCTTTCCAGGGATTAAAAGATAATTTTATTTCAAAACAAAGTATTATATGTCCCCTACTGTGGTGCAAATGGTTTGCTCCAATATTACCCATAATCCATTGCTCCATTGAAAATGAATATTTCTTGAAAAACAATCCACTTAACTACACTAATTTAACGTGAAACACACTAGTAACACATTTAACCTGTAATGCTATTGCTATGCATCACGAATACATTGAAGTAATATTTATATCCCTAAGTTTAAAATAAGAAAAAATTTGAAGTATAAATAAAGTTGTCTGTTTTTTTTTTAAACGCTATAATCACTAGTTGATTAACATTTTAATTGCTCTGAAATATTAGCTTATCTGTAATAAACATTACACACATGTAAAAGTTTTATTTAGGAGACCTTTCATTGCTTAATTCTTGTGATATTATCATAAGGTATCATTTTAAACCAACATCCTATGCCGTCTTGATATACAAAATTAACCATTTGGCTGCCAGAGAAGTCAGTCATATAAAAGAGGTTAACTGCAAACTGGGTATTCATTTTAAATAGAACTGTACTTAAAAGAGGTTGGCAAAGTGAATATTATTGACCTAAATATTGTGTTAGATTTATATGTCATAGTGCATGCATTGCAACACTCTATATTATGAAGTACTGGATGAATTCTGGAACAAACCAAATTCACCATAGTGGGAGGGGTGCATACAAAATTTCTACCTATTTTAAAATACACTTTAAAAACTCTGAATGCTCCAGAAAACTCTATTTTATTGTTAAGAAAGGTATTGATAAAATCTCTGAGCACTGAAGGATGTGAAAGCAAAATTTAATTCAAAAGGAAGAATTATCTGTCCCCTTTTCAGGAGCAGATGGTTTGCCCCATACTCTGCAAGCTGTACAGAGTGAAGTAATGGATAAGATCTGGAACATACTAAGTTCACCATAGTGGGAGGGGGCAAATTAAATATCTAATGATTTAAAATATACTTTCAAAAGTCTTAATACTCCAGATAGCCCTATTTCATTATCAAGAATGGTTTTGATAACATTTTTATGCTTTCAAGGCAGTGAAAGATGAATTTAACTTGAAATGAAATATTATATCTCCCCCTACTCAGTTGCAGATGGTTTACCCCATCCTCTGCAAAGCTTTGGAGTGTAAAGTGCTGGATAAAATCTGGAACAAACCAAAATCACCATAGTGTTAGGTGGGGCATATGAAATAACTAATGATTAAAAATATACTTTAAAAAGTCTGAGTGCTCCAGATGGCCCTATTTTATGATCAAGAAAAGTTTTGATAAAATTGTGGTGCTTTCCAGGGAGTAAAAGATAATTTTATTTCAAAACAAAGTATTATATGTCCCCTACTGTGGTGCAAATGGTTTGCACCAATATTACCCATAATTCATTGCTCCATTGAAAATGAATATTTCTTGAAAAACAATCCACTTAACTACACTAATTTAACGTGAAACACACTGGTAACACATTTAACCTGCAATGCTTTTGCTATGCATCACGAATACATTGAAGTAATATTTATATCCCTAAGTTTAAACTAAGAAAGAATTTGAAGTATAAATAAAGTTGTCTGTTTTTTTTTTAAACTATATAATCACTAGTTGATTAACATTTTAATTGCTCTGAAATATTAGCTTATCTGTAATAAACATTACACACATGTAAAAGTTTTATTTAGGAGACCTTTCATTGCTTAATTCTTGTGATATTATCATAAGGTATCATTTTAAACCAACATCCTATGCCGTCTTGATATACAAAATTAACCATTTGACTGCCAGAGAAGTCAGTCATATAAAAGAGGTCAACTGCAAACTGGGTATTCATTTTAAATAGAACTGTACTTAAAAGAGGTTGGCAAAGTGAATATTATTGACCTAAATATTTTGTTAGATTTATATGTCATAGTGCATGCATTGCAACACTCTATATTATGAAGTACTGGATGAATTCTGGAACAAACCAAATTCACCATAGTGGGAGGGGTGCACACAAAATTTCTACCTATTTTAAAATACACTTTAAAAACTCTGAATGCTCCAGAAAACTCTATTTTATTGTTAAGAAAGGTATTGATAAAATCTCTGAGCCCTGAAGGATGTGAAAGCAAAATTTAATTCAAAAGGAAGAATTATCTGTCCCCTTTTCAGGAGCAGATGGTTTGCCCCATACTCTGCAAACTGTACAGAGTGAAGTAATGGATAAGATCTGGAACATACTAAGTTCACCATAGTGGGAGGGGGCAAATTAAATATCTAATGATTTAAAATATACTTTCAAAAGTCTGAATACTCCAGATAGCCATATTTCATTATCAAGAATGGTTTTGATAACATTTTTATGCTTTCAAGGCAGTGAAAGATGAATTTAACTTGAAATAAAATATTATATCTCCCCCTACTCAGTTGCAGATGGTTTGCCCCATACTCTGCAAAGCTTTGGAATGTAAAGTTCTGGATAAAATCTGGAACAAACCAAATTCACCATAGTGTTAGGGGGGCATATGAAATAACTAAGGATTAAAAATATACTTTAAAAAGTCTGAGTGCTCCAGATGGCCCTATTTTATGATCAAGAAAAGTTTTGATAAAATCGTGGTGCTTTTCAGGGTGTAAAAGATAATTTTATTTCAAAACAAAGTATTATATGTCCCCTACTGTGGTGCAAATGGTTTGCACCAATATTACCCATAATCCATTGCTCCATTGAAAATGAATATTTCTTGAAAAAGAATCCACTTAACTACACTAATTTAACGTAAACACACTGGTAACACATTTAACCTGCAATGCTTTTGCTATGCATCACGAATACATTGAAGTAATATTTATATCCCTAAGTTTAAACTAAGAAAAAATTTGAAGTATAAATAAAGTTGTCTGTTTTTTTTTTAAACTCTATAATCACTAGTTGATTAACATTTTAATTGCTCTGAAATATTAGCTTATCTGTAATAAACATTACACACATGTAAAAGTTTTATTTAGGAGACCTTTCATTGCTTAATTCTTGTGATATTATCATAAGGCATCATTTTAAACCAACATCCTATGCCGTCTTGATATACAAAATTAACCATTTGACTGCCAGAGAAGTCAGTCATATAAAAGAGGTTAACTGCAAACTGGGTATTCATTTTAAATAGAACTGTACTTAAAAGAGGTTGGCAAAGTGAATATTATTGACCTAAATATTGTGTTAGATTTATATGTCATAGTGCATGCATTGCAACACTCTATATTATGAAGTACTGGATGAATTCTGGAACAAACCAAATTCACCATAGTGGGAGGGGTGCACACAAAATTTCTACCTATTTTAAAATACACTTTAAAAACTCTGAATGCTCCAGAAAACTCTATTTTATTGTTAAGAAAGGTATTGATAAAATCTCTGAGCACTGAAGGATGTGAAAGCAAAATTTAATTCAAAAGGAAGAATTATCTGTCCCCTTTTCAGGAGCAGATGGTTTGCCCCATACTCTGCAAGCTGTACAGAGTGAAGTAATGGATAAGATCTGGAACATACTAAGTTCACCATAGTGGGAGGGGGCAAATTAAATATCTAATGATTTAAAATATACTTTCAAAAGTCTGAATACTCCAGATAGCCCTATTTCATTATCAAGAATGGTTTTGATAACATTTTTATGCTTTCAAGGCAGTTAAAGATGAATTTAACTTGAAATAAAATATTATATCTCCCCCTACTCAGTTGCAGATGGTTTACCCCATCCTCTGCAAAGCTTTGGAGTGTAAAGTGCTGGATAAAATCTGGAACAAATCAAAATCACCATAGTGTTAGGGGGGGCATATGAAATAACTAATGATTAAAAATATACTTTAAAAAGTCTGAGTTCTCCAGATGGCCCTATTTTATGATCAAGAAAAGTTGTGATAAAATTGTGGTGCTTTCCAGGGATTAAAAGATAATTTTATTTCAAAACAAAGTATTATATGTCCCCTACTGTGGTGCAAATGGTTTGCTCCAATATTACCCATAATCCATTGCTCCATTGAAAATGAATATTTCTTGAAAAACAATCCACTTAACTACACTAATTTAACGTGAAACACACTAGTAACACATTTAACCTGTAATGCTATTGCTATGCATCACGAATACATTGAAGTAATATTTATATCCCTAAGTTTAAAATAAGAAAAAATTTGAAGTATAAATAAAGTTGTCTGTTTTTTTTTTAAACGCTATAATCACTAGTTGATTAACATTTTAATTGCTCTGAAATATTAGCTTATCTGTAATAAACATTACACACATGTAAAAGTTTTATTTAGGAGACCTTTCATTGCTTAATTCTTGTGATATTATCATAAGGTATCATTTTAAACCAACATCCTATGCCGTCTTGTTATACAAAATTAACCATTTGGCTGCCAGAGAAGTCAGTCATATAAAAGAGGTTAACTGCAAACTGGGTATTCATTTTAAATAGAACTGTACTTAAAAGAGGTTGGCAAAGTGAATATTATTGACCTAAATATTGTGTTAGATTTATATGTCATAGTGCATGCATTGCAACACTCTATATTATGAAGTACTGGATGAATTCTGGAACAAACCAAATTCACCATAGTGGGAGGGGTGCACACAAAATTTCTACCTATTTTAAAATACACTTTAAAAACTCTGAATGCTCCAGAAAACTCTATTTTATTGTTAAGAAAGGTATTGATAAAATCTCTGAGCACTGAAGGATGTGAAAGCAAAATTTAATTCAAAAGGAAGAATTATCTGTCCCCTTTTCAGGAGCAGATGGTTTGCCCCATACTCTGCAAGCTGTACAGAGTGAAGTAATGGATAAGATCTGGAACATACTAAGTTCACCATAGTGGGAGGGGGCAAATTAAATATCTAATGATTTAAAATATACTTTCAAAAGTCTTAATACTCCAGATAGCCCTATTTCATTATCAAGAATGGTTTTGATAACATTTTTATGCTTTCAAGGCAGTGAAAGATGAATTTAACTTGAAATGAAATATTATATCTCCCCCTACTCAGTTGCAGATGGTTTACCCCATCCTCTGCAAAGCTTTGGAGTGTAAAGTGCTGGATAAAATCTGGAACAAACCAAAATCACCATAGTGTTAGGGGGGGCATATGAAATAACTAATGATTAAAAATATACTTTAAAAAGTCTGAGTGCTCCAGATGGCCCTATTTTATGATCAAGAAAAGTTTTGATAAAATTGTGGTGCTTTCCAGGGAGTAAAAGATAATTTTATTTCAAAACAAAGTATTATATGTCCCCTACTGTGGTGCAAATGGTTTGCACCAATATTACCCATAATCCATTGCTCCATTGAAAATGAATATTTCTTGAAAAACAATCCACTTAACTACACTAATTTAACGTGAAACACACTGGTAACACATTTAACCTGCAATGCTTTTGCTATGCATCACGAATACATTGAAGTAATATTTATATCCCTAAGTTTAAACTAAGAAAGAATTTGAAGTATAAATAAAGTTGTCTGTTTTTTTTTTAAACTATATAATCACTAGTTGATTAACGTTTTAATTGCTCTGAAATATTAGCTTATCTGTAATAAACATTACACACATGTAAAAGTTTTATTTAGGAGACCTTTCATTGCTTAATTCTTGTGATATTATCATAAGGTATCATTTTAAACCAACATCCTATGCCGTCTTGATATACAAAATTAACCATTTGACTGCCAGAGAAGTCAGTCATATAAAAGAGGTCAACTGCAAACTGGGTATTCATTTTAAATAGAACTGTACTTAAAAGAGGTTGGCAAAGTGAATATTATTGACCTAAATATTTTGTTAGATTTATATGTCATAGTGCATGCATTGCAACACTCTATATTATGAAGTACTGGATGAATTCTGGAACAAACCAAATTCACCATAGTGGGAGGGGTGCACACAAAATTTCTACCTATTTTAAAATACACTTTAAAAACTCTGAATGCTCCAGAAAACTCTATTTTATTGTTAAGAAAGGTATTGATAAAATCTCTGAGCCCTGAAGGATGTGAAAGCAAAATTTAATTCAAAAGGAAGAATTATCTGTCCCCTTTTCAGGAGCAGATGGTTTGCCCCATACTCTGCAAACTGTACAGAGTGAAGTAATGGATAAGATCTGGAACATACTAAGTTCACCATAGTGGGAGGGGGCAAATTAAATATCTAATGATTTAAAATATACTTTCAAAAGTCTGAATACTCCAGATAGCCATATTTCATTATCAAGAATGGTTTTGATAACATTTTTATGCTTTCAAGGCAGTGAAAGATGAATTTAACTTGAAATAAAATATTATATCTCCCCCTACTCAGTTGCAGATGGTTTGCCCCATACTCTGCAAAGCTTTGGAATGTAAAGTTCTGGATAAAATCTGGAACAAACCAAATTCACCATAGTGTTAGGGGGGCATATGAAATAACTAAGGATTAAAAATATACTTTAAAAAGTCTGAGTGCTCCAGATGGCCCTATTTTATGATCAAGAAAAGTTTTGATAAAATCGTGGTGCTTTCCAGGGTGTAAAAGATAATTTTATTTCAAAACAAAGTATTATATGTCCCCTACTGTGGTGCAAATGGTTTGCACCAATATTACCCATAATCCATTGCTCCATTGAAAATGAATATTTCTTGAAAAAGAATCCACTTAACTACACTAATTTAACGTAAACACACTGGTAACACATTTAACCTGCAATGCTTTTGCTATGCATCACAAATACATTGAAGTAATATTTATATCCCTAAGTTTAAACTAAGAAAAAATTTGAAGTATAAATAAAGTTGTCTGTTTTTTTTTTAAACTCTATAATCACTAGTTGATTAACATTTTAATTGCTCTGAAATATTAGCTTATCTGTAATAAACATTACACACATGTAAAAGTTTTATTTAGGAGACCTTTCATTGCTTAATTCTTGTGATATTATCATAAGGCATCATTTTAAACCAACATCCTATGCCGTCTTGATATACAAAATTAACCATTTGACTGCCAGAGAAGTCAGTCATATAAAAGAGGTTAACTGCAAACTGGGTATTCATTTTAAATAGAACTGTACTTAAAAGAGGTTGGCAAAGTGAATATTATTGACCTAAATATTGTGTTAGATTTGTATGTCATAGTGCATGCATTGCAACACTCTATATGATGAAGTACTGGATGAATTCTGGAACAAACCAAATTCACCATAGTGGGAGGGGTGCACACAAAATTTCTACCTATTTTAAAATACACTTTAAAAACTCTGAATGCTCCAGAAAACTCTATTTTATTGTTAAGAAAGGTATTGATAAAATCTCTGAGCACTGAAGGATGTGAAAGCAAAATTTAATTCAAAAGGAAGAATTATCTGTCCCCTTTTCAGGAGCAGATGGTTTGCCCCATACTCTGCAAACTGTACAGAGTGAAGTAATGGATAAGATCTGGAACATACAAAGTTCACCATAGTGGGAGGGGGCAAATTAAATATCTAATGATTTAAAATATACTTTCAAAAGTCTGAATACTACAGATAGCCCTATTTCATTATCAAGAATGGTTTTGATAACATTTTTATGCTTTCAAGGCAGTGAAAGATGAATTTAACTTGAAATAAAATATTATATCTCCCCCTACTCAGTTGCAGATGGTTTACCCCATCCTCTGCAAAGCTTTGGAGTGTAAAGTGCTGGATAAAATCTGGAACAAACCAAAATCACCATAGTGTTAGGGGGGGCATATGAAATAACTAATGATTAAAAATATACTTTAAAAAGTCTGAGTGCTCCAGATGGCCCTATTTTATGATCAAGAAAAGTTTTGATAAAATCGTGGTGCTTTCCAGGGTGTAAAAGATAATTTTATTTCAAAACAAAGTATTATATGTCCCCTAATGTGGTGCAAATGGTTTGCACCAATATTACCCATAATCCATTGCTCCATTGAAAATGAATATTTCTTGAAAAACAATCCACTTAACTACACTAATTTAACGTGAAACACACTGGTAACACATTTAACCTGCAATGCTTTTGCTATGCATCACGAATACATTGAAGTAAAATTTATATCCCTAAGTTTAAAATAAGAAAAAATTTGAAGTATAAATACAGTTGTCTGTTTTTTTTTTAAACTCTATAATCACTAGTTGATTAACATTTTAATTGCTCTGAAATATTAGCTTATCTGTAATAAACATTACACACATGTAAAAGTTTTATTTAGGAGACCTTTCATTGCTTAATTCTTGTGATATTATCATAAGGTATCATTTTAAACCAACATCCTATGCCGTCTTGATATACAAAATTAACCATTTGACTGCCAGAGAAGTCAGTCATATAAAAGAGGTTAACTGCAAACTGGGTATTCATTTTAAATAGAACTGTACTTAAAAGAGGTTGGCAAAGTGAATATTATTGACCTAAATATTGTGTTAGATTTATATGTCATAGTGCATGCATTGCAACACTCTATATTATGAAGTACTGGATGAATTCTGGAACAAACCAAATTCACCATAGTGGGAGGGGTGCACACAAAATTTCTACTTATTTTAAAATACACTTTAAAAACTCTGAATGCTCCAGAAATCTCTATTTTATTGTTAAGAAAGGTATTGATAAAATCTCTGAGCACTGAAGGATGTGAAAGCAAAATTTAATTCAAAAGGAAGAATTATCTGTCCCCTTTTCAGGAGCAGATGGTTTGCCCCATACTCTGCAAACTGTACAGAGTGAAGTAATGGATAAGATCTGGAACATACAAAGTTCACCATAGTGGGAGGGGGCAAATTAAATATCTAATGATTTAAAATATACTTTCAAAAGTCTGAATACTACAGATAGCCCTATTTCATTATCAAGAATGGTTTTGATAACATTTTTATGCTTTCAAGGCAGTGAAAGATGAATTTAACTTGAAATAAAATATTATATCTCCCCCTACTCAGTTGCAGATGGTTTACCCCATCCTCTGCAAAGCTTTGGAGTGTAAAGTGCTGGATAAAATCTGGAACAAACCAAAATCACCATAGTGTTAGGGAGGGCATATGAAATGACTAATGATTAAAAATATACTTTAAAAAGTCTGAGTGCTCCAGATGGCCCTATTTTATGATCAAGAAAAGTTGTGATAAAATTGTGGTGCTTTCCACGGATTAAAAGATAATTTTATTTCAAAACAAAGTATTATATGTCCCCTACTGTGGTGCAAATGGTTTGCTCCAATATTACCCATAATCCATTGCTCCATTGAAAATGAATATTTCTTGAAAAACAATCCACTTAACTACACGAATTTAACGTGAAACACACTGGTAACACATTTAACCTGCAATGCTTTTGCTATGCATCACAAATACATTGAAGTAATATTTATATCCCTAAGTTAAAAATAAGAAAAAATTTGAAGTATAAATAAAGTTGTCTGTTTTTTTTTGAACTCTATAATCACTAGTTGATTAACATTTTAATTGCTCTGAAATATTAGCTTATCTGTAATAAACATTACACACATGTAAAAGTTTTATTTAGGAGACCTTTCATTGCTTAATTCTTGTGATATTATCATAAGGTATCATTTTAAACCAACATCCTATGCCGTCTTGATATACAAAATTAACCATTTGACTGCCAGAGAAGTCAATCATATAAAAGAGGTTAACTGCAAACTGGGTATTCATTTTAAATAGAACTGTACTTAAAAGAGGTTGGCAAAGTGAATATTATTGACCTAAATATTGTGTTAGATTTATATGTCATAGTGCATGCATTGCAACACTCTATATTATGAAGTACTGGATGAATTCTGGAACAAACCAAATTCACCATAGTGGGAGGGGTGCACACAAATTTTCTACCTATTTTAAAATACACTTTAAAAACTCTGAATGCTCCAGAAAACTCTATTTTATTGTTAAGAAAGGTATTGATAAAATCTCTGAGCACTGAAGTATGTGAAAGCAAAATTTAATTCAAAAGGAAGAATTATCTGTCCCCTTTTCAGGAGCAGATGGTTTGCCCCATACTCTGCAAGCTGTACAGAGTGAAGTAATGGATAAGATCTGGAACATACTAAGTTCACCATAGTGGGAGGGGGCAAATTAAATATCTAATGATTTAAAATATACTTTCAAAAGTCTGAATACTCCAGATAGCCCTATTTCATTATCAAGAATGGTTTTGATAACATTTTTATGCTTTCAAGGCAGTGAAAGATGAATTTAACTTGAAATAAAATATTATATCTCCCCCTACTCAGTTGCAGATGGTTTACCCCATCCTCTGCAAAGCTTTGGAGTGTAAAGTGCTGGATAAAATCTGGAACAAACCAAAATCACCATAGTGTTAGGGGGGGCATATGAAATAACTAATGATTAAAAATATACTTTAAAAAGTCTGAGTGCTCCAGATGGCCCTATTTTATAATCAAGAAAAGTTTTGATAAAATCGTGGTGCATTCCAGGGTGTAAAAGATAATTTTATTTCAAAACAAAGTATTATATGTCCCCTACTGTGGTGCAAATGGTTTGCACCAATATTACCCATAATCCAGTGCTCCATTGAAAATGAATATTTCTTGAAAAACAATCCACTTAACTACACTAATTTAACGTGAAACACACTGGTAACACATTTAACCTGCAATGCTTTTGCTATTCATCACGAATACATTGAAGTAATATTTATATGCCTAAGTTTAAAATAAGAAAAAATTTGAAGTATAAATACAGTTGTTTGTTTTTTGTTTGTTTTTTGTTTGTTTTTTGTTTGTTTTTTGTTTTTTTTTTGTTTTTTGTTTTTTTAAACTCTATAATCACTAGTTGATTAACATTTTAATTGCTCTGAAATATTAGCTTATCTGTAATAAACATTACACACATGTAAAAGTTTTATTTAGGAGACCTTTCATTGCTTAATTCTTGTGATATTATCATAAGGTATCATTTTAAACCAACATCCTATGCCGTCTTGATATACAAAATTAACCATTTGACTGCCAGAGAAGTCAGTCATATAAAAGAGGTTAACTGCAAACTGGGTATTCATTTTAAATAGAACTGTACTTAAAAGAGGTTGGCAAAGTGAATATTATTGACCTAAATATTGTGTTAGATTTATATGTCATAGTGCATGCATTGCAACACTCTATATTATGAAGTACTGGATGAATTCTGGAACAAACCAAATTCACCATAGTGGGAGGGGTGCACACAAAATTTCTACCTATTTTAAAATACACTTTAAAAACTCTGAATGCTCCAGAAAACTCTTTTTTTATTGTTAAGAAAGGTATTGATAAAATCTCTGAGCACTGAAGGATGTGAAAGTAAAATTTAATTCAAAAGGAAGAATTATCTGTCCCCTTTTCAGGAGCAGATGGTTTGCCCCATACTCTGCAAGCTGTACAGAGTGAAGTAATGGATAAGATCTGGAACATACTAAGTTCACCATAGTGGGAGGGGGCAAATTAAATATCTAATGATTTAAAATATACTTTCAAAAGTCTGAATACTCCAGATAGCCCTATTTCATTATCAAGAATGGTTTTGATAACATTTTTATGCTTTCAAGGCAGTGAAAGATGAATTTAACTTGAAATAAAATATTATATCTCCCCCTACTCAGTTGCAGATGGTTTACCCCATCCTCTGCAAAGCTTTGGAGTGTAAAGTGCTGGATAAAATCTGGAACAAACCAAAATCACCATAGTGTTAGGGGGGGCATATGAAATAACTAATGATTAAAAATATACTTTAAAAAGTCTGAGTGCTCCAGATGGCCCTATTTTATAATCAAGAAAAGTTTTGATAAAATCGTGGTGCATTCCAGGGTGTAAAAGATAATTTTATTTCAAAACAAAGTATTATATGTCCCCTACTGTGGTGCAAATGGTTTGCACCAATATTACCCATAATCCAGTGCTCCATTGAAAATGAATATTTCTTGAAAAACAATCCACTTAACTACACTAATTTAACGTGAAACACACTGGTAACACATTTAACCTGCAATGCTTTTGCTATTCATCACGAATACATTGAAGTAATATTTATATGCCTAAGTTTAAAATAAGAAAAAATTTGAAGTATAAATACAGTTGTTTGTTTTTTGTTTTTTTTTTTGTTTTTTGTTTTTTTAAACTCTATAATCACTAGTTGATTAACATTTTAATTGCTCTGAAATATTAGCTTATCTGTAATAAACATTACACACATGTAAAAGTTTTATTTAGGAGACCTTTCATTGCTTAATTCTTGTGATATTATCATAAGGTATCATTTTAAACCAACATCCTATGCCGTCTTGATATACAAAATTAACCATTTGACTGCCAGAGAAGTCAGTCATATAAAAGAGGTTAACTGCAAACTGGGTATTCATTTTAAATAGAACTGTACTTAAAAGAGGTTGGCAAAGTGAATATTATTGACCTAAATATTGTGTTAGATTTATATGTCATAGTGCATGCATTGCAACACTCTATATTATGAAGTACTGGATGAATTCTGGAACAAACCAAATTCACCATAGTGGGAGGGGTGCACACAAAATTTCTACCTATTTTAAAATACACTTTAAAAACTCTGAATGCTCCAGAAAACTCTATTTTATTGTTAAGAAAGGTATTGATAAAATCTCTGAGCACTGAAGGATGTGAAAGCAAAATTTAATTCAAAAGGAAGAATTATCTGTCCCCTTTTCAGGAGCAGATGGTTTGCCCCATACTCTGCAAACTGTACAGAGTGAAGTAATGGATAAGATCTGGAACATACTAAGTTCACCATAGTGGGAGGGGGCAAATTAAATATCTAATGATTTAAAATATACTTTCAAAAGTCTGAATACTCCAGATAGCCCTATTTCATTATCAAGAATGGTTTTGATAACATTTTTATGCTTTCAAGGCAGTGAAAGATGAATTTAACTTGAAATAAAATATTATATCTCCCCCTACTCAGTTGCAGATGGTTTGCCCCATCCTCTGCAAAGCTTTGGAGTGTAAAGTGCTGGATAAAATCTGGAACAAACCAAATTCACCATAGCGTTAGGGGGGGCATATGAAATAACTAATGATTAAAAATATACTTTAAAAAGTCTGAGTGCTCCAGATGGCCCTATTTTATGATCAAGAAAAGTTGTGATAAAATTGTGGTGCTTTCCAGGGATTAAAAGATAATTTTATTTCAAAACAAAGTATTATATGTCCCCTACTGTGGTGCAAATGGTTTGCTCCAATATTACCCATAATCCATTGCTCCATTGAAAATGAATATTTCTTGAAAAACAATCCACTTAACTACACGAATTTAACGTGAAACACACTGGTAACACATTTAACCTGCAATGCTTTTGCTATGCATCACGAATACATTGAAGTAATATTTATATCCCTAAGTTTAAAATAAGAAAAAATATGAAGTATAAATAAAGTTGTCTGTTTTTTTTTAAACTCTATAATCACTAGTTGATTAACATTTTAATTGCTCTGAAATATTAGCTTATCTGTAATAAACATTACACACATGTAAAAGTTTTATTTAGGAGACCTTTCATTGCTTAATTCTTGTGATATTATCATAAGGTATCATTTTAAACCAACATCCTATGCCGTCTTGATATTCAAAATTAACCATTTGACTGCCAGAGAAGTCAGTCATATAAAAGAGGTTAACTGCAAACTGGGTATTCATTTTAAATAGAACTCTACTTAAAAGAGGTTGGCAAAGTGAATATTATTGACCTAAATATTGTGTTAGATTTATATGTCATAGTGCATGCATTGCAACACTCTATATTATGAAGTACTGGATGAATTCTGGAACAAACCAAATTCACCATAGTGGGAGGGGTGCACACAAAATTTCTACCTATTTTAAAATACACTTTAAAAACTCTGAATGCTCCAGAATACTCTATTTTATTGTTAAGAAAGTTATTGATAAAATCTCTGAGCACTGAAGGATGTGAAGGCAAAATTTAATTCAAAAGGAAGAATTATCTGTCCCCTTTTCAGGAGCAGATGGTTTGCCCCATACTCTGCAAACTGTACAGAGTGAAGTAATGGATAACATCTGGAACATACTAAGTTCACCATAGTGGGAGGGGGAAAATTAAATATCTAATGATTTAAAATATACTTTCAAAAGTCTGAATACTCCAGATAGCCCTATTTCATTATCAAGAATGGTTTTGATAACATTTTTATGCTTTCAAGGCAGTGAAAGATGAATTTAACTTGAAATAAAATATTATATCTCCCCCTACTCAGTTGCAGATGGTTTGCCCCATCCTCTGCAAAGCTTTGGAGTGTAAAGTGCTGGATAAAATCTGGAACAAACCAAATTCACCATAGTGTTAGGGGGGGCATATGAAATAACTAATGATTAAAAATATACTTTAAAAAGTCTGAGTGCTCCAGATGGCCCTATTTTATGATCAAGAAAAGTTGTGATAATATTGTGGTGCTTTCCAGGGATTAAAAGATAATTTTATTTCAAAACAAATTATTATATGTCCCCTACTGTGGTGCAAATGGTTTGCTCCAATATTACCCATAATCCATTGCTCCATTGAAAATGAATATTTCTTGAAAAACAATCCACTTAACTACACGAATTTAACGTGAAACACACTGGTAACACATTTAACCTGCAATGCTTTTGCTATGCATCACGAATACATTGAAGTAATATTTATATCCCTAAGTTTAAAATAAGAAAGAATTTGAAGTATAAATAAAGTTGTCTGTTTTTTGTTTAAACTCAATAATCACTAGTTGATTAACATTTTAATTGCTCTGAAATATTAGCTTATCTGTAATAAACATTACACACATGTAAAAGTTTTATTTAGGAGACCTTTCATTGCTTAATTCTTGTGATATTATCATAAGGTATCATTTTAAACCAACATCCTATGCCGTCTTGATATACAAAATTAACCATTTGACTGCCAGAGAAGTCAGTCATATAAAAGAGGTTAACTGCAAACTGGGTAATCATTTTAAATAGAACTGTACTTAAAAGAGGTTGGCAAAGTGAATATTATTGACCTAAATATTGTGTTAGATTTATATGTCATAGTACATGCATTGCAACACTCTATATTATGAAGTACTGGATGAATTCTGGAACAAACCAAATTCACCATAGTGGGAGGGGTGCACACTAAATTTCTACCTATTTTAAAATACACTTTAAAAACTCTGAATGCTCCAGAAAACTCTATTTTATTGTTAAGAAAGGTATTGATAAAATCTCTGAGCACTGAAGGATGTGAAAGCAAAATTTAATTCAAAAGGAAGAATTATCTGTCCCCTTTTCAGGAGCAGATGGTTTGCCCCATACTCTGCAAGCTGTACAGAGTGAAGTAATGGATAAGATCTGGAACATACTAAGTTCACCATAGTGGGAGGGGGCAAATTAAATATCTAATGATTTAAAATATACTTTCAAAAGTCTGAATACTCCAGATAGCCCTATTTCATTATCAAGAATGGTTTTGAAAACATTTTTATGCTTTCAAGGCAGTGAAAGATGAATTTAACTTGAAATAAAATATTATATCTCCCCCTACTCAGTTGCAGATGGTTTACCCCATCCTCTGCAAAGCTTTGGAGTGTAAAGTGCTGGATAAAATCTGGAACAAACCAAAATCACCATAGTGTTAGGGGGGGCATATGAAATAACTAATGATTAAAAATATACTTTAAAAAGTCTGAGTGCTCCAGATGGCCCTATTTTATGATCAAGAAAAGTTTTGATAAAATTGTGGTGCTTTCCAGGGAGTAAAAGATAATTTTATTTCAAAACAAAGTATTATATGTCCCCTACTGTGGTGCAAATGGTTTGCACCAATATTACCCATAATCCATTGCTCCATTGAAAATGAATATTTCTTTAAAAACAATCCACTTAACTACACTAATTTAACGTGAAACACACTGGTAACACATTTAACCTGCAATGCTTTTGCTATGCATCACGAATACATTGAAGTAATATTTATATCCCTAAGTTTAAGCTAAGAAAAAATTTGAAGTATAAATAAAGTTGTCTGTTTTTTTTTTAAACTCTATAATCACTAGTTGATTAACATTTTAATTGCTCTGAAATATTAGCTTATCTGTAATAAACATTACACACATGTAAAAGTTTTATTTAGGAGACCTTTCATTGCTTAATTCTTGTGATATTATCATAAGGTATCATTTTAAACCAACATCCTATGCCGTCTTGATATACAAAATTAACCATTTGACTGCCAGAGAAGTCTTAACTGCAATCAGGGTATTCATTTTAAATAGAACTGTACTTAAAAGAGGTTGGCAAAGTGAATATTATTGACCTAAATATTGTGTTAGATTTATATGTCATAGTGCATGCATTGCAACACTCTATATTATGAAGTACTGGATGAATTCTGGAACAAACCAAATTCACCATAGTGGGAGGGGTGCACACAAAATTTCTACCTATTTTAAAATACACTTTAAAAACTTTGAATGCTCCAGAAAACTCTATTTTATTGTTAAGAAAGGTATTGATAAAATCTCTGAGCACTGAAGGATGTGAAAGCAAAATTTAATTCAAAAGGAAGAATTATCTGTCCCCTTTTCAGGAGCAGATGGTTTGCCCCATACTCTGCAAACTGTACAGAGTGAAGTAATGGATAAGATCTGGAACATACTAAGTTCACCATAGTGGGAGGGGGCAAATTAAATATCTAATGATTTAAAATATACTTTCAAAAGTCTGAATACTCCAGATAGCCATATTTCATTATCAAGAATGGTTTTGAGAACATTTTTATGCTTTCAAGGCAGTGAAAGATGAATTTAACTTGAAATAAAATATTATATCTCCCCCTACTCAGTTGCAGATGGTTTGCCCCATAATCTGCAAAGCTTTGGAGTGTAAAGTGCTGGATAAAATCTGGAACAAACCAAATTCACCATAGTGTTAGGGGGGCATATGAAATAACTAAGGATTAAAAATATACTTTAAAAAGTCTGAGTGCTCCAGATGGCCCTATTTTATGATCAAGAAAAGTTTTGATAAAATCGTGGTGCTTTCCAGGGTGTAAAAGATAATTTTATTTCAAAACAAAGTATTATATGTCCCCTACTGTGGTGCAAATGGTTTGCACCAATATTACCCATAATCCATTGCTCCATTGAAAATGAATATTTCTTGAAAAACAATCCACTTAACTACACTAATTTAACGTGAAACAGACTGGTAACACATTTAACCTGCAATGCTTTTGCTATTCATAACGAATACATTGAAGTAATATTTGTATGCCTAAGTTTAAAATAAGAAAAAATTTGAAGTATAAATACAGTTGTTTTTTTTTTTTTTTTTTTTTTTTTTTTTTTAAACTCTATAATCACTAGTTGATTAACATTTTAATTGCTCTGAAATATTAGCTTATCTGTAATAAACATTACACACATGTAAAAGTTTTATTTAGGAGACCTTTCATTGCTTAATTCTTGTGATATTATCATAAGGTATCATTTTAAACCAACATCCTATGCCGTCTTGATATACAAAATTAACCATTTGACTGCCAGAGAAGTCAGTCATATAAAAGAGGTTAACTGCAAACTGGGTATTCATTTTAAATAGAACTGTACTTAAAAGAGGTTGGCAAAGTGAATATTATTGACCTAAATATTGTGTTAGATTTATATGTCATAGTGCATGCATTGCAACACTCTATATTATGAAGTACTGGATGAATTCTGGAACAAACCAAATTCACCATAGTGGGAGGGGTGCACACAAAATTTCTACCTATTTTAAAATACACTTTAAAAACTCTGAATGCTCCAGAAAACTCTTTTTTTATTGTTAAGAAAGGTATTGATAAAATCTCTGAGCACTGAAGGATGTGAAAGTAAAATTTAATTCAAAAGGAAGAATTATCTGTCCCCTTTTCAGGAGCAGATGGTTTGCCCCATACTCTGCAAGCTGTACAGAGTGAAGTAATGGATAAGATCTGGAACATACTAAGTTCACCATAGTGGGAGGGGGCAAATTAAATATCTAATGATTTAAAATATACTTTCAAAAGTCTGAATACTCCAGATAGCCCTATTTCATTATCAAGAATGGTTTTGATAACATTTTTATGCTTTCAAGGCAGTGAAAGATGAATTTAACTTGAAATAAAATATTATATCTCCCCCTACTCAGTTGCAGATGGTTTACCCCATCCTCTGCAAAGCTTTGGAGTGTAAAGTGCTGGATAAAATCTGGAACAAACCAAAATCACCATAGTGTTAGGGGGGGCATATGAAATAACTAATGATTAAAAATATACTTTAAAAAGTCTGAGTGCTCCAGATGGCCCTATTTTATAATCAAGAAAAGTTTTGATAAAATCGTGGTGCATTCCAGGGTGTAAAAGATAATTTTATTTCAAAACAAAGTATTATATGTCCCCTACTGTGGTGCAAATGGTTTGCACCAATATTACCCATAATCCAGTGCTCCATTGAAAATGAATATTTCTTGAAAAACAATCCACTTAACTACACTAATTTAACGTGAAACACACTGGTAACACATTTAACCTGCAATGCTTTTGCTATTCATCACGAATACATTGAAGTAATATTTATATGCCTAAGTTTAAAATAAGAAAAAATTTGAAGTATAAATACAGTTGTTTGTTTTTTGTTTTTTTTTTGTTTTTTGTTTTTTTAAACTCTATAATCACTAGTTGATTAACATTTTAATTGCTCTGAAATATTAGCTTATCTGTAATAAACATTACACACATGTAAAAGTTTTATTTAGGAGACCTTTCATTGCTTAATTCTTGTGATATTATCATAAGGTATCATTTTAAACCAACATCCTATGCCGTCTTGATATACAAAATTAACCATTTGACTGCCAGAGAAGTCAGTCATATAAAAGAGGTTAACTGCAAACTGGGTATTCATTTTAAATAGAACTGTACTTAAAAGAGGTTGGCAAAGTGAATATTATTGACCTAAATATTGTGTTAGATTTATATGTCATAGTGCATGCATTGCAACACTCTATATTATGAAGTACTGGATGAATTCTGGAACAAACCAAATTCACCATAGTGGGAGGGGTGCACACAAAATTTCTACCTATTTTAAAATACACTTTAAAAACTCTGAATGCTCCAGAAAACTCTATTTTATTGTTAAGAAAGGTATTGATAAAATCTCTGAGCACTGAAGGATGTGAAAGCAAAATTTAATTCAAAAGGAAGAATTATCTGTCCCCTTTTCAGGAGCAGATGGTTTGCCCCATACTCTGCAAACTGTACAGAGTGAAGTAATGGATAAGATCTGGAACATACTAAGTTCACCATAGTGGGAGGGGGCAAATTAAATATCTAATGATTTAAAATATACTTTCAAAAGTCTGAATACTCCAGATAGCCCTATTTCATTATCAAGAATGGTTTTGATAACATTTTTATGCTTTCAAGGCAGTGAAAGATGAATTTAACTTGAAATAAAATATTATATCTCCCCCTACTCAGTTGCAGATGGTTTGCCCCATCCTCTGCAAAGCTTTGGAGTGTAAAGTGCTGGATAAAATCTGGAACAAACCAAATTCACCATAGTGTTAGGGGGGGCATATGAAATAACTAATGATTAAAAATATACTTTAAAAAGTCTGAGTGCTCCAGATGGCCCTATTTTATGATCAAGAAAAGTTGTGATAAAATTGTGGTGCTTTCCAGGGATTAAAAGATAATTTTATTTCAAAACAAAGTATTATATGTCCCCTACTGTGGTGCAAATGGTTTGCTCCAATATTACCCATAATCCATTGCTCCATTGAAAATGAATATTTCTTGAAAAACAATCCACTTAACTACACGAATTTAACGTGAAACACACTGGTAACACATTTAACCTGCAATGCTTTTGCTATGCATCACGAATACATTGAAGTAATATTTATATCCCTAAGTTTAAAATAAGAAAAAATATGAAGTATAAATAAAGTTGTCTGTTTTTTTTTAAACTCTATAATCACTAGTTGATTAACATTTTAATTGCTCTGAAATATTAGCTTATCTGTAATAAACATTACACACATGTAAAAGTTTTATTTAGGAGACCTTTCATTGCTTAATTCTTGTGATATTATCATAAGGTATCATTTTAAACCAACATCCTATGCCGTCTTGATATTCAAAATTAACCATTTGACTGCCAGAGAAGTCAGTCATATAAAAGAGGTTAACTGCAAACTGGGTATTCATTTTAAATAGAACTCTACTTAAAAGAGGTTGGCAAAGTGAATATTATTGACCTAAATATTGTGTTAGATTTATATGTCATAGTGCATGCATTGCAACACTCTATATTATGAAGTACTGGATGAATTCTGGAACAAACCAAATTCACCATAGTGGGAGGGGTGCACACAAAATTTCTACCTATTTTAAAATACACTTTAAAAACTCTGAATGCTCCAGAATACTCTATTTTATTGTTAAGAAAGTTATTGATAAAATCTCTGAGCACTGAAGGATGTGAAGGCAAAATTTAATTCAAAAGGAAGAATTATCTGTCCCCTTTTCAGGAGCAGATGGTTTGCCCCATACTCTGCAAACTGTACAGAGTGAAGTAATGGATAACATCTGGAACATACTAAGTTCACCATAGTGGGAGGGGGAAAATTAAATATCTAATGATTTAAAATATACTTTCAAAAGTCTGAATACTCCAGATAGCCCTATTTCATTATCAAGAATGGTTTTGATAACATTTTTATGCTTTCAAGGCAGTGAAAGATGAATTTAACTTGAAATAAAATATTATATCTCCCCCTACTCAGTTGCAGATGGTTTGCCCCATCCTCTGCAAAGCTTTGGAGTGTAAAGTGCTGGATAAAATCTGGAACAAACCAAATTCACCATAGTGTTAGGGGGGGCATATGAAATAACTAATGATTAAAAATATACTTTAAAAAGTCTGAGTGCTCCAGATGGCCCTATTTTATGATCAAGAAAAGTTGTGATAATATTGTGGTGCTTTCCAGGGATTAAAAGATAATTTTATTTCAAAACAAATTATTATATGTCCCCTACTGTGGTGCAAATGGTTTGCTCCAATATTACCCATAATCCATTGCTCCATTGAAAATGAATATTTCTTGAAAAACAATCCACTTAACTACACGAATTTAACGTGAAACACACTGGTAACACATTTAACCTGCAATGCTTTTGCTATGCATCACGAATACATTGAAGTAATATTTATATCCCTAAGTTTAAAATAAGAAAGAATTTGAAGTATAAATAAAGTTGTCTGTTTTTTGTTTAAACTCAATAATCACTAGTTGATTAACATTTTAATTGCTCTGAAATATTAGCTTATCTGTAATAAACATTACACACATGTAAAAGTTTTATTTAGGAGACCTTTCATTGCTTAATTCTTGTGATATTATCATAAGGTATCATTTTAAACCAACATCCTATGCCGTCTTGATATACAAAATTAACCATTTGACTGCCAGAGAAGTCAGTCATATAAAAGAGGTTAACTGCAAACTGGGTAATCATTTTAAATAGAACTGTACTTAAAAGAGGTTGGCAAAGTGAATATTATTGACCTAAATATTGTGTTAGATTTATATGTCATAGTACATGCATTGCAACACTCTATATTATGAAGTACTGGATGAATTCTGGAACAAACCAAATTCACCATAGTGGGAGGGGTGCACACTAAATTTCTACCTATTTTAAAATACACTTTAAAAACTCTGAATGCTCCAGAAAACTCTATTTTATTGTTAAGAAAGGTATTGATAAAATCTCTGAGCACTGAAGGATGTGAAAGCAAAATTTAATTCAAAAGGAAGAATTATCTGTCCCCTTTTCAGGAGCAGATGGTTTGCCCCATACTCTGCAAGCTGTACAGAGTGAAGTAATGGATAAGATCTGGAACATACTAAGTTCACCATAGTGGGAGGGGGCAAATTAAATATCTAATGATTTAAAATATACTTTCAAAAGTCTGAATACTCCAGATAGCCCTATTTCATTATCAAGAATGGTTTTGAAAACATTTTTATGCTTTCAAGGCAGTGAAAGATGAATTTAACTTGAAATAAAATATTATATCTCCCCCTACTCAGTTGCAGATGGTTTACCCCATCCTCTGCAAAGCTTTGGAGTGTAAAGTGCTGGATAAAATCTGGAACAAACCAAAATCACCATAGTGTTAGGGGGGGCATATGAAATAACTAATGATTAAAAATATACTTTAAAAAGTCTGAGTGCTCCAGATGGCCCTATTTTATGATCAAGAAAAGTTTTGATAAAATTGTGGTGCTTTCCAGGGAGTAAAAGATAATTTTATTTCAAAACAAAGTATTATATGTCCCCTACTGTGGTGCAAATGGTTTGCACCAATATTACCCATAATCCATTGCTCCATTGAAAATGAATATTTCTTTAAAAACAATCCACTTAACTACACTAATTTAACGTGAAACACACTGGTAACACATTTAACCTGCAATGCTTTTGCTATGCATCACGAATACATTGAAGTAATATTTATATCCCTAAGTTTAAGCTAAGAAAAAATTTGAAGTATAAATAAAGTTGTCTGTTTTTTTTTTAAACTCTATAATCACTAGTTGATTAACATTTTAATTGCTCTGAAATATTAGCTTATCTGTAATAAACATTACACACATGTAAAGTTTTATTTAGGAGACCTTTCATTGCTTAATTCTTGTGATATTATCATAAGGTATCATTTTAAACCAACATCCTATGCCGTCTTGATATACAAAATTAACCATTTGACTGCCAGAGAAGTCAGTCATATAAAAGAGGTTAACTGCAATCAGGGTATTCATTTTAAATAGAACTGTACTTAAAAGAGGTTGGCAAAGTGAATATTATTGACCTAAATATTGTGTTAGATTTATATGTCATAGTGCATGCATTGCAACACTCTATATTATGAAGTACTGGATGAATTCTGGAACAAACCAAATTCACCATAGTGGGAGGGGTGCACACAAAATTTCTACCTATTTTAAAATACACTTTAAAAACTTTGAATGCTCCAGAAAACTCTATTTTATTGTTAAGAAAGGTATTGATAAAATCTCTGAGCACTGAAGGATGTGAAAGCAAAATTTAATTCAAAAGGAAGAATTATCTGTCCCCTTTTCAGGAGCAGATGGTTTGCCCCATACTCTGCAAACTGTACAGAGTGAAGTAATGGATAAGATCTGGAACATACTAAGTTCACCATAGTGGGAGGGGGCAAATTAAATATCTAATGATTTAAAATATACTTTCAAAAGTCTGAATACTCCAGATAGCCATATTTCATTATCAAGAATGGTTTTGAGAACATTTTTATGCTTTCAAGGCAGTGAAAGATGAATTTAACTTGAAATAAAATATTATATCTCCCCCTACTCAGTTGCAGATGGTTTGCCCCATAATCTGCAAAGCTTTGGAGTGTAAAGTGCTGGATAAAATCTGGAACAAACCAAATTCACCATAGTGTTAGGGGGGCATATGAAATAACTAAGGATTAAAAATATACTTTAAAAAGTCTGAGTGCTCCAGATGGCCCTATTTTATGATCAAGAAAAGTTTTGATAAAATCGTGGTGCTTTCCAGGGTGTAAAAGATAATTTTATTTCAAAACAAAGTATTATATGTCCCCTACTGTGGTGCAAATGGTTTGCACCAATATTACCCATAATCCATTGCTCCATTGAAAATGAATATTTCTTGAAAAACAATCCACTTAACTACACTAATTTAACGTGAAACAGACTGGTAACACATTTAACCTGCAATGCTTTTGCTATTCATAACGAATACATTGAAGTAATATTTGTATGCCTAAGTTTAAAATAAGAAAAAATTTGAAGTATAAATACAGTTGTTTTTTTTTTTTTTTTTTTTTTTTTTTTTTAAACTCTATAATCACTAGTTGATTAACATTTTAATTGCTCTGAAATATTAGCTTATCTGTAATAAACATTACACACATGTAAAAGTTTTATTTAGGAGACCTTTCATTGCTTAATTCTTGTGATATTATCATAAGGTATCATTTTAAACCAACATCCTATGCCGTCTTGATATACAAAATTAACCATTTGACTGCCAGAGAAGTCAGTCATATAAAAGAGGTTAACTGCAAACTGGGTATTCATTTTAAATAGAACTGTACTTAAAAGAGGTTGGCAAAGTGAATATTATTGACCTAAATATTGTGTTAGATTTATATGTCATAGTGCATGCATTGCAACACTCTATATTATGAAGTACTGGATGAATTCTGGAACAAACCAAATTCACCATAGAGGGAGGGGTGCACACAAAATTTCTACCTATTTTAAAATACACTTTAAAAACTCTGAATGCTCCAGAAAACTCTATTTTATTGTTAAGAAAGGTATTGATAAAATCTCTGAGCACTGAAGGATGTGAAAGCAAAATTTAATTCAAAAGGAAGAATTATCTGTCCCCTTTTCAGGAGCAGATGGTTTGCCCCATACTCTGCAAGCTGTACAGAGTGAAGTAATGGATAAGATCTGGAACATACTAAGTTCACCATAGTGGGAGGGGGCAAATTAAATATCTAATGATTTAAAATATACTTTCAAAAGTCTGAATACTCCAGATAGCCCTATTTCATTATCAAGAATGGTTTTGATAACATTTTTATGCTTTCAAGGCAGTGAAAGATGAATTTAACTTGAAATAAAATATTATATCTCCCCCTACTCAGTTGCAGATGGTTTACCCCATCCTCTGCAAAGCTTTGGAGTGTAAAGTGCTGGATAAAATCTGGAACAAACCAAAATCACCATAGTGTTAGGGGGGGCATATGAAATAACTAATGATTAAAAATATACTTTAAAAAGTCTGAGTGCTCCAGATGGCCCTATTTTATGATCAAGAAAAGTTTTGATAAAATTGTGGTGCTTTCCAGGGAGTAAAAGATAATTTTATTTCAAAACAAAGTATTATATGTCCCCTACTGTGGTGCAAATGGATTGCACCAATATTACCCATAATCCATTGCTCCATTGAAAATGAATATTTCTTTAAAAACAATCCACTTAACTACACTAATTTAACGTGAAACACACTGGTAACACATTTAACCTGCAATGCTTTTGCTATGCATCACGAATACATTGAAGTAATATTTATATCCCTAAGTTTAAAATAAGAAAAAATATGAAGTATAAATAAAGTTGTCTGTTTTTTTTTAAACTCTATAATCACTAGTTGATTAACATTTTAATTGCTCTGAAATATTAGCTTATCTGTAATAAACATTACACACATGTAAAAGTTTTATTTAGGAGACCTTTCATTGCTTAATTCTTGTGATATTATCATAAGGTATCATTTTAAACCAACATCCTATGCCGTCTTGATATTCAAAATTAACCATTTGACTGCCAGAGAAGTCAGTCATATAAAAGAGGTTAACTGCAAACTGGGTATTCATTTTAAATAGAACTCTACTTAAAAGAGGTTGGCAAAGTGAATATTATTGACCTAAATATTGTGTTAGATTTATATGTGATAGTGCATGCATTGCAACACTCTATATTATGAAGTACTGGATGAATTCTGGAACAAACCAAATTCACCATAGTGGGAGGGGTGCACACAAAATTTCTACCTATTTTAAAATACACTTTAAAAACTCTGAATGCTCCAGAATACTCTATTTTATTGTTAAGAAAGTTATTGATAAAATCTCTGAGCACTGAAGGATGTGAAGGCAAAATTTAATTCAAAAAGAAGAATTATCTGTCCCCTTTTCAGGAGCAGATGGTTTGCCCCATACTCTGCAAACTGTACAGAGTGAAGTAATGGATAACATCTGGAACATACTAAGTTCACCATAGTGGGAGGGGGAAAATTAAATATCTAATGATTTAAAATATACTTTCAAAAGTCTGAATACTCCAGATAGCCCTATTTCATTATCAAGAATGGTTTTGATAACATTTTTATGCTTTCAAGGCAGTGAAAGATGAATTTAACTTGAAATAAAATATTATATCTCCCCCTACTCAGTTGCAGATGGTTTGCCCCATCCTCTGCAAAGCTTTGGAGTGTAAAGTGCTGGATAAAATCTGGAACAAACCAAATTCACCATAGTGTTAGGGGGGGCATATGAAATAACTAATGATTAAAAATATACTTTAAAAAGTCTGAGTGCTCCAGATGGCCCTATTTTATGATCAAGAAAAGTTGTGATAATATTGTGGTGCTTTCCAGGGATTAAAAGATAATTTTATTTCAAAACAAATTATTATATGTCCCCTACTGTGGTGCAAATGGTTTGCTCCAATATTACCCATAATCCATTGCTCCATTGAAAATGAATATTTCTTGAAAAACAATCCACTTAACTACACGAATTTAACGTGAAACACACTGGTAACACATTTAACCTGCAATGCTTTTGCTATGCATCACGAATACATTGAAGTAATATTTATATCCCTAAGTTTAAAATAAGAAAGAATTTGAAGTATAAATAAAGTTGTCTGTTTTTTTTTTAAACTCAATAATCACTAGTTGATTAACATTTTAATTGCTCTGAAATATTAGCTTATCTGTAATAAACATTACACACATGTAAAAGTTTTATTTAGGAGACCTTTCATTGCTTAATTCTTGTGATATTATCATAAGGTATCATTTTAAACCAACATCCTATGCCGTCTTGATATACAAAATTAACCATTTGACTGCCAGAGAAGTCAGTCATATAAAAGAGGTTAACTGCAAACTGGGTAATCATTTTAAATAGAACTGTACTTAAAAGAGGTTGGCAAAGTGAATATTATTGACCTAAATATTGTGTTAGATTTATATGTCATAGTACATGCATTGCAACACTCTATATTATGAAGTACTGGATGAATTCTGGAACAAACCAAATTCACCATAGTGGGAGGGGTGCACACTAAATTTCTACCTATTTTAAAATACACTTTAAAAACTCTGAATGCTCCAGAAAACTCTATTTTATTGTTAAGAAAGGTATTGATAAAATCTCTGAGCACTGAAGGATGTGAAAGCAAAATTTAATTCAAAAGGAAGAATTATCTGTCCCCTTTTCAGGAGCAGATGGTTTGCCCCATACTCTGCAAGCTGTACAGAGTGAAGTAATGGATAAGATCTGGAACATACTAAGTTCACCATAGTGGGAGGGGGCAAATTAAATATCTAATGATTTAAAATATACTTTCAAAAGTCTGAATACTCCAGATAGCCCTATTTCATTATCAAGAATGGTTTTGAAAACATTTTTATGCTTTCAAGGCAGTGAAAGATGAATTTAACTTGAAATAAAATATTATATCTCCCCCTACTCAGTTGCAGATGGTTTACCCCATCCTCTGCAAAGCTTTGGAGTGTAAAGTGCTGGATAAAATCTGGAACAAACCAAAATCACCATAGTGTTAGGGGGGGCATATGAAATAACTAATGATTAAAAATATACTTTAAAAAGTCTGAGTGCTCCAGATGGCCCTATTTTATGATCAAGAAAAGTTTTGATAAAATTGTGGTGCTTTCCAGGGAGTAAAAGATAATTTTATTTCAAAACAAAGTATTATATGTCCCCTACTGTGGTGCAAATGGTTTGCACCAATATTACCCATAATCCATTGCTCCATTGAAAATGAATATTTCTTTAAAAACAATCCACTTAACTACACTAATTTAACGTGAAACACACTGGTAACACATTTAACCTGCAATGCTTTTGCTATGCATCACGAATACATTGAAGTAATATTTATATCCCTAAGTTTAAGCTAAGAAAAAATTTGAAGTATAAATAAAGTTGTCTGTTTTTTTTTAAACTCTATAATCACTAGTTGATTAACATTTTAATTGCTCTGAAATATTAGCTTATCTGTAATAAACATTACACACATGTAAAAGTTTTATTTAGGAGACCTTTCATTGCTTAATTCTTGTGATATTATCATAAGGTATCATTTTAAACCAACATCCTATGCCGTCTTGATATACAAAATTAACCATTTGACTGCCAGAGAAGTCAGTCATATAAAAGAGGTTAACTGCAATCAGGGTATTCATTTTAAATAGAACTGTACTTAAAAGAGGTTGGCAAAGTGAATATTATTGACCTAAATATTGTGTTAGATTTATATGTCATAGTGCATGCATTGCAACACTCTATATTATGAAGTACTGGATGAATTCTGGAACAAACCAAATTCACCATAGTGGGAGGGGTGCACACAAAATTTCTACCTATTTTAAAATACACTTTAAAAACTTTGAATGCTCCAGAAAACTCTATTTATTGTTAAGAAAGGTATTGATAAAATCTCTGAGCACTGAAGGATGTGAAAGCAAAATTTAATTCAAAAGGAAGAATTATCTGTCCCCTTTTCAGGAGCAGATGGTTTGCCCCATACTCTGCAAACTGTACAGAGTGAAGTAATGGATAAGATCTGGAACATACTAAGTTCACCATAGTGGGAGGGGGCAAATTAAATATCTAATGATTTAAAATATACTTTCAAAAGTCTGAATACTCCAGATAGCCATATTTCATTATCAAGAATGGTTTTGAGAACATTTTTATGCTTTCAAGGCAGTGAAAGATGAATTTAACTTGAAATAAAATATTATATCTCCCCCTACTCAGTTGCAGATGGTTTGCCCCATAATCTGCAAAGCTTTGGAGTGTAAAGTGCTGGATAAAATCTGGAACAAACCAAATTCACCATAGTGTTAGGGGGGCATATGAAATAACTAAGGATTAAAAATATACTTTAAAAAGTCTGAGTGCTCCAGATGGCCCTATTTTATGATCAAGAAAAGTTTTGATAAAATCGTGGTGCTTTCCAGGGTGTAAAAGATAATTTTATTTCAAAACAAAGTATTATATGTCCCCTACTGTGGTGCAAATGGTTTGCACCAATATTACCCATAATCCATTGCTCCATTGAAAATGAATATTTCTTGAAAAACAATCCACTTAACTACACTAATTTAACGTTAAACAGACTGGTAACACATTTAACCTGCAATGCTTTTGCTATTCATAACGAATACATTGAAGTAATATTTGTATGCCTAAGTTTAAAATAAGAAAAATTTGAAGTATAAATACAGTTGTTTTTTTTTTTTTTTTTTTTTTTTTTTTTTTAAACTCTATAATCACTAGTTGATTAACATTTTAATTGCTCTGAAATATTAGCTTATCTGTAATAAACATTACACACATGTAAAAGTTTTATTTAGGAGACCTTTCATTGCTTAATTCTTGTGATATTATCATAAGGTATCATTTTAAACCAACATCCTATGCCGTCTTGATATACAAAATTAACCATTTGACTGCCAGAGAAGTCAGTCATATAAAAGAGGTTAACTGCAAACTGGGTATTCATTTTAAATAGAACTGTACTTAAAAGAGGTTGGCAAAGTGAATATTATTGACCTAAATATTGTGTTAGATTTATATGTCATAGTGCATGCATTGCAACACTCTATATTATGAAGTACTGGATGAATTCTGGAACAAACCAAATTCACCATAGAGGGAGGGGTGCACACAAAATTTCTACCTATTTAAAATACACTTTAAAAACTCTGAATGCTCCAGAAAACTCTATTTTATTGTTAAGAAAGGTATTGATAAAATCTCTGAGCACTGAAGGATGTGAAAGCAAAATTTAATTCAAAAGGAAGAATTATCTGTCCCCTTTTCAGGAGCAGATGGTTTGCCCCATACTCTGCAAGCTGTACAGAGTGAAGTAATGGATAAGATCTGGAACATACTAAGTTCACCATAGTGGAGGGGGCAAATTAAATATCTAATGATTTAAAATATACTTTCAAAAGTCTGAATACTCCAGATAGCCCTATTTCATTATCAAGAATGGTTTTGATAACATTTTTATGCTTTCAAGGCAGTGAAAGATGAATTTAACTTGAAATAAAATATTATATCTCCCCTACTCAGTTGCAGATGGTTTACCCCATCCTCTGCAAAGCTTTGGAGTGTAAAGTGCTGGATAAAATCTGGAACAAACCAAAATCACCATAGTGTTAGGGGGGGCATATGAAATAACTAATGATTAAAAATATACTTTAAAAAGTCTGAGTGCTCCAGATGGCCCTATTTTATGATCAAGAAAAGTTTTGATAAAATTGTGGTGCTTTCCAGGGAGTAAAAGATAATTTTATTTCAAAACAAAGTATTATATGTCCCCTACTGTGGTGCAAATGGATTGCACCAATATTACCCATAATCCATTGCTCCATTGAAAATGAATATTTCTTTAAAAACAATCCACTTAACTACACTAATTTAACGTGAAACACACTGGTAACACATTTAACCTGCAATGCTTTTGCTATGCATCACGAATACATTGAAGTAATATTTATATCCCTAAGTTTAAAATAAGAAAAAATATGAAGTATAAATAAAGTTGTCTGTTTTTTTTTAAACTCTATAATCACTAGTTGATTAACATTTTAATTGCTCTGAAATATTAGCTTATCTGTAATAAACATTACACACATGTAAAAGTTTTATTTAGGAGACCTTTCATTGCTTAATTCTTGTGATATTATCATAAGGTATCATTTTAAACCAACATCCTATGCCGTCTTGATATTCAAAATTAACCATTTGACTGCCAGAGAAGTCAGTCATATAAAAGAGGTTAACTGCAAACTGGGTATTCATTTTAAATAGAACTCTACTTAAAAGAGGTTGGCAAAGTGAATATTATTGACCTAAATATTGTGTTAGATTTATATGTGATAGTGCATGCATTGCAACACTCTATATTATGAAGTACTGGATGAATTCTGGAACAAACCAAATTCACCATAGTGGGAGGGGTGCACACAAAATTTCTACCTATTTTAAAATACACTTTAAAAACTCTGAATGCTCCAGAATACTCTATTTTATTGTTAAGAAAGTTATTGATAAAATCTCTGAGCACTGAAGGATGTGAAGGCAAAATTTAATTCAAAAAGAAGAATTATCTGTCCCCTTTTCAGGAGCAGATGGTTTGCCCCATACTCTGCAAACTGTACAGAGTGAAGTAATGGATAACATCTGGAACATACTAAGTTCACCATAGTGGGAGGGGGAAATTAAATATCTAATGATTTAAAATATACTTTCAAAAGTCTGAATACTCCAGATAGCCCTATTTCATTATCAAGAATGGTTTTGATAACATTTTTATGCTTTCAAGGCAGTGAAAGATGAATTTAACTTGAAATAAAATATTATATCTCCCCTACTCAGTTGCAGATGGTTTGCCCATCCTCTGCAAAGCTTTGGAGTGTAAAGTGCTGGATAAAATCTGGAACAAACCAAATTCA